>CM040240.1:10404202-10757109 GCA_022545495.1 Chrysanthemum lavandulifolium | reverse complement strand
TTAAGCATAATCATAAAGTAAATATATAGAAAAACTAAACTGGTAAAGGAAGGACTACCCCATCAGTTTACTTATCTTTTCTGAACCGGTTCAGATACGATGAGTTCAGAAATAAAACTGCTGTGATAGAGAGAAAATGACTAGGGTTAGGTAAGACTGTCTTATCAGAAGGTTATCTTAACCCTTTCCTTCTTATTGGTCTTTTACCTATATAGACCGGCCCATTTAAAAAACACACCTTAAAATGACTTACCAGTACTCATTTGGACCCATCCATTTAAAAATTTTGGTCTTTGACTTACCGTTATATTCTTTCTATCATTTTATATTTAAAACATTTGTTTTATTGTACTAAATATAGAGTAAATACTTTTTTAAATACAAAAACCACTCATATTTCTTATATTGTCTACTTTTGGTGAAATATTTTAAGAAATTTGATAAAGGTACCATTTAAATGTATTTTGCCCAGTTTCTATTTGTATATTTTCAAGTATTGGGCCAGATCTTGAAACCATTACGTTAGTGGGAAAGACCCTGGTATCGTTAACTTATCCACTTTGTTTTATACATGTAACATATTTTGTATGTGCTAATCACATCTCAAATGGGAAAATTGTTCCTGCAAGCGGACTAAACGTCTTTGGGACCCAATCTTCCAATTTGATGGTTATGATCAAACATAATCCTGTCCTTTCATCTATTTCTCTATGACCATCTTGTTATAGGTGGCAATTTTGACCAATTTACTAGGAATGGTTCGATTTGGGATGACAATATCTCAAACGGGTACAATGGGTCATATCGGTATTCCCTAAATGGAAGCGGGTTGAATGGGTCACTCAGGTTTAAGGTGGCCAAAGTCTTTTTTAATGCATACAACCTTTTAATAATATTAATTGAAGACTTAGACTATTGTTTTAATTGTTAACGTATGAATTGTACGTGAGAAAATATAGAAACTGGGCAAAAGTGTTTTCATGTCAACCCGTTCGACTGGCGTAGACCAAAATATGACCCGTGTCCACCTGACCCATTTCAAGTTTTCAACCTGTTGACTAACCCGCTCATCTTGCCATATAATATCCGGTTTAGATCCTCATACTTGCATAGATCTCAAATATCTGACCCAAAAAATGTAATATCATGGTAAAGATATGCCCAAGGAAGAAAAGAACAAGATTTCTCATCGCGGAAGAGCTCTTGCATTGGTAAAATCCCACTTTGCTGAGGTTGGGTATGTATTTGACACATAAGATAGAAAATTATTTCTATTGGCGTATAACATTATAGCTTCATATTGAACTTTTAGAAAGGTATCCAATTTGTATTATGGGTTCAGAAACTGATTAACATTCATTTGGTTCAAGGATACAAACGTTCTTGGTTGCAAAAACTGAATTTTGTGACTCATGTTTGACCAAGTCTATGGTGACAGGACTCTAAATGTGAGTTAACATGATAAACCAACCAAAACTAGTAGAAAATGACAATGTGATGAACATACAAAATTGCAGTTCCATTGTCAGTTTTTCTTGATTGCAGACGGTTTGTTGTATCGTATGAGTGAACATACGGAAGGTGGAGACTCTAGCCTTGCAAGATCCATAGCCTCTCATTTATGTATCGATATATCAGTGTACATTGTCTTAGTATCAATTGCAGTATTCTACGCTGCAAGTCCGCAAGTAGTTATTTGTCAAACATACTTTCTTTAGGCAATCTTGGTATGACTCCTTAAGTTATCCTTTGCAAAACATCAATAGTTTGGAATACGTCAAGCGGACTCAAACTCTGTCGCTTCGTGAGTGTTTTGGTATGACTCGTGATGGCGACACTTTTATTCATTTGGATAATTCTAATGACTCACATGCGTTGGCACCTTGTGATGATTAAGGTGTATAATAGTACAACAAAGTTGTTCCCTGTCTCTTGATTTCACTAGAAATGTTGTACCAAGAGTTGTCTCAATCCATTTAGTTATAACTGACTTTGTTTAATCTCTAACGGTTCAAAATGATAAAGGAAAGTCGCCTTTTTACCAGTCAGCCAACCCGTCTAATCCACCCATTTTAAATCTATATCCAGGCAAGAAGGAACCCATGTTAATATCTTGATACCTCTTTCTTATAATTAAAAGAAACGATAACAAATATGAAGCAGATGAACGTACGGTAACAATAGCTGCTATATCTTATAAGTTTCATTTATTCAAGCATAATCATAATCTAAACTTACAGCTGATCAATCAAAAACTAAACTGGTAATAAGGAAAGGAAAGGACTACCCCATCTGTTTACTTCTCTTTTCTAAACCCGGTTCAGATACGATGGAGAGAGATATGACTAGGGTTAGGTAAGGGGTTCTTTCAGAAGGTTATCTTAACCCTTTCCTTCTTATTGGTCTTTTACCTATATGGACTGACCCATTTAAAAACACACCTTAAAATGAGTTACGGTACTCATTTGGACCCATCCATTTAAAATTTTTGGTCTTTGACGATGCCTATTACTCCGTATATCATGAGCTGCTTATTTAAGTCCGGTTTTGGTCGGTATATAAGAACGGTTCAAGTTCAAAAAAAAATATAAGAACGGTTCAGTTCAAAACTGGGAGTTTAGTTGTAAAAAGTTAATTTTGTAACAGAAAGAAATGATAGAGAGAGAATATGACTAGGGGGTTCTTTCCAGAAGGTTATCTTATCACTTTCCTTCTTATTGGTCTTTTTACCTATATGGACCGGCCCATTTAGAGAACACACCTTAAAATGACTTACCAGTACTCATTTTGACCCATCCATTTATAAATTTTGGTCTTTGACGATACCTATTACTGCGTATATTCTTTTGATCGTTCTAATATTAGGGATAATTTCATATTCACGTCTAGCATGAAAATGTCATATATCTCTAAATAAAATTTTAAAATGCATGATGTACAATGCATTTAAAAGCGTGTTTTGGGTAAATATGGCGTTATCATGTTTAAGTTAGTAAATATAGATTATCGTGTTTAAGTTGAGTAAATATGGAATTGCCCCTATATATTAAAACATTTTATTTATTGTACTAAATATATAGTAATTACTCTTTTTAAATACAAAAACCAATCAAATTTCTTATATTGTCTAATTTTTGTGAAATGTTGTAAGAAATTTGATAAAAGTATCATTAGAATTGTCTTTAAATGCATTAATCACTTGTAACTAAAATAATAAAGTGTACCTCTGAATTTAACTCTTCACAACAAACTTTATGTGCCACAAAATGATAGCCAAATTCGAAAATTCTTTCATTTTGATCCCGGTGGTTAAATAAATGTTTAAAAATGTCACAATATTAGAACAACATCTAAACTTGAATGGTTTATGTAATGAAAATAAAATTTGAGCTATGAAACAATATTAAAGCCAAAGTTTAAATAGAGGTCATCTATGGTGTACAAGTTATATCACTAATCTAATATCGTTTACTCTCCTATTTTCGTTCTTTTTTGTTAGTTGTTGTTGATAATGCATCTTGTTTTGTGTTTCTTAATTTACATGCCATGAAGTTGATCAAGTGTCGTTAGTCTGTAAAGTAATTTTACTATGTAATGTTTGTGAGGATGACAAATGTTGATCGATAGTAAGTGGTTTCTTGAGAAGCTTGGTCATGAAGGTACTTGAATTACTTTTTGTTACAAACTTATATTGATGTAGAACCTAAACATATAATGTTTGTTGAGTACATAAATTACTTTTTTAGGTCTAAACAACATGTTGATAGCGTATGAGGATAAATCTGCCTATGTTGTGTGTATATTTTCTTTTGCTATCGGGCCTCATCTTGAATTCATTACGTTTGTGGGAAAGACCAAGGTATGGTTAACTTATCCACTTTCATCTATTTCTCTATGATCATCTTGTTATAGGTGACAATTTTGACCAATCTACCATGAATGGGTCGATTTGGGATGACAATATCTTAAAACGAGTACAATGTGTCAAATCAGTATTCCCTAAATGGAAACAGGTCGAATGGGTCACATAGTTTAAAGGTGGCCAAAGTATGTTTTTAATGCGTACGACATTAGAACCTTCTATAATATTAATTGAAGATTTAGACTATTGTTGTAATTCGTTGCAAACGCATGAATTGTATGTAAGAAAATTTAGAAACTGGACAAAAAGTGTTTTCTGTCAACCCATTCTGACCAGACATATATCAAAATATGACCCGTGTCCACCTGAGCACATGTTAACCTATTACCTAACCTGCTCATCTGGCCATCTATAATATCCTATTTAGATCCTCATACTGGCATAAATCTCAAAAATATCTGACCAAAAAGTATTATATCATGTTATAGATATGCTGAAATGCCCAACGACGAAAATAGAAGATGGAAATGGCCTACTAATTGGATGGCATTATTTCTTGTTCTAAATAGCATTCAAGTTCCTTTATTACAGAATAGTGATAAAGACTATACTGTGTGGAAATGCAATGATGGGAGCACTAAACATTTTGTTCAAAACAACTAAAACATTGCAAAAATACAAAGAATTGCAATATAAAGAACAGTTCGAGATCAAAAGAACAATATGATCATATAACTTCATGGGTCAAGTAGTTTCCTGCATTTCTCTAAAACAAGTATGCTCTAAAACATGTACTCTCTAAAACAATCTTAAACTCTAAAAACATTAACAAAAGTGTTCCACAATGTATGCTTCATTACTGTCATGCTCATAAACCATCTTCAAATAACAATATCTGAGGCCGTTTATTTGAGCATATTGATAACTAATACTCCTTCTCAGCAAATAGTACCTGCTTGCAAATAGTTAGCTTGTGTTAAATCGCTGATGGCTAAACGGATAATAATATAACTTCATGGGTCAAGTGGGTAACGGGTCCAACAGGTCATTGGTCTAATGGGTCATGCTTAGAAAATCCGTCGGACGGGTCACCATTTTGTTGATACATCCACATATCAGATAATGGGCAATCAAAAATTGTTTAACTGATTTGCAGGTAAACATAAAATATTTACAGGTAGAGTAATGGACTTACCGTCTCAAATCAGAGAAGTTTCGCCAAAGCGGTTCTGTTTGCAGCATCCTCAATGACACCTAGCTTAACTGATTTGCCAAACTCATTCCAGAACTTGGTATATTGGGCTATTGGCCTCTCTTCTCATCATTAACCTTTAATACTTCGATCTCTGCACAAGTAAATTAAATATCAAAGTCAATAAATATGCATATATGATAAGAGAGTTCTGTAATAATGACTTAAGATCCATAGTTCAAATATTTGCAATGATTAATTGTCAGCTAGAGGTGAGAGCAACAAATGTTTAGGATGCCGCATGTGTACCTTTCTTTTCTTTGTCGTGAACCTCATCAGGGGTCCTCTTCAGCAAGTTTGCGGATCATGTCAGGGGCCTTCCCGATAAGTTTCTTTATTATTTTTAAGCTGTTGTGTTGTTGAAGCATGCCACGAGAAACATTTAGTGGTAGGGTGTGAATTAACAAACCTTGATGGAACAGTAAATGTTAGCAACCATGTCCAAAGACAATTATCAATTTTGACGTATGTATTCCTTATACAGCCAAACACATTATAAACAAGAACGATAAAGACTTACCAATAAGAGCGATAGATAAATACTCTTCTAATGTAGAGCTTGAGGTTAGATTTGTTGCCATTGTTGGCATTGTAGTAGCTCTCGTATAGATCGGTAGTAGCCTTGGGAGGCACAAACAGAAAGGCCTTGAACTCAACATCACCTTCAGCGTTGAAGTGGCTCCATGCCATTGGCTTCTAACGTGAGCTTGAGGCAACTACTGTCACAACTGCATGGCTCAAATTTCATCTTATTACTTATGTATGACCTGTGATTTCAGCTATAATTTATCTTTAACAGTTCACACGGGTTTAAGCTTTTAGACTTTAGAATACATGGAGTCGGCCCAGCGTAAATTGTTCCAAAATGGACCTTTTGACCAAAACCCATTTTGCACATTAATTAACCCACCCCAACCCAATTTTGAGCATCAAGTAGAAATTATCAGTATTCACCTTAGCAAGAGAGTGATAGAATTTTGTGTACTCTTCTTCGGCGACCTCTGGATTTCTTAATCAAAACTACCTATGTTTTATATGAAAATTAACTTATTTAAAGAAATTAACTTCATTAAACACTTTTAAGCTTGTGCCACCATGACATAAGTTAGAAAAACCCTTTAACCTTTTAGAAATGAACATTAAATCACAATATAAAAATAAAAACATTATTATTTGCGAAAAGTACAAAAGATACAATTAGCGACAATAAAATAAGGAAAAAAAGGTCCTGTTGGTGTGCAAGTATTTAGTTACGATAAAAGGAATAGCATATTTTGTTGGGATCGAATTATATGGACCTTTCAAATACATAAGACTACACTTACCAACATGAAGAAGCTAAAGTGATTTTAGGACAATCTTAATAATTATTTATCAATTATCAAATCATAATAATTGATTATTGTTTTTTTATTGGGCAAGGTGATTTGGAGCATGCTTTTGTAGTGTGGGTGAGTTAGAGGGATGTTTGGGAACATGTTAAACGTGACTTTGTAACAAAGTAATTTACTACACACACATAATGATTAGCAATTTTCGTATATTGAACACACTAAAAACTTTTGTGACAATTTGGAAACATTTTGAACTAATTACGCATCTTTTGTATCATGTAACGCAGTTTGTATGTTTCTGAATAATTCGTCAAATATTTCTAGAGATGAAACTTGTAAGGATGTTTTAATGAGGTAATTTAGTATGTTTATCTTCTGTTGGTTGAAATCTTTATGAAATCAACTTAACCATCTTTTATAGGATTTTGGATTCGTTAAAATTATTTCAAGATAATATGCTTGCATGTTAAAATAAATAACAATAAATTTAATACCTTCTTTTTCTTTTCAACTACATATCAAAATGACCTACAAAAGAGTGGCGGATACATCACTAGAACTCTAAAAGTCATGAAGTTCATGTCATAAGATTAAAAAATAAATAACTTTTAATAAGACCAGATTTTTAGGAGCATATGCATTTTCCAAACATTAATGTTTTTGATAATTTTACACTACGTCGTGGGATACATCCCTGAGGTTCTCGTGCACCTCTGAGACCCCTTCAGTCCACCCTTTTAACGAATACAAATGCAATATATTATAATTAACACCAATATACTTTCCATTTTGGAACCGGACTACGTGGGATACATACCATCGATGAAAAAATGGAAAATGATATGATCTGAAAACACAGCTTTGTATATTTAGCGAAAATACAACTCAAAATTGTTGTTTCATTAAAGGAAAAATAAAAAATGGAGCTCGACCGCGTTGAGAATGGAACCACGGACCTTGCGAACAAGTCAAAGTTCACTTACCAATGGACCCCCCCTCCACACATTACTAAACTGGCATAAAGAATTTGACCTCATAACAAGGTATTAACATTTTCACAGGCTTTTTATTAACTTATTTGTTTCTAAAATGATTGGATTCACATTGTTAGGACAAAGTTGCAACTCTTTCTCTTGAAACCTTTTATAGAAATGTACACGAAAAGAAGGCTCAAATCACCAATGTTTTACCATAGATGCCTCATATCTATTGTCACATGGATGTCGAAGGAATGATACATCCAGCTAAGTTTGAATGATACATTTGGCATGATTAAGTTGAACAATGATAAGAGCTTGTCCAAAATTCTTATGTGCTCAACAAAGACATTCTATGGAGGCCATGTCTTGATTCATTTTGTATCATGCTCAACAAAACCCAAGAACTAAGCGCAGTTTTGGGAAAACACGAAACCGACCGACAAATCTATTTTTACGCGAACCGACCCGTGTCCCATTCGGTTCGGTTTCGGGCCATAGGGTTTTACCCTTTTGGGATCGTCTTTTTACTTTTCCTCCATTTTCATATGGTCGGGATGGAAAGCGAATCGGAAAACATCGAAACATCGGTATCCGCCCGATGCTCAGCCCGGTCTAGTATACCGTACATGCGTATTGTTTATACTTTAGTTGATAGCTTTGTAGTATTTTGCTTTCTTCGGTTTGACATCTTCAGGTTTGTTACCGTATGCATATTGTTTATACTTTAGTTGATTTGTTCAACATTTACCGATTTTGTTTGGCTATATATAGACATAATATACATTACTGTACTAAATTTTTAGTTACACAACCATACAACAATCTCTGTGGATAAAAAGTTTTGAGTAAAAGTTTTATATAATTGAAAATAGATACTAAAAGGTTAAGGACCTATATTATTTTTTCCAAGACAAAGTTTCACGAAGTTTTTATCTTTTTTGCTTTATATATAAACTTCGTTAACCATGTATCGGAAAACTTAGTACCAGCCTTGACATGTAAGTCCTCGATAAACTATAGTATATGAGCAAGGAAGATTTAAGTTATGTAACCTATGTGGGATGTATTATGAAATGGTTTTTATCAAATGCATAATACCGGCGTGCTGGCTCATGCATTCTAATCTATACAATTGATCAGTTCATACTTTAATAATCATTGCTAAACTTTAAATACGGTTATTAAGTAACGACGCAGTCGGATTCGCTTATCCAAATATAGTAATATGGGTTTACTCTGATCACATTTTCGTTTGATTGTGGTCAAGGAAAAGTTTGGCAAAACTTATTGTGTTTATTGAAATAGAAGGGTATCCGTGTAATGCGGCGGCGAATAATCGGTGATAATTTTTGTGGCGAATAAATGTTTTTCATTTTAAACTTTCTTTATTTAGCATGTCGAAATACTTTATAACATAATAGATATATGTTTTTTAAAAGTAAAACGTCTAAATTATTAATATTGTTAATAGTTAGTACTTCTATTTTTTTTAATTCTATTATCAAATTGGTGGTTATAAGTTTACTGAGCTTTTCTTATAAAAGGTACAAAAACATCAATAACTTATATACTTACTTCCGAGTGCATGGTAAACCAGGAGCTTGATTCTTTCTTTAATCTCTAAGTTTTACAATCAACTCCAATGGCGACCATGTACCTGAAAACATAGTATAAATATTGAGATGTATGTTGCTCACTTACTATATTTTATAGATAACAACGATTTCCCTTTTTTAATCTATGTGGGATGCAAAGTTTGTTGGTATTTTATTTAAAAATATACACACCTACATGTTTTTATAATTGAACAGATACACACATGATGACTCTTGCACTTTTGCACACCATTTATTTGTTCATTATAGAGTTTAAATAAGTCCACAACAATTCATTCATAGTGTAAATGAAATTTCCAGTAGAAATGGGAAACCTATATAATTGTTGTATTGTACGATGAATATATGGTGGGATCGTACACTCACGAAAACGAATAACACAACGCATAGCCATATAATAAAGAAAACGAATAACAACACAAATACACAATACACATTTATTGGTGGATTTGTATATTTTGTAAAAACAGCTCAACTGATAATTAGTGAAAATCAAAAGATAAAAAACTTGATTTATTTAAATAAAAAGTACAGCTGAGTTGGTAGAACAGAGGACTGAAAATCCTCGTGTCACCAGTTCAAATTTGGTTCGTGACACACGATTAATTTGTATGAGTCTATTCTACTAATTGATATGAATGCATATTCATTAAGATTATATATAATAATACATATTATCCATCTCGGTCTTTAGAGATATACCTTTTTATAGAGGCGTAAAGAGTTTATTATACAATACATACATTACAAAGACAAAGTATGTAATAAATGAGTTCTATTTTCGCTTCTTTTTTATTTCTCCTCTGAGTTGAAAAAGAATGTTAATACTTCATACACATATACATATTCGAAGGTTAAGGTTGAAACATTCAATAGAGTAGGTGAAGGATGCAAATAAACAAGATTCAGTTAAGATGCTGTAAAATAAAAAGTCCGGTTTCTTTTCGCTTATTTGTATTTTCCTTTATATTCCATTTTCATTTCCTCCTACATTACATAACTTTCTAGATTCCCCTAAGTGATGTGTGTAGTCCAAAGTTGATCTGCAGAATTCATTTGGTTCCTCCTATGGACTTGGCTCATCCAAAAGAAGTATTTTTAAAATTTTAGAATCCCAATGAATCACTAATTTTATTGTATTTTTTTTAGTCTATACATAATAAAAATACAAACCATAATACAAACGAGACTTAAATTACTTTGTTTAATCTATATCTATAATCTAGAATAGAACCTTGAATTAATAGAATAGTAGAAGTGAAGATTGGTTTCTTATCATTCAATGAGCATCTTGTATTTCATAAAAATTGGGAGCAATATAATCCTTACGTGAAGGCCATCCTATCCAACTTTTAGGCATTAAGATATGTTTCAAACGTGGATGATTATCATAGTAGATTCCCAACATATCATAAGATTCCCGTTCTTGAAAATCCATGCTTTTCCAAACCCAAAAAACAGACGGAATTCTAGGATCCATCCTCGGGGTAAATACTTTTATGCAGACCTCTTCTGGTTGATCCACACCATATTCTATTCTACTAAGATGATACACACTAGCTAATAGTCCGCCGGATGCTACATCATAGGCACATTGGGAGCGGAGATAATTGTAACCATATACATATAAAATGACAAAGAATGGAATGCCAATCCTGGGTTTTATTTGTAAAGTCTCTATTCCTTGGTAATCAAAGCCCAAAGATCTATGAATTAGCCCATGCTTAACTAGCCAAGCGGATAAATTACCCCTGCATCTTTTCTCTCTCCGCATTTTTTGTATAAATATTTGATTTACTATGAAATTTCAAGATTGAGCCACGACTTTTTATTCGTGCAAAGGATCCTGTTCAATTTACTAATTCGTGGAAGATCTTGAACTTTTGTATTTGAAAAATGTTTCGGAGGAATTTCGAGGTAGATGGCGGTTGATAAAGGAATCCTTGATCATAATTTCCAAGATGAATACTATGTCCAACCTTAAACTTGTGATTGGTAGTAAAACACCGATTCTATCAACGAGACATAATTCTATTTGGATAGATTTCTCAAGATATTTTCTTACAAAGTTTTGTTATAGCATCTATACTTGCTTCTCGGTTTGGGTGGACGACCCGACAAATAGACATTCACATGAATTAACTTATCGACTCCACGAACAAAGACTATAAGAATCGGTCTGAACATCCCCTGTAATTGTACATGCTCCCATAGCAATAACATATTTTGGTTCAGGAATTTGCTCGTATAATCTCACTAAGGAGGGGCCATTTTCATTATTCTTTGTTTGCCTTTAAAATAAGGTCCGCTTGTCTAGGACTCGATCTTGGTACTAGTCCATAACGATCAAATTCGAATCGTGAGCCTATTAGCGAAGAAAATTCAAGAAGCAACAATCTGGTACCATAGAAGTGGCCATATCTTTACTACATAAAATAGAAAAATGGTTAAAGGTGAAAGTGAAAATTGAAAGTTGAAAGTTGAAAGTCAAAGGAAAGAGAAATGTATAATGTAATTAATACTCTTATTAAAACACCCCATTACTTAAAAGTACATTGATTTATTCATATTGTACAACCAACTAAAAGCATATTCACCAAATTAAGTACAAACAATTAAAACACCCCATATTAAAAAGTACAAAAAAAATTTCATAATATACAATTTAAACAAGCTACAACAAAATCCAGAATATAAAATAATTAAACACACTAATTAATGTTATTTTTAAAACACCCTAAAATGAAAATCACGTGTTATTATACAAATTATACAAATTAATAAAACACACAAAGTTTCATACAAGCTAACAAGTTGATGGTACATATAGTTTTGAAAATTGGACCGACCAGCAGGTTCAACAAGGAACCGGTTTCGCCACCGGCTCAACTAACCAATAAAAGTAATCCGAAAATGAACCAAGATGACCCGTTGAAAGCGATACAACCCGGTAAATCAGGCCTCATCGAGATCTATTTCTCCGCTTAATCGTCATAGGGTATCCGCGTATAGTATATATAAAAGAAAAACAAAAAGTAAAAGTTGAAACTAAAAATAGAAATGTTGAAAACATATATTTCAAAAGGAAACTATTAGTACACATCGAAAACCGAGTTGATCCGGGACGCTTCAAACCCGACGGGTTGACCCGGTTTAATTTCACCCGTGTTCAACCCAACCCGTCGGGTTGAACCGGTTTAAATCGATTCATTTTTCGACCAAAACGATTCAACCAGTTGAACCACACTGGTCGAACCGGGTTTCAAAACAGTAAGTTTAATACCCAAATCTTCAAATTTTTATTATTTTTCGTTTATAACCCATAAACATTTTTTTATCACTAAACGATCTGTCAAATCCCGTTGCTATGAACAAGTACTCGTCTTTAACTATATGTATATATAATTACCATTAAAAATTCAAACTAATATTAAATAAAAACCGATTCGGCATATTCAATGTTGGAAAGTCAATACAATTTTTTTATTATTATACATACAAAGCATGTATCCATGTTTTGAAACTTAAAAGTGAGTAACGTTAAATTTCTAAAATTCCTTTCAAACTAAAATTTCTATATAAAAATTCAAAATTTATTCTTAATGAAATGGCTACCACAACAATTCACACCTAAAATTTCAAAAATGTATGACACATTTTGACAACTTTTACTAATGTAATTTCCCAAATATATATATATATATATATATATATATATATATATATATATATATATATATATATATATATATATATATATATATATATATATATATATATATATTAATTTATTTAATCTTAGCACTAATAATTTCTAAAATTTTATCAAGATATCTTATTTTATAAAGCATCATATTACAACTTATTTTTATTGTTATGTTACTTCATAGTGTGTGTATCATATGCGATTTCGATTATTAAATATTGAAATGTGTGCAATGACCATATGATTTTTAAAATATTGTTTTGACATTTATATATAGTTGAAATTGCGAGATATTGTTGTGAATAACTTGAATGTTTACAATCACAAAGCATTGTATCGATTTATTATATAGTCACGGGTTCATTTTTTGTTCTTATTTTTACATTAAATCGTTAAATACAAATATGTTTCCAAATATTGCTATAATGATGGTGATTGATTGGTGCTTTAATCATTGATTGTTCCAGCACATTAATTTCAAAGATATACAAAGTTTTCTGAAATAATTTGGTCAAAATACATTATACAATCGGTGTATATATTTTTGTTAAGTTGTTTGAAGTTTTTTTGATTTGGTCAAATACCATGCATTGATGGATGATAACTACAAAGTGAAGCCAATCAAAGAGTTCCGTCAAAGAGGATTCAACACCTCATATGCCATGTACTAAGTAATTTTACACGATGAGTAACGTGCATTGTTAGTTATCTCCTAATTGATGTAATGTTTTATTTTCAATTTCAATAAATATTTTTATATGTTCTTTGATACATGTTAAGAATTTTTGTTTCAGTTGAATTATCGCATGTTACGAAACACTTACCACAATATCGCATATTGTTAATTATCTGCCGCTAGGAACCGCTGCCACTTGGCGCAGATACTCGTCTAGTATAAACTAAAGAGTCTTGACCAATTTGAAAGATCATTTAATGTAGTTGAAATAACCAAATTTTGGGTTGTTCGATGAAATAAGAGAAATTCAATGGAATTCATAAATATCTCAATTTTCTTTCCTTTTTTTCTTTTTATTGTCTGAATATTCAGAAGCTGAGACCATTCTAATGCCCCCTTTCGCCATGCATAAACTAAACCAATAATTAAAATAAGCACGAAAATTAAAGCTTCTACAAATAGAGATACACCTAATACATTGAAACTCATTGCCCATGGATAAAGAAAAATTGTTTCAACATCAAAAACAACAAAAACTAGAGCAAGCATATAATAGCGGATTCTAAATTGTAGCCAAGCGTCGCCTATTGGTTCTATACCCGATTCATAACTAGAAAGTTTCTTCGGTCCTTTGCTACACGGAGCTAAAAATCCCGAAATGAAAAATACAAAAATAGGAATAAGACTTGATATTATCAGAAATGCCCAAAAAGTATCATATTCGTAAAGCATAAACATAGATGCATTCCTATGAACATGGAAAATATACCGGATTAGTCAAATCGACTTGAAATTGTTAAGTCGTGAATAACTGTTTAGTTAAAGTAAGAATTGCTTTTGGTCGAACCGTCTAGTTTCCTTTCATGATTCATCGATTAGAATCCTATTTTTATTACATAGTTTTTTTATTTCCTTTTTTTTTATAGTTAATGGTTAAACTATTTCTCTTATGCAAATTCTCTTGTTTTTATCTCAATCTTACCGAGGATTCTCTCTAAAGAAAAGGGATTCCAAATAGAATTCTCGTTTTCTTTTTCTTTTTTGAATTTTATTTGAATTCTATATTAGTTATAGTTAAATTTTTAGGAGTTGGTCAAAATTGACATCGATTTGTATTATCTTTTCTATTTTATTATCTTTATTTATTTATATATTACAAGATATTTAATTTTTTATGAATATGTCCATTTGTCTCTTTTATGAATACGCCCACGCCTAGAACCAACGCCAACGTCCATTTCGTAACGTCGAGCATGCGTCTTTGTGGCGCCAAGGCGCCTTTTAGAACACTCGTCATGCTCAAACTTGATCATGTCATTCCATCTATTTCTCTTTGATCATCTTATTAAAGGCGGCAATTTTGACCAATCTACTAGGAATGGGTCGATTTAGGATGACGATATCTTAAACGGGTACAATAATGGGTCAAATCAGTATTCCCTAAATGGAAATCAGTTGACCAGGTCACTCAATTTATAGGTGGCCAAAGTCTTTTAATAATGCATACAACCTTCTAATAATACTAATTGAAGATTTAGACTTTTGTTGTAATTCATTGCTAACGCATGAATTGTTTGTAAGAAAATTTTAGAAACTAGACAAAAAGTGTTTTCATGTCAACCCATTCTGACCAGACGTATATCAAAATATGACCCGTGTCCGCCTGAATACATGTTAACCTGTTACTTAATGCACTCATCTTGCCATCTATAATATCCTATTTAGATCCTCATACTGCATAGATCTCAAATATCTGACAAAAAAAAGTAATATATCATGCTATAGATATGCTCAAATACCCAACGAAGAAAATGGAAGATGGAAATGGCCAACTAGTTGGATGGCATTCAAGTTCCTTTATTACAGAATAGTGATAAAGACTATACTGTGTGGAAATGCAATGATGGGAGAACTATACGTTTTGTTCCATGGTGTTCTTGTTCTAAATAGCATTCAGTTCTGCCTTTTAATTTTTTAAGCTGTAAAAATATTCAAAACAACTAAAACAGTGCAAAAATACAAAGAATTGCAATATAAAGAACAGTTTGAGATCAAAAGAATAATATGATCGTATAACTTCATGGGTCAAGTAGTTTCCTGCATTTCTCTAAAACATGTACTCTAAAACAATCTTAAACTCTAAAAACATTAAGAAAATTGTTCCACAATGTATGCTTCATTATTGTCATGCTCGAATGATTATAGTTACATCCTTCACAGCAAATAGTACCTGCTTGCAAATAGTTAGCTTGTGTTAAATCGCTGATGGGTAAACTGATAATAATATAACTTCATGGGTCAAGTGGGTAATGGGTCAAACAGGTCATTGGTCTAATGGGTCATGCTTAGAAAATACGTCGGACAAGTCACCACTTTGTTGATACATCCACATATCAGATAATGGGCAATCTAAAAATTGTTTAACATAAAATATTTATAAGTAGAGTAATGGACTTACCGTCTCAAATCAGAGAAGTTTCGCCAAACGGTTTTGTTTGCAGCATCCTCAATGATACCTAGCTTAACTGATTTGCCAAACTTATTCCAGAACTTGGTATATTGGGCTATTGGCCTCTCTTCTCATCATTAACCTTTGATTCTTCGATCTCTGCAACAAGTAAATTAAATATCAAAGTCAATAAATATGCATATATGATAAGAGAGTCCTGTAATAATGACTTAAGATCCATAGTTCAAATATTTGCAATGATTAATTGTTAGATAGAGGTGATAGCAACAAATGTTTAGGATGCAGCATGTGTAACTTTCTTTTCTTTGTCGTGAACCTCATCATGGGTCCTTTTCAACAAGTTTGCGGATCATGTCAAGGGCCTTCCCGATAAGTTTCTTTATTGTTTTTAAGCTGTTGTGTTGTTGAAGCATGTCATGAGAAACATTGGTGTGAATCAACAAACCCTGATGGAACAGTAAATGTTAGCAACCATGTCCAAAGACAATTATCAATTATGACGTATTCCTTATACAGCCAAACACATTATAAACAAGAACGATAAAGACTTACTAATAAGAGCGATAGATATATACTCTTCTAACGAGAGCTTGAGGTTAGATTTGTTGGAATTGTAGTAGCTCTCATATAGATCGGTAGGAGCATTGGGAGGCAAAAACAGAACGGCCTTGAACTCAACATCACCTTCAGCGTTGAAGTGGCTCCATGCCATTGGCTTCTCATCACCAAAATCCTGACATACGAAAACACCCACTAGGCCACTACTGTTACAACTGCATGGCTCAAAATTCATCTTATTTACTTATGTATGGCAGGTGATTTTAGCTATATTTTATCCTTAACAGTTCACACAGGTTTAAGCTTTTAGATTTAGAACACATGGAGTCGGCCCAGCGTAAATTGTTCCAAAATGGACCTTTTGACCAGAACCCATTTTGCAAATTAATTAACCCACCGAACCCAATTTTGAGCATCAAGTATAAATTATCAGTATTCACCTTAACGAGAGTGATAGAACTTTGTGTACTCTTCTTGGCGACCTCGGATTTCTTAACCAGATAGCTTTAACATCGCTCAAGCATTCCCATTCGTATGTTGTTTCCTTGATGGTTTTGGTCTTCAATTTTCTTCATATTCCTCCTTGTCAGAACTTCCTCTTCTTTCTCTTCACCCTCGGTGGCTTCGCTGCTCAAACCATTCAAAGGAACAAATATCATAAGTTCAACAAGGCTCTCCGACATACGCTTTTCTTGCTCATCAATGGTGTCATCCAGGCACCTCAACATCAAAAGTTGTAAATTGCATGCCTACAAATATCCAAGAGAAGACAATCGTATACAGCTACAAATGATGGAGAAAACATAGCAACATCAAGCAGCCTCATGATTGCACCACCTAAACAACCATTTTGCACCAACACAGAATAAAATCACCATGCATATCTCATACTTTTAGCAACTCTTCCCACTTGTTCAGCAAATGCCCCCATTTTCTTGTTACGTTTGAATTGGTTATTGTGACAAATGTGGATGATAACTGCTGTTTGGGCACGTTACAACAACAACAACAACAAACCCAATCCCGCCTGGGCAGGGTATGGGTGTTTGGGCACGTTCATACCTCTATCAAACTCCTTCGCAACAACAGAATGTTCAGAATCTGCTTGTCCAAAACCAACTTTTATGCCCTTACTTCCCAAGAAATTAGGCATAGCATTATGAAGACCACCAGTTGCAACCTATGTAAACTTCTGAAGTTCCTGCGAAAGCACACAATCTGTAAATATGAGACACGAAAAAAGGTAAATGTCAAAGGCACTTGGATGCATATCCGACATGCTTAATTATAACTCGAGTAAAATTACAATTTGATCTCTATCATCAATTACTGTGACATTGTCATAATCTTATACCTTTAAAGTGAACTTACGTCTCAAACATCTCAAGTCTAATACAGCTGGAAAATTTCTAAGATAAGGCAGTTGACTTTTCCTTTTGATGTTGATCTCTTCTTAATCACACCTTGATTCACTAGTTTACTACGGAGTATAATCAAGGTAGTAGATGAGGTTGGTACAGAACATTCCATAATATAGGACGCTAAAGCTGGTGCTAACTACATGCTTTCTTTGCATTTAGTCGACTTAATTTGTTAAGTCCCTCCTCCCTGTTTTGTTTATCTTGTATCTGGTACTAGGAAAAGGTATGATTACCATAAGTGAAGCTTGAAGCGTATATCTTGTAACAAAGCTCATTCCACCTTTACAAAGATTTTACAATTACTACTTTCAAACACATATGTAAATAAGTAGCCAATTAAAACACACGTTATAGCTTATGAACAACACCAAAGTGCTCCAATCTACTAAAAACATCGCAATTACCGCATCATTACTCTTTAACTTCTCTTATCAAGACAGATTACGCATCATTTTATTAGAATATGAATCTGATAGAATTCAAAATATATGAATCACTAACACAGATTAACCCACATTGCAATATCCTAATTAAATGATATATGTAAAAACTAGAGGTGGGAGACCCATTGGTTAAAGATGGGTCTAGTAGAGTGTCTTCAAATATTATAGATGGATACATTTGGGTATTTGATATAAAGTGCAATTATATAATACTTACCCAACGGATCTAGCGGGTCAATTTTATTATATTTTATACTTTTTTCATCTTTTACTTAAAAAAAATAAAATAAAATAAAATAAAATGTTGATAGGACCAAAGCACATCTAGACCCGGTGCCATTTAGACCCATGTTTCTAAAAGACTCATCTATACCCGGACCTATATAGAGCCAAACCCATCTAGACCCGAGACTCAAACCCGACCTGACCCAACCCACCTATTTTGCCACCTATAGAAACATTCAAGTAACAACTCAAGCAGGCTATAACATAAACCCTTAATTAATAACTTTAAATTCAAAATTCCTAATTATCTTTAATCCTATATAAATTGAGTTCATTACGCATAAATCGAACAACTTGCCTGAAAACAGATCTAGTGATTTGAACATCATCGGTAACCGGCAGAGTACAATCCGTTGCCCGTAGCCGTGGCGGTTGGCCATACTTCCCAAGAATTCAGGCATAGCATTATGAAGACCACCAGTTGCAACTCAGTGAGACTTTTAAAGTTCCTGCAAAAGCACACATTTTGTAAATATGAGACACGAAAAAAGGTAACCGTCAGGAAGAAATTACATACCTAATTTTGGTTCATGACGATACAAAATTTGGGGAAATTACCATAGTTCAAAGTCATATTGCCCACGTAATTATAACTCTAGTAAAATTACAATTTGATCTCTATCATCAATTACTGTGACATTGTCATAAATTTAAACCTTTAAATACGTCTCTAACATTTCAAGTCTAATAATATAACTGAATATTTCTAATATAAGGAAGTTGACTGTTCTTTTGATGTTGATCTCTTGTTAATCACACCTTGATTCACTAGTTTACTATGGAGTATAATCAAGTCGTAGATGAGATTGGTGCAGAACATTCCCTAATATAGGACGCTAAAGCAGGTGCAAACTACACGTTTTCTTTGCAGTTAGTCGACTTAATTCGTTAAGACCCCTCGTCCCCTGTTTCGTTTATTTTGTAACGAAAGGTCATTCCATTCCAACTCTAAAAGCAAGAAATTATCCCTAAAAGAGTAAAGGCACACTTTTCCACCCTTTACCAAATTGTGATATTCCAAATATCAAAACAAGATTTTACAATTACTACTTTCAAACACATATGTAAATAAGTAGCCTATAAAAACACAGGTTATAGCTTATGAACAACACCAAAAAAAGTGCTCCAATTAACTAAAAATATCGCACTTACCGCATTATGAATCACTAGCACAGATTGACCCACATTGCAATATCCAAATTAAACTATATAAAAACTAGAGGTGGCAATTTGAGACCCATTGGTTAAAGATGAGTCTATTTGGGTATTTGATAAAAAGTGCAATTATAATAATAATCACCCAACGAATCTAGCGGGTCAAAAAACATTTTACTTTTTTTTCACTTTTTTCATCTTTTACTCAAAATAAACATAAAAAATTTCTGGTTGACCGGCGCAAAACACATCTAGACCCGGACGCATATAGATCCAAACTGTTAGCCTTGATTATTTTTATTAGAAGTGATGGTCATTCACGATTAGGAACTTTGTAATGTGTGTTAGATATCGTGATAGAATAGTCAACGGGCTCGTGGATTGGGCTAAACTAATTGGGCATAAGTTATGTTAAGCTAGCCTTGTCTAGTTCGTGAAACCCAAGCCCAATCCAAGTCCATCTCAAGGCCCATGGCCAAGCCTTAGGCATCATCTCTTACCTATAAATACCCTCAAGTATCTCATTTGAGGGTGTGCTTGAAAGTGTGTGTGTGTGTTTTCCTTTGAAGCAATATAACATATTATTGTTTCATCTTTCTTCTCTCTATCTCTCTCTAAACATACACGAATTCATACATCAAGTCACCAAGTTCTTATTCTTAATCTTTCTTATTTAACGTGTTCTTGTTGTGAGGTAAACGTGGTATTCGTTGTGGTAAAGGAAGGTATACGTGATAAAGGGGTATAACAATTGGTATCAATCGCCTAACAATGGTTTAGGAGTGTTTGTGTTTGTTTTGAAGGGTTACACATAAGGCTCGTTATTCATATTTGTCACGCATCAAGCTTTAATTTTGCACTCAAAATTCAAGATTCTTGTGGTTTAAGGTTTATTTGGTGCTAAAGTTTCAGTTTTGCAAAAGTTCAAGCTTTACGTGTTTTTCTTCATTTTAAGCTCGTTTTGGTTATTGGTCATTTCACTGTAACTTTTCTAGCAACTTTGGGTGAAAAAGGTCGACATTTTGGGTTATTCGAGTGTTTTTAAGGATATCCGTAAGCGAAATCATTTGAATCGTTGGAAATTTCTTACGAGTAGAAGTCAAAAGTCAAAACCCTATTTTTCTACTCGTAACTTTTCTAAGCACTTTGGGTGAAAAGGTTAACATTTTCGTGTTATTTGAGTGTTTTAAGGCTATCCGTGCAAGCGAAATTGTTTGAATCATTGGAAATTTTTACGAGTAAGTCAAAACCCTAGTTCTACTCGTAAGAAAGTCAACTACTCATAAGTTTTCTACTCAGAACTTTTGGTGAAGAATCTTCGTGCTATAATCATACTCGATGCTTCCTCACTTGGATAAGTGTGTGGAACACTTGACTTGTGGATATCTCTTACGTTGTGGCGTTGTAAAGGATTTTGGTTCTTAACCATAGTTTACGCATAAGCTAAAAGCTTACGAGTAACTCTACGCATAACTTCAAAATTACGCGTAAGGTTTACGAGTAACTTTTTGTCTACGCATAAGCCTAAGGTTACGTGTATGATACTTTCTACGCATAAGGTTTCTACGCATAAGGTTTCTACGCCTAAGGTTCCTACGCTTAAGGTTTCTACACATAAGATCCTACTCATAAGCCTTGTCTACTCGTAACTCCTGTTTCTACGCCTAAGCTCTCTTTCTACGCATAAAGGTTTAAAAAAAAAAAAAAAAAAAAAAATTCAAATTTTGGGCCTAAATTTAAATTTTATGGAAAACTTGAGTAAAATTTAAATTTTGAGGAGACTAAACGTTCAATTTTACGCGAGATTCAAATTTTGGTTTAACTGTGAAAATTTTGGTCAAAAATTCAAATTTTGGGCCTAAATTCAAATTTTTCGGTCAAATTTTATGTCAAAATTGTCATAACTCAAATTTTTCATACGACCTTAGAATTGATTTTATAGTGAATTTCAAATTTTGGGCGAAATTTTTTGAAAACCGAGTTTACGAGTACGACTTTCGGAAACACCTCAACCGAGCTTAATCTTCATCAACCACAACTCCTTTATCGTTGAATCGATCCTACATCAACTTTATCGATCATACCTTCATCAATGGCAACTCAACAAGACATTCATGCACCAGGTGCAAAACCGACCTCCTATGTTGGCAAAAGATGGTTATCTTCAATGGACAAGTCGAATGCTCCGCCACATCAAGACCAAACCTAATGGCAAACTCATGATTAAATCCATTCAGATGGACCCTTTAAGCCTCGACAAGTTCATGTACCGAAATCTCGATGCAACACCTCCCACCACACCATCCTCTCATCTTCAAACCGAATCGAATACATCAAGAGGATCGAAACAAGTCGATGCAGATGACATGGCAATTCATATTGTCCAACCGGGTTTACCAATAGACATCTTTCTTTGCGGTGAGCGCCAGTGAAACCGCTTTCGATATGTGGGAACGTGTTAGACGGCTATGTTATGGAAACAAAATTGGTAAACAAGACATGGAGAACAAGTCGCTAACCGAATGGGAGAAGTTTACATCTACACCGGAGAATCCATTGAATCCTACTATGGAAGGTTTTGCACTTTGATGAATGAGCTTATCGAAACAAGTTGGCACCCGAACAATCGCTCAAAACATCAAGTTCTGAATAATCTTCCGTAAGAATGGGGACGATATGTCACTATTGTCAACCAAACAAAAGACCTACATCGGTGAACTTTGATCAATGAATGATTTTCAAACAAAACCAAGTCAAGCGAATGAAGTCGAGCAAGAAAGATTAGCAAAGAATCATGATCCATTGGCACTTATTGCTAAGACTCAAACTTCATGAATACACAACAACAAGCTTCATCATCTTCCAACAACAACAACTTGCGAGAATACATTCCACAACCACAACAACAATTCTATCCGATCCACAATACCAGAACAAGGAATCACCGATCCGAAGTCAGAGTGAAGCAACCTTGCAATGTATATTTTCTTTATTGGATAAAGCATTTAGCGATCGCATGGGTAATCAGTGTTCCGTGTCGAAGTAAGTTGGGTCGAATGTTGGAAATCGATGGGATGAATGTTGGGAATAGAGCGATGAGTAATCGAATGGAAATGTTGCAGATCCAATTGGGAATTATGGAAATGTGAATCGGGAATCGGATGCTATATGCAGAAGCGCTTGATGGACATCATGGGGTCGATTGTGAATCAAAATATGGGATATCAAAATGGGAATAACTGCTTTATGACTTCTGCTCGAATGCTACCTCCGAACCTCAAAGACAAGATTCGGGATCTAGTGTCATACCAATGACAAAGCTTGAAAAGATCCAAGACATGTTGATGTTAGCGTAAAAAGAAGAGTTGGGAATTGAGTTGACCGTTGAGGAAATAAAATTCGTGTACCCAAAATGGGAAGATAAAGCAAACGATAATGCAACCTCCAACACACAATCAATCAACAGCCACAACATCAAGCGTTACTTATGACACAACTCCTGCCTATGACATGATTCACTCAATGAGGTACCACATTCGTTTACTCATGAGAAGCCACATTCGTGTCTCCCGAACCTTATTATGAAACATATGCCTGAGAGCGAGTTAATAGCAATGTTAACTCAAACTCCATATATGGATCCTAATGGAGGTCAAGTGATACGTAATGGTGCTAATGATGAGGAAACACGTGCTTATTTTGAATCATTAATTAATCAATGTGGCATTGAAGTTGAGAAAGTTAGAACGGTCAATCGCGGGTTAAGGCCGCGAATAAAAATTGACCGGCGAGCTTGAGAGTTACAAGGAGCACGCCAAAGCCTATGAATTTCATACAAACAAAATGTCCGAATTAGAAATTGGTTATCGAGATTCGCTTTTAAGAGAAAACAATTGCAACTCATGTATGACACACTTGATGTGAATCGAACTTGAAAATCAAATCTTTAAACAAGGAAATTTCGATCTAAATGACCAACTTTCTAAACAAAAAGCACTGCTTCGATCTTGAAAAGAGAAGAAACAATGATTGTTGATTTTTCAAAACGAGAAGATTCTCTTGATGAAATTGGATAAAATGAAACTATCAAAAATTGGATAATTTGCTTCTTACAACGGGACATTCCGCTAAATCTAACAAGATGCTTTCTAATCAAGTAAATCCGATTTTTCACACTTCACATAAATGGCTCTTGGTAACAACCCTTCTTCGTTTCTCAAAACATTGCATGAACCCATAATTGTTCGTGATTCTCTTGAAACGTTGGAACTATCCGAGAGAGTAGATCAAAATGAAACAAAACATCCGAAATCAAACCTATTGATTATAATAAATGGAACCAAATTAATGGTATTTCGTTTGTTTCTCAATCAACGCTTTCCACCAAACCAAGTGTTTCAAACAAAGTGTCAACACCGCTTCAAAATCGGTTTCAAAACCATTGTTGTCTCCAAATCTCTTTCGAACATTGAACAAATGTCTTCAAACAATCCTTTTAACACAAGTGATGCGAGAAGTATTTTGGAAAATGTGAAAACTAGAATCATGGATCTTCAAGAGATCATTAAAACTAAAACCAATATTACAATGAACATCCGTTTAATGCTTTGATAATGAATGTAAAAGTTTTTGAAACTCAAATTGCCCTCAATTTGAATAACATCGATGCAAGGGTAATTCATTTTGAACAAGCGCTTTTGAAAGAAACAACTGACTTTGTCAAGGACCATAAATCCTGTAAAGCAAGCTAATGAAAGTGTTGAACACATCAAAGTTTTGGAAAATTTAAATGACTCTCTTCAAGATGTTTTGACCATCGATATTATGTCCATCATTTTGCAAACATATTCATTGAAGATCATGAAAGACTCGTGATGAGACCTCCAAATTGTTTCAAAATATGAAAAGCTCTTATGAAACTTGAAAAGAAAACGTGTCCTATTTTAAACAACTTGATCGAAAAATGTAAGAATGCAAGTATGACAACTGTCAGATGAGCGTGCCTACAAGGACATGCAAGAACAAAATGATCTTTTGAGAGCTCAACTGGATGTCTAAAAGGAAAGGCAAGTGGATACCGTGATTACAAAACCATTGACCGAGGAGAATACAAATGTTCCAAAATCGGTTTTCAAACCAAAATGTCTGCTTTTGCCTCCTCCAAAAGTCAATGAGAAAATGTTTCACAAAACCACCACCCACAGACTTTGCCTATCAAAAACGAATTATCCAAGGTTTTGAAAACCTGTTTTGAAAGAAAAGTGATTACACCGCATCTCTAGGACTAGTACAAGGAATGTGACCAAAATCCAGCTTAAAGAATCATTTGGTTCTAACAACATGGTCAACAATCACTATCTAGAAGAAGCTAGGAAAAGGCATGACTCGAAAAGATGGAATTCTAGGTGCAACATCTAGGTGATAAATTCTACAAGATTTCAAGGCACCGCTAGTAGTAGTAAACCATTACCTAGGAACTCTACAAAAGACTAGGGATTGGCTTGCATCTAAGAGTAGTTGCTAAAAGAAAATGCTATGCCCTTAGAAAACAACACTAGGAATTCTAAGTCTTTTTCGATCAAGAATCAACTTCCAAAAGACTGAGTGACAGAGTTAAAGCTAGTGTTTTAAACAAGAATATTGAATTTATCTGTACTACATGTAAAAATGTATCTTTTCACTAATCATGATGCATGTGCCTTACAATATCTCGGAAAGATAATTCTCGTGCCAAGGCACAATCCACTAAGACTTCAAACCAAACAAACCCGCTGACAAGATGAACATCAAAAGGAAACCTAATAGGTGGATCTCTTCAGACGAAGTTTTCAAAAATGAGTCTTCCACGATCCGATAAGAAAACAACTCCTAGATCTTACCTTAGTGGATTCCACGGCAAAGTTTTCAACCAAATAGGTCTTAGATGGATCCCCACAGGAAAGATTTTTGATACTTGCTCCAACACAGATAATAGTGAAACTCATCATGTTAAGGAAGTCGAATCCACTACAACCGTTGATAGTGATCACCCTCGCCGTGAGGAAACATGTACTTCTAACACTGTTATTTGTGAAAACTCTTCTTCTTTGGTTGCAGGTGAATCAAATATCACTGAACCCAGCTCATCTGAGGGTTCCAATTCTGTAAACTCTTCTTCATCACTCTTTCTATCTTCTTTATTGATTTTCAATTTCTTTTATAAAACCAACAAAAGCAAAATATAAAAATATAAAACTTTCAAAAATACAAAAACAATAGAAAATCAAAAATCCAAAAATATTCTTCTACGACATGTCTCTTGTATAATCGATATTCAGACGTTTCTAGAAATGTCATTCAACAATGATACGGGCATGTACGATGCTTGAGCGAGAGTTCTTTAATTTGTTTTCTAAAACATGTCGTTTCTCAAAATTTCTTCAATAATGGCTTTCGATACATCAAGACGAAACCGGACCGAAATGATGACTTTTGATTATTTTCAAATCAAAACTCGTGCTTTGATCGAAAATGAGGTGTACACTTCATTGGCACTACATTTAAAAATGGTGAGAATCATCATCATCTTGAGCACCTTTTCAAGATTGTTCAAAAGATTTTCAAAATCTTTCAAATAGTTTGTGCTCAAGATAACTCCTCTAAAACCCTTTAATTGAATATGCTTTATTAAAGGGGAGTATAAAATCAAAATGTTCCAAATTCATGCTTAAATCAAACCGCTTTGTCTCCCAAAAGATTCTAAAATGTTTGTTTAATCATTGATATCAAAATATCACGAATATGCTATTTTGAGGGGAGGAGACGTGATTAAATGTGATCAAAATCGTTGTTTGAATCTCAAATGAGCTCGACTCAGACGGAACCAATGAATTGACGAGCAATTATGTACCATCTCGAGAAACTTTCTATGACTTGACCAGACGGGTAATAATTTCAAGCTAGTTCACTAGTGATGTAAACGTGTCTCGAATCGGTCTAGTTCATTTAAAGTCGATCAATTCAAAAGTGCGAACTCTACTCTCACCGTGCGATTTCATCAAAACTTATAAGCACATGTGAAGGGGAGTGTTTCGAAAATATAAA
The DNA here is from genome assembly GCA_022545495.1 of Chrysanthemum lavandulifolium. Lineage (NCBI taxonomy): Eukaryota > Viridiplantae > Streptophyta > Magnoliopsida > Asterales > Asteraceae > Chrysanthemum > Chrysanthemum lavandulifolium. The sequence goes on along the minus strand of CM040240.1, from coordinate 10,730,268 downwards.
ACTCTCAAGTGTTTCAAACATGTTTTCCATCATAGACACTCGAGAGATTTTCAAGAAAATGGTTTTATGGCAACAATAGGACAACATGGAGTTATAAGGTGACTAAGGATAAGAAATCGGTCCTATGATCCGCCAGAGTCGGAGGATCTACCCAAGGACATCACAAATAGTTTAGATCTAGAAGTCCTTAGGTATGATTGAAAAAGGAAAATGTGAGAAAGGAGAAAGAAGGGTTGAAGAATTAAAAGGAAAAGTAATGTAAAAGGGTGAAAAGAAATAGCCTCCATATTCAACCTTAGGCGTAAACCGGGTTCAATTCATCTCGCCATCGGTTGTTACTAAGTTGACACGGTATTGAAGACAAAGACGTCATGGACCCAATGACGCACCGCACTAAACCTTCTAGCCACTCAATTCCTCTTAAAAGGATTTGTTTCATTCTCACTGGGAACCCTACATAATCTATTGACTTTCTCTTAGAGATCGTTGGTATTGAAGAAGGAGACCTCTCCTAGTCTCTCGTCAGAAAACCAAAATGCACTATTGAGTCTAGAGCCACGAGATTCATCAAAAGATCTCATAGGAACACATGACATGACATCGCTTGTTGTTCATCTATAAGGCACAAGTGATATATTATAGTCCCACGCAGATCTTAGCAATCGCGTAACATTTATGAGAAGTTTTACAACCGTAATCTTCAATGATTGAATGGAAAATCCGCGTGGTCAACATCAAACAACCGACAAAGGTCACCGGTAATTATCCGTGGATTACGCTTAGTGTGTCTCAAACGGTCTACGTCAAGGGTGATGCTTGTGTACCTCAACGACTCATCCGAATCAGATGTACTTGCATATCGTGTTATCTCACTTGGGGACTCCAGTTCAGAACGACCTCTGTGAGAATTAGAGATGTGTTTTCACACTATGTCATAACACCCTCGAAATTCAAACTTGTAAGTGCGGAATCCGCTTATTACTAACTTTGTTTTATGTTTTCTTCTATGGAAGCTCCGGAGCGGATGGATCGTGCAGACTCGCCACATGCTCATACCAACAACATATGAAAGTTCTCATCATAATCAAAGGAGATGATTCTTCGTCAAAGTCAAAGAATCTACAAAGTTTAAAGACTCGAGAAAACTACATCATTGGTAACCAAAGAAAATAGAAGTGTGAGCATGGTGGAGAAAGAAATGGAGAATGACGTGAGACACCTAACTAACGAAGTTGACAATGGCGTAACAACCACATTAATCGATCACAAAGCATAAAGGAACAAAGAATTAAGACTATTCTATATCTACTCACAAAGTTCAAGCTCAAAAGATTAAAGACCTATTCAAGTGGAGCATCTTTTGAATGACCACCCTTAGGGGAGATTGTTAGCCTTGATTATTTTTATTAGAAGTGATGGTCATTCACGATTAGGAACTTTGTAATGTGTGTTAGATATCGTGATAGAATAGTCAACGGGCTCGTGGATTGGGCTAAACTAATTGGGCATAAGTTATGTTAAGCTAGCCTTGTCTAGTTCGTGAAACCCAAGCCCAATCCAAGTCCATCTCAAGGCCCATGGCCAAGCCTTAGGGCATCATCTCTCTTACCTATAAATACCCTTAAGTATCTCATTTGAGGTGTGCTTGAAAGTGTGTGTGTGTGTTTTCCTTTGAAGCAATATAACATATTATTGTTTCATCTTTCTTCTCTCTATCTCTCTCTAAACATACACGAATTCATACATCAAGTCACCAAGTTCTTATTCTTAATCTTTCTTATTTAACGTGTTCTTGTTGTGAGGTAAACGTGGTATTCGTTGTGGTAAAGGAAGGTATACGTGATAAAGGGGTATAACACAAACCCAAACCAACCTACCTATTTTCCCTACTTTAATAAAACATTCAAGTAACACCAATTAATCTAATACATCCACATCGCAATATCCCAATCAAACTATATAAAACTAGAGGTGGTAATTTGAGACCCATTGATTAAAGATGGGTCTATTAAACATTTTACCTTTTTTTCACTTTTTCATCTTTTACTAAAAAACATAAAAATTTCTTGTTGACCGGAGCAAAATCCATCTAGACCGGACCCATTTAAACCCATGTTTTAGAAGACCCATCTAGACCTATATACACCCAAACCCATCCGACTCGAGACCCAAACCCGACCCCGACCCACCTATTTTGCCACCTTTAATAAAAACATTCAGGTAACACCAATTAATCTAATACCACACAACTCAAGTAATTAACAACTTCAAATTCAACAAATTTTTCTAATTACCTTTAATCCTATATATAAATTGAGTTCATTACGCAGATACAAACATAAATCGAACAACTTGCCTGAAAACAATCACGTGAATTACATTAGGTAACACCATGGCGGTTGGCCTGAGATCGATTCTGCCAGCGTTTCAAAAATGAAGGAGTTGTGAAGCATAAGAACAATAACTTTTACAGATTTAGTCCTCTTTCTTATGGTAAGACATATTTTCACCTTTACCACTTTTGGTAAAGTTTTTATAACGGAGTTCAGCTGTTGTGTATATTATACTTCCTACCCCACCTATTACTAATTGCATATAGATTTGGAGCAGACAAATCTCCCTTGGTGAAAACCCTCATTTCTCGACAATCATCAGTTTCCAAGGTATCCAATGATGGAAATTCAAAAGCTTCCTTTCCTAAGCAAAATCCCTCGAGACTTTCAAGAACATCAAGTTTTAAGGACTTTAGACAAGGAAACACCACAATAGCATTCACTATGGCATCACATTCTTCTTCTTCTCCCTTCACAATTACCTTCATACTTTTGCACCAACTTATATGTAGTTCCTGGAGTTGCAATAGACTACCAACCATGGGACATGTAAATACATATTCTAAACTATCACAATAATCAATAGACAGTCTTGTTAGGTTTGGAAACTTTAATACTGTCCCCTGCTTGCTCTTCCATATATACTTGAGACTAGATAACCACTCCAAGTCCACTTGTCTCAAGTTTGGAATTTCAGCAACAGTTTGTGAATCAAATATCTCCTCAATGTCCCGACAATTCCTACAATGGACAGTTTCAAGCTTTTGCAGTTGTAGCAACTTATTGGATGAGAAAAGAGTCTGTCCACCACTGGGGTTATAATTCACATCCATTTCGATCAAATTATGAAAAGACCAAGGAAACCGTTCCATAGTAGTAGGGCCGTATGAGCTTGTACTTTCATAATTTGGTAATCGAGCCTACAATGTCAAAAAAACACAAGCTTATATCAGAAATAATTGTACATATAAGTTGGTTCAATGATTAAAAAAAGAACTTCATATGCGAGTAAAATAAGCCAAAAGGCTCTACATGATTGTACAACGGTTGGGTTTTGGGATCCGATACATAACTAAACCGTTGATATTTTCTAGAAAAGACCTGACATGGGAAGGTTTTTCCTTTTTTTATTGAAATAAAAATAATACCGATGCGAGGTGATCGTCACATGAAAGTTAAGGCCACACTCAACACTATGTTTGCCTAAGCTTGTATTTATGAAGTTAAGCTTTGGAGTCAGAGATTGACCATAAGTGAACACCGTTATTTGTGGGCATTCACCGATCACAACCTTTTCCAATGTTGGCCATCTGAATTCATTCTTCCCAAAAGAAACCCACAAAGTTTGGTAGATTGACTAGTTTAAGGGACTTCAAATGAGGAAAGACCACCACATCGATGTCGTTGTTTGCTCTCCATTTTCTTCCGTAACAATGACTTCCATTGCCTTGCAATCCTTTACCTCTAACTCTTCGAGTTGCGTGAGGCTTTCAAGAGTAGAAAATGTGAATATATGTTCCAAAAGGTTGCACCCTTTGAATTTTCAAGATCTTTAGTTTTGGAAGTTTGAGCATCGTAATATATTCTAGCCTTGGAAGTGACTTTCCAGTATTAGTACCACTCTCGTTGTTGATCTCTTGAGTTTCAAACACCTCTTTCATTGATTTGCAATCTTTAATTCTTCAGACTGAAGCTTTTGCATTTGTCCTACAGCATACCATGGAATCACACTTGACAATGCATCACAATCTTCTATACTTATCTCTCTAGCATATTGGCATAAGGACCAAGAAGATAACTGAAAAAACGAGAATTTAATTATAAAATTAACAGAGCTAATAATATTAACAAAATTAACCAACCTTTATTTTAGTCACTAAATATATAGGAAACATACCTTAAGCTGGTCATGAATATCAGTAGATATACCATTGGCACCACCACCAATACACTTGAACTTTGTAAGGTTATCAAAGTAAAGAAGGTCTAAATGAGGGAAGAAAGTGTTGGTTGTGTGGGAATTTATAGACGCATCTTCATCATCTCTGTCTGAAACAACCTCTTCAATACCATCACAGGACGATATACAAAATTTCTTTAGTTTGGAAAGAAGTTTCGCCATGAGAGGTGAAAACAAGTACTTGATGCTGTTGCACTGGCCCATATTTATGGTTGTGAGGTTATGGAATGAGGATCTGTGACTGTGGTTGTTGAAGAATTAAGAATTCATTCCAATCGCACTTCCACACATGACTCATCCTCCCCATATCCTCTAACAATAATTCTTCAAGATGGGGGAGTATTGGTGGTTGTTGAGTATTGTGAGGTGATTCTCTACTACTCGGAGTCGTTATCTCAAAGACCACATCCACATCTTTATAGTCCCGCAAATAAAGGTTATGAAGGTGTTGGAAAGTGGGTAATAGATAGAACGGGAGTGCCACTTTAGGTACATTATCATTTGATTCTTTCCCAGAGGTAGATACAACATCAATCTGCATCATCATTTAGTAATAAATTCCATGGACTAAAACCGGATAAAATTTTGAAAAAGTAAACTTCAATATACTGTAGTAAAATTACGATAGTCCCTAACTTATAAAATGTGATATCCGGACCTATTTTAACGAGAAATAAGTAAGCACAACTATTACCAAGTTTGGACATCTTCCATTTTCTTAAGTAAACATATAAAAATAGATTTTTTGTGTATACTCTGTTTTCAAAGAGTTTCAACTTTCAAGAGTTATCCAGCATGTACATTTAGTAGCTAATGATAGAGCTAAGGACCAAAAGCGTAACTAATTTAAGAAGTAAAGACTATAGTTGCCATTATTTAATAAGACAAAATAAGTAATTTTGGCAAATGATAGGACCATATCTAGGACCATATTATTATCTAATACTTGAGACAATATAAGTAATTTTGGCAAATCAGGACCCTATACATAACAAGGTAGTTTATTCAAAAGGAGGTTAGTTTTAAAGATTTAATTTCGGTCGTACCTCTTGATCTTGGTTACTCTCAACCAATTCATAGCTTCTCTCACTTTCTCTGCCGCACCTACCTAATTTCAACTTGTTTGAGTGCTCTCATATCAAAACTGGTTGTGGGAGGTGTGATTAAATTTTCAAACCTCTCACAACCTTTAATAAATATGATTTCAACAGCTTCAAATCCATGAATCAAGTTATTTCCATCATCTTTTATCCTCCACACCTCTCTAAGCTTCCCTAACCTTTCCAGAATAATGCTTCTCAACCTGCTGCTGGTAACTTTATCCATTTCACCAACACATCCCATGTCGATTTCGAATATCACTTCAACAGAAGCACAATCTCTAACTTCAAGCTCTTCTAGATTGTTGAATAATGGCATTGGATTGCTTGGGAGAAGATTCACAAGACTATCACATCTCCGACACTTTAATGCTTCTCAAACTGCTGCTACAAACCTGTTCTTCACTTTTACCAGTAAGTCTCAAGTCAGTGTTAAATAGCACTTGAATGGAACCACACCTTTTAACTTCAAGCTCTAGTAAATTATTCAAGAATGGAAATGGATTGCATGAAAAAAGCTTCACAAGATTATCACATCTCTCCACTGTAATGTTTCTCAAACTGCTGCTAAGTTGCTCAATTTCACCAAAATCCATGCTGAACAAGACTTCAATGGAACCACAACCCTCGACCGTAAGCTCTCTCAATGGGCAAAGATTACTGATACTAAACTGAGGAGGCCATATCTCCTTCAAATTCTCCATATCAAGAAGAACCAATTTCTCCAGTTTAGGAGTCGTATCCTGCAAATTAATTATGATCTGTCATCCATTAAATACTTTTAGTTGAAAAGCTTGTTGAAATTATTTTATTTACATAAAGTATATACTTACCTCTTTGTTAAAGAGAGATTGCATGCTGGAAATATCACTCGACCAATAAATGCTTGTAATTTTTGGAAGGCCTTCAAGTTGCAACTCCATGAGACGTGGCAGCTCAATTACATCAACTTTATTGCAGAAATGCAATAACTCTGGTAGCTTAGCCAACCTGAGATACTTTAAGTTGGAAAAGACATCAACGTAAGTCTCCGTATGTATGACTGCTTCCATTTTAAGGCATCCGGAAATTTCCAGATACTCTAGCTTTGACAAACTTGTTGCAACACTCGGCGTGAAAAGGTATTTCAACTCTGCACATTTTGAAACTACAAGGATTCTCAACTTGTAAAACGAAAAGTTTCGAGAAGGATGCAGGGACGCGGAATTCCACATCAACATCTTCAAGAGTATTCATATCATTCACTTGTAGATAAAGTGCATGTGTGATTTTAAACAGCTCGTTGATTTTAGATTTCAGTATTTCTTCTCTGTTGGTGACCAACTTCAAGCTGTTTTGATATGAGTGCGTTTCAACTTGAGATCTGTGCAGCCAGCTAACTTCTGTAAAATAACATCCCACTGAGAGCTTGAATCTTTGAAGTTTCTCATAAGACATGTTCTTCATATGAGCATTGTTACCAATAAATTCAAATTCTAATGCACAAAGTTTCTTTGAACGCTCTGCAAGTTCACTACAGTTGTTGTCTGTGAAGCAGCTTGCTTTTTATCATAAGGTATCATATAAAGCTCTTCAAGTTTCACTAAGCTTCCCAAGACACCATCATCTATAACAAGATTGTAACAACCTGTTACATCCAGTAGCCTTAGCTTCTTCAAATTTCGAATGTGGAAGGTAGGATTGTAATGCCAGAATTAGCAAAGCTAAGCACTTCCAGATTCGAAAGATTTCCAATACAAGCTAAATCAAACATCAAGGAGCATTCATGGAGACAAAGAGTTCAAGGTTGGTGGAGCACTGAAAAGATGTTGGAACTGGTGGATACTCCAATTTCTCAAAAGCTATAACTTGAAGCTTTTGCATTCCTTCATAAAAGTCTTGAGGAACCTTAGTGACTCATCTCCTTGCATAAGTTTCAAAAGTGTAACGTTTGGAAACTTAAAGTCAATGAGAAACTCTGACATACCCTTGCATGCTAACGAAATTTGCTCGCATGACTGGCTCATACTATTAGCTTCGCTCCAATTTGAGAAATCATCTTTATGGTGAATGATCCAACATTCTTCACCACCTTTAGAAACAGTAGCTACCACAAAGGCAAGCACAAGATCATGCAATTTCACACAATCACTGTGAAGACTATCTCCATCCATCAACAAGTAGGCATTTTTAAGATTGCTCACACTTGTTTGTGTGCTGTCTCTAGCATCTTCCATAGTATAAACTTTGTTTAAAAGTTTTAATCCCCATGCATATCTTGTGAGATCTTCTATGGGGATATTAGAGTCCTCAGGGAACAAGCCACAAAGCCGAAAAATTGCTTTATCTTCTTGTTTTAAATTATTGTAGCTTATCTCAATAATTTCTTGTACGTTCTCATCAAGATCATTATTCTCCAGACACTTGAGTGTACGTCTCCATACAAATTCATTTTGACTGTTAAGAGTTGCGGCAATGAGTTTGATGGCAAGGGGCAAACCACCACACCTTTTGACAATTTCACATCCTATTTTATAGAGATCATGATCGGGTGAAATGTCAGCTTTTGACAAAAGAAATCCGTGCTTCCCTTCCTCCAAGACATCAACTTTAACTACTTTAAGAACAGAAGCAACATCAACTGCAATCTGTCGGCAAATATTTGCATCTCGCGATGTGAGCAGCAACTTAACCCCGTTTGGCAAAGGACCCGCTAATCCGATATCTTCGAGTTTAATCTTCTCCCACAAATCGTCCAATATAACCAGACTCCTTTCTTTACGCTCTGAAAACTCTCTGAATCTTTTAGAAAGAAGAGTTGCCCTTAGTGTTTCATCAGTTTCGGTTAGAGGTTCGCCTGTGTGCGCTGCTATGGCATTCTGAATTGCAAACAAGTTGGGAGCTTTCCCAATAACTACAACCACGATCCACTTAAACATCTTGTTATCTTCTGCAGCCTTTTTCAGTTGGTTCATCAGCGTGGTTTTCCCACACCACCCATTCCACACAAGGCTATCACTTGAGTCTTACCATCATCTTGTTGAAGGAACTTCAATGCATCATTGAATATCTTATTTCTTGACTTGAACAAATTTTGGGTATCTCCACCTGATGTTGATGTTGATGCGATGGCGGGCGTTTGAATCGACTCTTCCAAGAGGTATTCAGCATCACTCCAGGTGATCTCAGAACTTTTCTTTAATAAGACCTTCGATATCCTTGGTATGCCCTCAATGCATTTTTTCCTGCTAGATACTTCTTTTTGACATTAAAGCATCCAATGTCGTTACTTGGAAATTTTTCAACTTCTTTCTTGATGTTTTCTACTTCTTCCAACCACCCCGGTACACGAGCAGGTATCTCTTTATTGTTTTCACGGTTTCTTCTCAAATGCTTTTCGTTATCAACTCTTTGACTGTCCAAAACCTTCATTTTGTCTTTCATTTCCTTAACACGATCGGCGTAGGAAGTGAGGTTTCTCAACTTTTGTGTAATATGACCCGTCAAAACATTCACAACAGGACCAACAATTGCAGATACAACTTCCATTTTCCTGAGACATAAGAAATCATGTAAACAAAACTAGGGGTGGCAATTCCCGAAACGATAGGAAAATAAACATGTTAAGCTTGGGTCTAAACAGGGTGAGTTCACATGGTTGGTTTGATGTGATTAAAACACGACTGAACTACTTACAAAGGGATGAGAATCTTAAACATTACAGTATTCATACTTTTGGATTGCTTATTATTCTCTGGAGCTACTTAAAAATAAGCACTCGGGTTAAAGTATTTGGGTTGACGTAAAAGCAAAAAAGTGACAGGCAAAATAAAAAAATAAACAACCGTCTTATTATATTTTAAACAATAAAAGCTCCAAAAGCTATTCATACTTTTGGATTGCTTATTATTCTCTGCTTATAAAAAGTACTTATGAGCTACTTAAAATAAGCACTTGGGTTAAAGAGTAAATTGACGTAAAAGCGAAAAGTTAATGATAAACACTTGGTGTTTCATACAGGCAAAATAAAAAAACTAAACAATCGTTACTAAACAAGCTGTATATTTTAAACGATAAAAGGTCCAAAAAGCTCGTCCCAAACACAGCGTATGGTCAAATATAAGACCTTTGGCTAAGGCCAAATATAAAAGTAAAAAAGAATAATCTCAAATAAGCCTATAGAAATAAGCAGCTTCTATCTCCTTCAAAATTTTCCCTAAAAATAAGCTATCAAGAATAACCAGTATACATTTTTATATGATCTCAAGCATTAAAATAAGCAGCTTCTACCTACTTATTGAGACTTGCTTATTTACTTTAAAATAAATAAGGAATACCAAAACCCCCTTAATTATGATTTATATTCCAAACAGATTTATCTCACTATGTTTCATTTGTTGATTAATAAAGATAGAAATATTGATACATCAAACTTAAGAGGTTACACAACTTGTAAAATACTAGGAAAAGGTAGAAATTTGGTGTCTACAGTTAGTAACTAATTAAGTCTATGCCAAAAATATGTAAGAGCTAGTACCTTGAAATACAGACTTCACCAGTTCTCAAAGATGTTACTACGTACTTTTTAGTGTTCAAACAAAGAAGGTTGGTTGAGTTCTAGCTGATTAAAAACAAATGGAGAAGGCTCTTCGAGAAACTATGCAGAAATTTCCAAAAGTGTAAAGTGAAATGGCTACTTTTTTGCCCACTAATCTTCCATTACATTTGGCCATGTGTCAAATAAAGCTAGTTAATAATTGAGTGATCGTGAAATATCAACGTAGCCACTAGGGCCTGTTTCTTTTTTCTCTATGAAAAGGACTAGAGTATTTAATATTCTTTCTTTATTGTATGGGTCCATTCATTTCCTTATTCCGTCTGAATGAACAAAGCATGAAAAGTGATAACCTCCACATCTAGATGTAACAACAGAGGTAGGACCCACTGATATTTATTAACCACTTATTCCAGAAGAAAAAAAAGAAATGCAGGGGTCATGTTATACAAACCCTTTATTGAGGGGTTTGAATCATTGTATGCATTGATGGGTTGTACGATGTTTATCATAATATTGTACAATTATACTTCATATAGGGGTTTGTATAGTATGACCCTTATAGTAATCCTAGACCTAGTTGCTTAGAGGCGATAATGGAAGGGGCCTACAATCACATGGGCTTGTTCTTTCTCTCAAAACAAATTTTTAAAAGAATTTATGAGCTTATTAGATTATACTAAGACTAGCCGAATGTTTGATCGATGCCCATTTATGGTTTTAAATAAACTAGTTTTAGATCCTCGTGTATGTGTGTAGACTTTGGGTTTGATTTTTGTTAGATTAAGCTTTGGCTTAAATTTTGTTAAATAATGTTGAAAGTAAAAAATAGATCAGTACTAAACATGGTTTTGAGATAGAGTTTTTTGTTACTTTCGTTAAATTCTCTGATAATGGAAGGGGCCTACAAGCACATAGGTTTGTTCTTTTTCTCAAAACAAAATTTTAAAACAATTTATGAGCTTATTAGATTATACTAGTACTAGCCGAATGTTTGATCTATGCCCATTTATGGTTTTAAATAAACTAGTTTTAGATCTCCGTGTATGCAGAGACTTTGGGTTTGATTTTTGTTAGATTAAACTTTGGCTTAAATTTTGTTAGATAATGTTCAAAGTAAAAATAGAACACTACTAAACATGGTTTTAGTTTTTTGTTATATACGTTAAATTCTCTGATAATGGAAGGGGCCTACAATCACATGTGTTTGTTCTTTTTCTCAAAACAAATTTTTAAAGAATTTATGAGCTTATTAGATTATACTAGGACTAACCGAATGTTTGATCGATGACCATTTATGGTTTTAAATAAACTAGTTTTAGATCTCCGTGTATGCAGAGACTTTGGGTTTGATTTTTGTTAGATTAAACTTTGGCTTAAATTTTGTTGGATAATGTTCAAAGTAAAAATAGAACATTACTAAACATGGTTTTGAGATAGAGTTTTTTGTTATATTCGTTAAATTCTCGGAAAGGGCCTACAATCACATGGGTTTGTTCTTTTTCTCAAAACAAATACTTAAAAGAATTTATGAGCTTATTAGATTATACTAGTACTAGCCAAATGCTTGATCTAACGATGCCCATTTATTGTTTTAGATAAACTAGTTTTAGATCTTCATGTACGCATAGACTTTGGATTTGATTTTTGTTAGATTCAGCTTGGGCTTAATTTTTGTTAGACAATGTTAAAAGTAAAAAATAGTAGTACTAAACATGATTTTGGGATAGATTTTTGTTAGATTCGTTAAATTCTCCGATAAACTACTCAATCATAAACTACACAACCTGTTGTGTGGAAGTGGCCAAACTTAATATCACAATTTGTTGTATGGGCGTGACCAAACTTAATATCACATTTTTATTCTGATAAACATGTATGTACCACATTGATTACTTTTAAGTGCTTGTTTGTTTTGAAATGAACAGTTACCAAAATGCTTATGTGTAAATACTTTACTTACAATATATATAACAAAAACTTGTGGTTACTTTCACTTTTTGTGATCAGTTTTACATGTTGAGTGGGACATTATAACCATGAAACTTCCTTATAAAAGCCTTAGAATTTGTGTAGAATTTTGTTTGTGTGAAGTTTTGCGTTTTCTCTTCGAGGCAGTGCAATTTTGTTAGTTATTACTCCGTAGTTGTATATATATAATTTTCGTTCTCTCTAATATAAACTGAAACTAATAATTTGACAACGCAAATTGAATCAATACTCAATAGGAACCAAGCTAACTAATATCGCGAGATTGATTATAAGCATCCTATAAATTATAAATACTTAACTGTTAGCAACTTATAAACTCTTAAGGAACTATTACTTTTCTAATAGTGATTAACAAATATAACTTTTTGAAAATAACAGTATAATTCTTATTTAAGCAACTTCTTTAAAAAAAAATGCAAAGAGGACTATTGTCAGTTCCTTCAACATGTTCTCCTAATCATATTCTCCAGCTCATATTACACCATTTATACAATCAAAAACTAAAATTAAAGAGACAAAGATTGCATAGGATACAATTCACATACTTGTTACAATTTCACGATCTTTACTTCAGAACGGTTGAACCATATGAACCAAACACTTACCGGAACTACTCGAGTCATACTTATATTTATTGAGATATGCATAATAAACAATGGCACATACCAACCCATCCAGAGTACTTCTGCATGGTTACATTAAGTGTAGTCATCTGATATAAAAGATTAATTAGTCACTCACTGATGTATGATTAACCACAAACACCTATTCATCCAACAATCATGTACTCAAATAAATCTGACGATATTGAGTACTGTAATACAATAATTTCTCATATATAAGACCGATTTTTTCAAAACTAAACGAACACAAAATACATGTGAAATTATACATGTTTAGGCCTTGCGCATGGCCGATGACTGTGATACTTGAGCTTCTGCTAACTGCAACTTCTACTATGGGGTGTTTGGGATTGCTTAGCTTATTGCACTTTACGATAGATAAACAACTCTCTGAAGGTGGTTGTGACTTGTGATAGTTTGTACAAAAATACAGAAATAAAATGTTTTTAGTTATTAGTTTGTTATGCACACAATAGTCAATCCATACATTATGTGCAAAAAAATCATCTCTAACTACGTATAAACCTAAATTTATTCATTTAACACAAACTAATATTATAAAAATAAAGCAATATACCGGCTCAAATCCCACACAGCACATCTAACACCACCATGAACCCACACAACACGTCTAACGCCACCAAATCCCAAAGTAATAGACTGGTTCAGATCCCAATACCTTTGAGATTCAACTAAACCATAAAGGGAAGATACAAACCCTCTTAGTTTTCATCATTCTGCAAAGGTGTGCTAAATACAACAGGACAGTACAAATGTTTCTGCATATTTAGGGGTCCAACCTCAGTGATCTGCTATTAAAATGAATGGGCAGGGATCACTGCAAAAATTGGAGCCACTACAGGTCTTGGTGCCACAACAGATTCAGGTGCAACTGTGACATGCAAGCCTCTGTGTTTCCTTGCTTGCATAAGGAATGCCAAATCTCCAGGTATAGCTAATCCAACAAGTCTTTCGCCTTCATCTAATTTCGTAGTTTCATAACCATTGTAAGGTCATGTTTGGCAACAAGCATTTGGAAGCGTTTAGGAGTGACAAGCGACAAGAGCGGTAAGCATTATAGATGAAAAGCTTGTTTGGCAACACCTTAACAAGCGTTAGAATATTGTCTTACGCTCCAATCTAAATGCTTCTTGATTAAGCATTCCACAATTGCTCCAAGCATTTAGTTTATGAAATTACATATATACCCTCATTTGTTTAATCATTTATTTTATTTTAATATGTATATGACATTTTTCGTAATTTTACAATTTATAATTACTGCTACAGCTACGTTACCAAACACATTTTTTAAACAAACAACTACTGCTTACTGCTTATTACTTACTGCTACTGCTACGTGTCGCCAAACATAGCCTAAATATATTTGTTATAGAAGCAATGTTAGAGATCACAATGTCAATAAAATTTAGGGCTACTTCTCTAAATGCCCCAGTTGCCCAAAGACTTTACCCTAAATGCCCCCAAAAAATTTCAACTTACCTAAATGCCCCATGGGCAACAGTCGCCTTTGAACATTTGGGAAACTCTCCCATCTACTTGACATGTGTCCCTATCTTTGGGCCCACCTTGCACTTACATAGTACTAGTGTCATAGGTGATTTCTGGGCAACTACATTCTTAAGGTCCTTTTGTAAAAAATATAGTTTTTTATTATAAAATACTACATATTTCTTGGGCAACTTGGTCTCACACATATGTATTCTTGGGCAACTAATTAGGTAGAAAGTACATATTTATATTATTTTATTGTATTGGTACTTGTACCATACTTTTATATCCAAAATACAACTTTATAAAATACAAAATACACCTTTTATATTCCAAATTATACTTTTAAAAAGTTTTTATAATCATAATACACCTTTACATAAATACAAAATACAAATCTGCTACTAACACATAACACAAATACAAATCTGCTACTAACATACACATCAAACACATCAAACCTTCCCACTCAAACTCAAACGTTCTGCTTCTCCTTCTCAAACTCAAACGTTACCAAACTCAAACGTTCCCACTCAACCTTCTGCTTCTCCAACTGCTTCTCTACAATGCATTCATTCTAAAACCCAAACCCTAATCCAACTGCTTCCCACTCAACCATCCCACTTCTCAAGAATCCAACGACGACAATGTTTGATGCCAAGCTTACGGTGAGATCTAGAGTATAACATATTGGTACAATTAAAGCTTTATTGAATGTCAATAGAACCAAATTGTTTAGAGACACTGTGTTTGGCCGTTGCTTAGATTTCCCCACATATGCCCCAGACAACCACTTGTACAATTATTTTTATCAAAATGTTGTTCCGGTGGCTGAAGTCAGTGATTCTTGCCCACCTATTACTTTTGTAATAGGTGATAATGTTCTTGAATTTGGGTGTGAACAATTTAGTCTTCTAACTGGGTTTCGTTTAGGTCCCGTAGATAAAAAAGAAACTGACCACGGCCGTATTGTACGTGGTTTAAGTTATAGTCCTTTTTTTATCGTTTGTTTCCTGATAAAAAAGGAAATAAGAACAAAAAAGTTAAGGGTGATGAGCTTTTGGCCTTGGTGAAGTCGGGGCAAAGGTGGGATTCTTTAGCCGATGAAGATACTGTTAGGGTTTGTTTGTTGGTGATTGCAACATGGGTATTTATTGGTCGGGAAGGAAGGTTTTACGTTCCTGACCATTTGCTTAAGAATGTTCAGGATTTTTTGTGTGGAATGAGTATCCATGGGGTGAATACATGTGGGCCCATCTCTATAAAAGAACGGTGAATGTTATGCCTAGGCATTCCGACAAGGAAGCAAAGAAGGCCGTTCCAAAAGATCCCAAAAAAGAACAAACATACAATCTCTATGGATTTGTATGGGCGTTGAAGGTTAGATTTTATTTGTAACATGCATTATTTGAGCTTGTATATATTATGATGCTTATTCTAATGAGATGTCAACTTGTATTATTTGCTGGTAATTTAGGTCTAAATTAGGTGTTATATGGTAAACTTGTAGATTGGTGTATGTTGTAGTTGTTCCTTAGGCATTGGTTTTAAATGTTCCTTTACAACAACTTATGAATTAAGAACATGATGAAAATTAAATTTGAGGCACATAATGGTTGATTATTGAACAACGTATGATAGATAAGCAGAAACAATAAACAACGTACGAGCTCTCAAGGTGGTTGTGTTTACTGAACAAAACAAATTGGTTGAGCAACAAATGTTAATCAATGATTGACAAGAAATGGGGAAGAATGGAAGACAGGTTGAGAAAAGAACCAAGTATTAAAGGTGACCACTTGACAAATAAAGTGAAAAAGATAATGAAAGTGATTTTATTTTGTCTCTAGAGTATAAATTAGTAATGGATCTACCTATTTATATATATTCAACAATAAAATCTATTCAACAATGATTACTCGAAATTAGACTGCAATCAAACAACTTGATTGGCAAAATTTTGCTAATGTGGCAAAATTGAGCAATATAATCGGTTCTCATATTTTTATTCTTTCTCAATTGGCTCCCAAAATATTTTTTCTTTTATTATACAAAAGGTTTCTAATAAAAGAGCGTAAATAAAAGCTTTTTAACAGTAATTACTCAAATCTTTTGTGGGCAATCAAAATTGGACATTGCGACTGCTTATTCCTTTACGCAATATAATCAACGGGCCAGGTTAAATAAGAAGTAACTAATGTTTACTGAACAACCAAAATTTATCTGGGACCCATCTGTGTTACTTATATCCAGTCACACAAATTTAGTTAAAGCAAGTTAAGTGGGTAGGAACAACTTAAGTCTAGCTGCTTAAGGTGGCTTGTTAACCACATAGGATCATCGTGAGTGCAATATTATGAATATATCCATAGCTGCATTTGCCTAAAATACCTAGCCTTTTGAATTTAACAAACGACTTGGCTAACTAACTTTTTCAACAAATTAATTTGAACATATAAGGTGCAACAATAATTTATGGGAAATGATTTGCATACTCAATTTTTTGATTGGGACACTTTAACTTATGCATTAAACGGTGTGCAAATCAAAACCTAATGTGTGCAAATAATCTCCCATAATTTATATAATGCATGGCAAGTAACATCAACTTATCAAACACTTTTACCAAAACCCAAATAAACATGATCAATGCTCCCATTAACAAATAAAAACCGCTTATATAACCTTCTAACAACATCTAAAGTAGAACCCACGACAATTAATATCTACAAGAGCTATTTTCTTCATTGACATATTTTATCAAACACTTGGCATTCATGTGTAAAATCGAGGCTATAATATAATACATGTAAAAGCAAAACAGTTATGAAAATCTCACCGGTTGTAAACGAGGATAGCTACAAAGCCACAATGAAGAAAGTAATGGTATATCAAAGTCCAATGTGCTTCGAACAAATAACTTTGGTTGAGCTCATATGATATTAAAAGTGCTCCAAGGAATAAACCAACAAACAAGCAAGCAATCTTGTGCCATGGAATCTAATAATTTGCTTTTCTCCATCTTTACTCTTTATTTTTTTTTTAGAAAAGCATCTCATACGGTGGACAACTTTAATCACAAGTTTATGTATATCATTTTTCTAAACTAAAGGCATCTTTGAATAGAGAAAATGTCACTAAAATGAAATCAGGCAAGGAAAAAACAAAAATTATGAAATTTGAAGAAATATTTGGTAAGTTTCACTATTTGTAGAGCGCACACTTGTTTGAGCTAATATAATTTTAACAAAGTCAAGATGTGGAACAATGCTCCAAAGTAAGCTACCAGTTTTTCTCGCCAAAATATCCAACAAGTGTATTTGTTGGCCAACCAACTCCTCTTAAAACTAGTTTTGTTTGAACACACATAATACTTTATTTGGAAAGTGAATTCAACACGATTCAAGCAGATAATTCAAGATTCTCATCACACCCGGGGATGGACATACTTGAGACACAAAGTATGCACATGCATACCCTTTTAGGACCATCGGTATAAATTGAGAAAAACTACTCATCCCAAACACCACAACATCTAAAGTTGATCCATCTAACAATTAATTTAAAAAAAAAAAAAAAAAATCTTCATTGACGCATTTAATCAAACAGTTGGCATGCATGTGTAAACTGAGATCATAAATATAAAAAACGTAAAAGCAAAAGAGGTTAGAATGATCTCACCAGTACGTTGTTGGCTTGATGGGGTTGATGCCAAGGTATAAACCAAAGAGGAAGCAATGTCGTGAGCTGGCCATGGAATCCAATACTCTGTTTTTCTCCATCTCTACTCTTTAAATATAACATTTTCTATATATAATCTTTACCTATATAACGTGGGTGTGATCAGTATTAAAAAATACGAAACATTTTTTTACACAGGTGGTATAGTATAGTTTGGTTGAGCTTAGAAACTGCATGTTTTCCTTACTAAACGCAGAAACTAAGGAACACAGGTTATATTTTTGGGCTAATGGTATCAAAATGCATCAACACCTTTTAATTTTCCTAAACAATTCATTATGACATGGCATCAACTAATTAAGAGTTGTTTACATAATTCGTCCTTGTGGCTCTAAAAAATTACACCAGTCGTCCTTGAGTCATTTACATAAAACGTCCATGTGGCTCTAAAATTTACACCACTCGTCCTTGTGGCTCTAAAATTAACTAATCAATAGTTATTTACATAAGTAGTCCCTATGGCTTTAAAAAATTTACACCAATCGTCCTTGTAGGTCTAAAATTATACGTTTTGACTGGAAATAATAAAAACCTATACGTTTTTCGTCCGTTTCTATACATTTTCATTCGTTTTGATATGTTTTCGCCTGTTTTCTTATGTTTTCATACGTTTTCGTCCATTTTTATACGTTTTTCTTACGTTTCATACGTTTTTATACGTTTTATTCGTTTTTATACGTTTTCGTCCGTTTTTATACGTTTTCATCTGTTTCTATATATTTTCGTCCGTTTTTTTTTTATGTTTTTCTTACGTATTCATACGTTTTTATCCATTTTTATATGTTTCATACGTTTTCATCCGTTTTTATATGTTTCTACCCGTTTTTATACGTTTTCGTCCACATATGTACATTTTTTATACGTTTTCATCCATTTTTTTACGTTTTCGTCCATATTTGTACCTTTTTTTTAAAATTGTTTTTCCAAAATTTTTTTGAAAAAATTTATTTTCCGAAAGAAAAGAATTTCCAAAAAAAATTTCTAATTCTTTTTGTTCCAAAAATTTTTTAGAATCTTTTTTTTCGACACATGTATCTATTTGGATAATTATGGTGACTCAATTACGTTAGCACCTTGTGCATGCCTTAATTCAACTACGTAACATGTCGCTGCATAATCAATATGGCATTGTGCGGTAGGTGTAAGGTAAGTTCAAATGTATTGGTGAAACGTTACGCCACGGAGAAACGTGTTTCTTTAAAATGGTTATTGCTAAAATTTAATTTTTAAGTACTATTGACATAATCACATTTCCTAAGAAGTTTCTAATTAGTAGTCTCTATTATTTAAAAGAAATTGTAAATGATGGTAAAAAAAATGTAGTAACTATTATTTTAGGGAAAACCGCACAAAAATATACTATACATTAGGTTAAATTAAATTTTAAGTATTCAACTTTTGTCATTTTCAACTTAAAATATCCCAGTCAACTTTTCTATGTAACACAAGGTCTTATTGAATTTTTGAAAGTTGTTACATGGCATATTGATAACGCTACACGCGTCGTTCGGGGTCAAGGAAACTTCCTTTTCTTGAGCAAGTTTTATAACACCCTAGGCGGTGAACCTAATCGTTGTAGTGTAGTAATTAGGGTAAGCCACGGGTATTGATATCGTTCTCTGGGGAATAGGAATGCTAGTAGGAGTTACTACGCTAAGGTTAAGGTTGAGGAAGATTATTTTTATCTTTTATATTTTATGAAAATGAAAAGGTACGAATCTCGGTATTGGATTTGGGGGTTGGTATTTCTACCGATTACTCTACTATTATCTAATTATCTAAACTAAGGTTGTGGAGTCTATGTCTAATTAATGTGTGCTCGTATGATAGTTTAAAAATGTGTTTACTTAGTTTGTATTACTCCTTAATTATCTCCTATTGATGGTTGAGTGTCACGCCTTATTCCTAGTTGCGTTGTGTGTCTAAAGTTGTAGGGTATCGTTTCTCCCTAACTCTTCGAACTTACCAAAGGGTCTTGTCTACAAACCCACTAGAGATTATAAACTCCTACTCTAAGGCGCTTTTGATGGTTTAGCCTACAATTACTCGGTAATTATACTCTAAGGTTCACAAAGATGAATCAAGCATTAAGTACACAACGAATGACCTATCGCATTACTAGTTCATTAATCAACTAAGATAAGAAACAACCAATCAATATTTAATAATTAAGTTTCATACTTCCTAAGCAAACACACAAATAAATTAGCCGGACATGGAGAACATGCAAGCATACACACAAATAATTAAAGACATAATTGAATTAATGAAGTAAAGACTTATCTTGATGTAAGATAGGGTTTAAAACCCTAAAATACTGTACAAGACACCTTAGGTTCGTGTTAATACAAATATCGTCATTAAACGTTATTTATATTTTTGATCTTTACCTAAGTTTTGTTAACGACCAAAGTAAATTTAATTTATAAAAGCTTAAAGCTTGTCAAGTTTATTAGATATTAAGACAAGCTTTCTCAAACAATATATTCATCATTCAAGCATTTACATTTATGATTAGTAACATCTTGATATGACTCTAATCATTATGTATGATAGTAGTTTGTAGAATGTGTTAGGTTCTTAAAACCAAACACTACTTAAGCATTTGCATATTTCTTTAAATAGTAGTACAACATTTGACATCATGTATTACATCATGGAAATCATTAGAAGATTGCATTAGATATTTTGTGAAGATTTGTACTCTTCATATCTTGCACAATCTCACTTAGATAGAGTTGACTTTAAGCAAGATTTGATATCTTGACTGTCAGACTGGCCAATCTCAATTTGGCTATAAATAGCAATGCCAAGCCAAGTAGTTTCTCATCCCTTTCTAACATACTCTCATACATATCTTCTCTCTAACCTTTCTAACTCAGTTTCATATCATATTAGTGATCTCTTTTGTAGCAAAGAAGATCAAGTCATATTCAAGCTTCAACGAGAAGTTGGAAGTCTTGTTTGTTTAGTGTTGTATGATCTAGTGTTGATCCATACTTCATTGTTGTATCAAACCATCATAATCTTGTGAGTGTGAGTGGTTAGTATTTTAGTCCTCAAAATACATTGTGTGTGGAGTAGTTGTACCCTTGGAAAGAACTCGACATCTAGCTTAGTGTCGGAAATAGTGTAAGCGAAGTGTAAAGGTTTTCTCCGCGGTGAAAGGAGCTTGTTGACTAGTGAAGTTAAACTCTCGAGTGTGAGACTCGGGAGTGGAGTAGGGCAAGGAAAAAGAGTCCTTGTAGGCCGAACCACTATAAACAACTTGTTGTGGTTTGATCATTTCTTTCCTTATTTACTTATTACATATTGCTTGCATATTTCATTAACATACTCAAGATCAATATCAATTGATCTTTCAATAAGTTTCAAAATAAAGTTTTTAATCGGCAAACTATTCAACCCCCCTTCTAGTTTTCTACAATTGGTACCAGAGCCTCGTTGCTCAAGAATTTCTAAAATAACTTGTATTTTATAAACTTGAAACGATCCATGGATTCTGAAAACTTTAAAGAAGGGCAATCTATGCAAAGACCACCACTCTTTGAAACCAATGGATTTATCTATTGGAAAACCGTTTGAAACATATGTAAAATCAAAAGATATAGATCTTTGGTTTATTATTGTTAAAGGAGATTTTAGTTCTACAACAAAGGATATTTCCGTTGATGAACCAAAGAAATTAGTTGCTAAAATAATGAAGCCAAATGATGCTTTATAATGTTTTACCTAGAAAAGAATATGAAAGAATTTTTATGTGTGAAACCGCCAAAGATATTTGGGAATCTTTAATTGTTACACATCAAGGAAATTCACAAGTCAAGGATAACAAAATTGATCTTCTTGTTCAACAATATGAACAATTTGTTATCCCCAAGATGAAACCATTGATTGTGGCTTTGCTCGTTTTAACACTATCATTACATCACTTAAAGCACTTGATGAATCTTTTCGTAGTAAGAACTTTGTCGTGAAATTTCTTAGAGCACTCCATCCCAAATGGAGAGCTAAAGTGACCGCTATTGAGGAATCAAAAGATCTCTCAATAATGTCACTAGACGAGCTAATTGGCAACCTCAAAGTTCACGAAATGGTAATGGAGAAAGATTCGAGATCATCAAAGGAAGAAAGGAGAAGATCAAATCCGTTGCTCTTAAAGCAAAGGCGAATCAGCGATGATGGTGAATCTTGTTCCGATAGTGAAGATGAGGAGTATGCCATGGCCGTTAGAGATTTCAAGAAGTTCTTTAGAAGAAGAGGAAAGTTTGTAAGACAACCTCGAGAAGAAAAGAAGCCATTCGAAAAGATCGGGATGATAAGAAGATTAAAGGTGAAAGAAAGTGTTTTAGATGTGGTGATACAAGTCATCTCATAGAGAATGTCCCAAGCCACCTAAAAGCAAAACTCAACGAGCTTTTGTAAGTGGTGCTTGGAGTGATAGTGAAGACGATGAAGAATCAAGCAAGGAAGAGATCGCTCTAATGGCACTTGAGTCAAATGAGGTACTTTCGACTCTTCTTATTCTTCTATAGATGATGACACCTTGCAAAACAATATAATCAATTGTGTGAGCTAAGTCTAAAAATCATAACTAAAAATAAGTTTCTAAAACTAAAAGGAGTTTTGGAAAATGAGGTATATGAGTTAAAAGAAAAAGCAAAACGACTTGAAAAAGGAAAAGCAAATGACGATGATTGTAAATCATGTCAAGAGCTTAATCTTGAAATAGAAAAACTAAAGCTCACACAAGAAGTTTTAATAGAAAATAATTCTAAGTTTAAAAGGTTTAACAAAACATCGCTATTGCCGATGAAATAGTTAAAATCCATAAAACACCGGGAGACATGAATGGGCTAGGTTTTAATGAAGTATTAATTCCAAAGAGTCAAAACAAACGGCCGAAAAGACGAACATTCATCAAAATTGTTGGCAGACAAGACGGACGACGGAACCAAAATAAGGGTTCCGTCCACAGTCAAAATGGTACCGCGGTACTTCAAAGTAAGTAATGTTCGCAATACGGACCGTCTCGAATTTGTTAAAGTAACAAAGAAAACAAATGATAATGTTAAACTTAAACCACCATTATATCGAGAGTAGGACTTGTTAAAATGAATTTAGATCAAAAACTACTCAACAACGATATAAAACTTCTTTGCCAAACGCCTTTTCCTAAGAGCAACCACAACGTTCAACCTAACTACCAACACAACGGTTGGAATCAAAACTTTCCTAGACCATATCAAACTCCAGATTACATACCATGGAACCCTTACCCATCATTTCCATACATAAATCAAATAAATGGTATGTTTAACCCAAACGGACCCATGAGATATTGGGGACCAAATGTTTGAGTTATTCGCTTCTTAGGTATGCTTGAAAGTTGGATTGGAACCTGATGAATGGATAAAAGATAGTGGATGCTCACGACACATGACGGGCAACAAAAGTCTCTTCTCATCATACCAAGAGTACGACGGAGGTAATGTCACTTTCGGTAGCAATCTCAAAAGCAAAATCATTGGCAAAGGTACGATTGCTTATAACTCTCTAACTATTGAAAATGTTGCTCATGTGGATAGGTTAGGACTTAATCTACTTAGTATTAGCCAACTATGTGATAAAAAGTATAAAGTACTATTTGATGAAAATGGTAGTAAAATACTAAAAGATGGTATCACCATAGCTAAAGGAGTTAGGAAAAATAACATATACGCCATGAAAATAGATAAAACATATAATGACAAACTTTGCCTAACAACATTAGACGATAGCTCATCTCTTTGGCATAGACGCTTAGGTCACGCTAATATGAGACTTATACAAAACCTATCTTCAAAAGAGTTGGTTAGAAATTTACCAAAACTAAAATATGACCAACACTTTTGTGACGCTTGCAAAATTGGTAAACAAACACATAGTAGTCACAAATCTAAAAATATGGTGTCCACATCTAAGTGTCTAGAATTATTACATATGGACTTGTTTGGACCATCCGCTATAAGAAGCTATGGAGGCAACTTATACACTTTGGTCATAGTAGATGATTACTCAAGGTTTACTTGGACGTTATTTTTAAAAACCAAAAATGAAGCTTTTGATAAATTTGAAATACTTGGCAAGAAAATTCAAAACCTTCTAGGTGTCAAAATTGTGTCGATCCGAATGGATCATGGTCGTGAATTTGACAACGAAACTCAATTTGGAAACTTTTGTGATACAAATGGTATAACACATAACTTTTCCGCTCCACGAACACCTCAATCAAATGGAGTAGTAGAACGTAAAAATAGAACAATTCAAGAAATGAGTAGAACAATGCTTAATGAACAAAACATTCCTCAAAAGTTTTGGTGTAACGCATTGACACTTCTACATATATTTTAAACAGAGTCCTAATACGTCCTTTCCTAAACAAAACACCATATGAACTTTATAAAGGTAAAAAGCCAACATTAGGATATTTTAAAGTCTTTGGTTGTAAATGTTTTATTCTTAATACTAAGGATTATCTCACCAAGTTTGACCCAAAGTCTTATGAAGGTGTATTTCTTGGTTACTCTCAAACTAGTAAAGCTTACATTGTCCTTAATAAAGAAACAATGATAGTCGAGGAATCGTTGAACATAACATTTGATTTAAAGTCCACCTCCTCTAAGACATCACCTTTGGTAGATGATGACTTAGTTGAAAGTCAAATAATAGAAAGTCAAATTAATAATAACAAGGAAGATGAACCATCAAATAAGGAAATTGTCAACATCAAAGAGTCTAAAAGTCATCCATTAGAAAAGGTCATAGGACAACTTAATCAAAGAACCTTAAGGTCACAAGCTCAAAATCAAAGTAATCATTTTTGTTTTGTATCCACCATTGAACCAAAAACCATAAATGAAGCAATAAAAGATAAATCATGGGTAATTGCCATGCAAGAAGAATTAAATCAATTCGTTAGAAATGATGTTTGGAAACTAGTTCCAAAACCCAAAGATCAAACTATAATTGGAACAAAATGGGTCTTTCGAAACAAAATGGACGAAAATGGTATAGTATCTAGAAACAAAGCTAGGCTTGTTGCACAAGGTTGTAATCAACAAGAAGGAATTGACTATGATGAAACTTATGCACCAGTAGCTAGACTTGAATCTATTAGAATATTACTTGCTTATGCATCCGCTTATGACTTTAAATTATTTCAAATGGATGTTAAAAGTGCTTTCCTTAATGGGTTTATTAACGAAGAAGTGTATGTTGCTCAACCTCCCGGTTTTACCGACTTTGAGAAACCACACCATGTCTTCAAACTCAAGAAAGCATTATATGGCCTTAAACAAGCACCTAAAGCTTGGTACGACCGTCTTAAGAATTTTCTTGTTGATAACAAATATACTATGGGATTAGTAGATAATACCCTTTTACTAAGAAAAGGAATCACAAATTATTATTGTTCAAATTTACGTTGATGACATTATATTCGGATCAACTTGTCAAGAACTATGTAATGATTTCTCTAAAATCATGCATGACGAGTTTGAAATGAGTATGATGGGTGAGTTAAACTTCTTTCTAGGACTTCAAATTAAACAACTAGAAGATGGTATTTTCTTTAACCAATCTAAATATATAAAAGACATGCTTAAGAAATTTGGTCTTGAAGATTCCAAACCAACTAAAACACCCATGTCCTCGGACACTAAACTCACCAAGGACGAAGAAGGTGAATCCGTAGATAACACTAAATATAGAGGAATGATTGGTAGCCTACTCTATCTTATGGCTAGTAGACCCGACATTATGTTTAGTGTTTGTCTATGTGCTCGCTTTCAAGAAAACCCAAAGGTATCACACTTAGAAGCATTAAAAGGATTTTTAGATATATTAAGGGAACAACGTGTTTAGGATTATGGTATCCCAAAGGAACGGGTATAGAAACCATAGTGTATGCCGACTCGGATCATGCCGGTGATTATGTCGATAGAAAAGTACAAGTGGTATTTGTACTTTTGTTGGACATTGTCTCACCTCATGGTTTGCAAAAAGCAAACGCCTTTAGCCATCTCTACTATCAAGCCGAATACGCCTCACCGGAAAAGCATGTCAACAAGCTCTTTGGATGAAGCAAGCTCTCGTGAGACTACGGAATTCATCTCAACGACATTGTGATACTTTGCGACAACAAGGAGCCATCGATCTCAAAAAAATCCTGCTCAACATGCTCGTATAAAGCACATTGAAATCCGTCATCACTTTCTTCGCGACAATGTTCAAAAGGAAACATTTCAATCGAGAAAGTATCCTCCAAGACAACATTGCCAACATCTTTACTAAACCTCTTAAACGAGAACCTTTAATCTTCTTAGACTTGGTTTAGGGTTAATGGAACCAAACATGTAGGATAAACATAGCCTAAAACATTAGAATAGTCAAACCAAAACAATTTTGTCTTGTATCTGCTCATCGTAGCCACGGCACCAAACGACAACACGGACGGAACCAAAAATTTGGTATCGTCTCGTCCGTGGTGTCTCTGTACAAAACCGCTATATACATAACATCCTCTTCCTCACAACCCACTTTACCAAAACGTAAAACTTAAACCAAGCTCATTATTGTCATCTTCCCACTCACTAATCGTGAAGATAACATCATTGTAAGTATCCTAACTACATTTCATCTCTTAAATTCTGAGTCTAGGATTCTTATTTATGCACAAAACTATCACAAATCATTACATGGGGTTTATGTATGCTTTTATACCAAATATGAATTCAATTGGCAAATTGCATAACTAGTCATTCAAATTAGGTACTACATTATCATATTGCATAAACAAATCATGTTTCCCACTAATTGATAGATAATAAATATAAGGCCTTATTCAAACAACCAAACACCCCATGTCAAAAGTTTTGAAAAGCTTCTCACTTGTAGGAAAACATTTTTCATTGCTAATACAAGTAGAAACGTTAAAATTTTCATCACTTGCATGCTCTTGAATACTAAAGGTATTGCATAACTAATATGCACTCCGGGTATATTCAAATGTAGCCACATTGAATTAGGAGCATTTGGGTTATCTCATGGTATTTGCCAAACACTCCACTAAAACCATTTTGTGCATAAAATGAGTCGAGATAACCGCAACTCCAAATCGTTTTCATATAGGCACACACTAGAATCAAAAAAGTTAAAATTTATTTTCATTTTTTAACATATTAATTCTTGTCCTTAGGAATAACCATGGTAGCCGCAAGATTCTATGATCACAAAGATACTCTTAACTACATTCCCAAACACCACAAAACCAAAGGACTCACCAAGGAACAAGTAGAAATATTTAGGGGTCTAGAATCAAGGTATTTCCACGAGGGTAGAACCATTCACCCATCCTTCCTTGAGCATACTAATCTTCGTGAAGAACTAGCCGCCATTCAATTCGATTGTCTTCTTGACATTGATGAACCAATTTGTCCTAGGTTCGTGTTAGAATTCTATGCTAGTGTAACGGTTTTAGTGATGAAGATGATGATGAATTTTGTCTTAGTTTTAGAATCAACCAAAATGACTACACCATCACCTTAAGTGAATTTGCTAGAGTACTAGGAATTCCCAACCGAGGAACTTGTGTCTACACGGATAAGTGGTCACTCACCGCCTTGATGCAATCAACGACCGCACTTCTCCCTATCTAACCCGTTTGGCCGATAAGGATGTCATCCGTGAACACCTTTTAACCCAAAACCGATACAACCCGAGTAACCCGAAAGGAAAGGAGGTAGACCGAGATCCATATGGAATGGAGCTAAATGAACTTAAGCACGAATTTAAGAAATGGGAGGAGTTACTTAGAGCAAACGTCATTAGCACCATAGGAATAGGGATCACATAAACGCTTGTCTTTGCCACATGCTCTACAACTTGTCCACCGACAACCATTCAACTTAGCCTACTACATAGCTAGGAGAATGATTGATATTCCTACTCAAGGATCCGTTGCTCTTCCATACGGGATGCTTCTCACCCGTCTCTATAGAAACTTCGCTCCAATTCCACTAACCCCAAAAGGGATGCACCTTCACTATGAACTCATCCCTCACATCTTTGTACCTTTGAGTGATGCTCGAGTTGCTAAGACTAAAGGCAAGAGAGCTAAACCTCCAACTCCTTCATCATCATCATCAAATAGCTCCGAGGATGGTCTTCCAAGCTCTCATCTTCCACCTCAAAAGTATTACGCATCCCTTCCCGAGATTGAGAATGAATCAGCAGAATTCAAGCAAACTAAGGGAATGTTCAAGTGCCTTGGTAGGATGATGAACAAGATTTACAAGAAATTGGACAAATAAGGGTACTTAAAGGAGTGTTTGGAACAATGCATCATCATTAATGTTTGATACTATTTAGTTGTTTTTATTATGTAGGATGATAATATAACTTGAAACAATGGTGTATGCTAAAAATCTCATGAAGGGGGATAGCACAAGTATGCTATCAAATTTTACCCATTTTCACTATATTGTGAAAATCAATAAGCCTTGCTCAAAATCTATGCTCCACTATGTTTAGATATGTGTTATTTACTTTTCCTAACTAGAAATGTTTAGTATAACAGACTTTTGAGAAAAATTTCGTGTTTCGAAATTTGCCCGACACCTAAAACGAACTCGTCCAATTTTCAAGACTCCATGAATCCGACGGCACCATAATTTTGGTACCGTCCTTTATCTAGTTTGTACCGCCATACATGTACAAAGGACCAGACGACACCCTTTTAGGGTACCGTGACGTGTATCATTTTGGTGCCATGGATCCTCCGTAATTTTCTCGAATTTTGACTCTTTCGTGATTCCAAATTATCTTCCATCACTTATAAATCAATCTTAACTAGTTTATACTGTTATTAGAACTAGTATTATTTACTAAGGTGTATAAGAAATCCATTTCCACCAAAATTCAAAATTTGAAAATCCACCCAAGGAGCCCTTTGGCATAAAGGAAGGAACCAAATTTTGGTACCTTCAAACCGTGGGTGATCCGAATATTAGGAAATTCCACTCACTAGAACACATTTATTGCATATCTTTTCTTCTTCACTCCATCTTCTTTGTATGGATTGACTTGGGTGATATGACTAGCATTCAACCCACTTCCAAATCATTAGGAACCTCATCTCTTCAATGGTTCAACATCAAATCAAACCATTTCTCAACAATTTCTTACCTCTATAAATTGAAAGGGTTTACCATGATCATCCTCACACCTTCTTCATTTTCACTACTATCTAGCAAATCAAAACCCAAGTTAAAAATGACTAAATCATCACCAAAACCTTGCAAGAAAACTGCTAGAATTAGCGTAAGGCCTTGTTGTTTTGTTCATCTTAGCTCATCATCCGAATCTTCACCACTCACAATCTCATCTCCCATTAGAGATGATACAAGTCTTACATTAGCTACACCCACTTCATCACACATTGTGATCACCACTCCACCACCAATAAAAACACCTACTTCACCTCCACCGGCACCCATCCAAACATCCAAAACACCCTCACCACCTTCACCAAGGTCTCCCACTCTCACTCCCATGGAGTTATTTTCAACTCCACCAACATCACCAAATCCTTTCCTAGAGGACTTGGAAGACTTGCCTCCTAGGCCAAGTCATCCACCACTATTGCCATCCTTTGGCACCATTGAGCGAATCGCTCATGAGTCACCTCGGTCATCCATTGACCCAAACGCCCATTAGGGCCAAGACCTCTCTTTTCCACCCCATTCACAAGGACATTCATGGTCCTTTATACGGGATCATCCACTTCCATCATCAATGTCCCTCATATTGAGGACATTCCGGAGTGTATGTGGGATGACAATCCCACTAGAGAGGAGATTCAAGCCGAACTTCACAACCTCCATCAATTCAAAGGCATGGTGGATTCTCACTTAAGTGAGACAATGCAAATGCAAAGTGCTTTGCTTGCATCCATCATGACCACTCCAAACATCCCCAACACCACCAACACATCCACCATTCCACCACCACAACCTCCCCAAACTTTCTACCCTCCAAGGCATGGTTGCTCCACTTGTGAGCAAACGGGTCAAACCGTGGAACGGACCCGGGTTATGGTCCATGACTTCCACGAAGAAATGAGGTTCATCCTCAACCACATTCTTGAGCGCCTCAACGCTTTTTCCCATCCACCATCACTTTAGGATGGTTTTCTTTATTTGCTTTCTTAGGATAATTTTTATTTTCTTGTACTAGAAACACATCATTGTGTTCTCTTTTCATGATCTTTACTCATGAAAATTTTAACTAATGAATGTTGTTTATTACATTGTTGGTGTCATTACATAGTGTTTGGAAATGCTTGTGAATGATCATTATTACTAACAATTTTTGTAGCTTTATTTTCACAATCCATGTATCTTCCCATTAAAGCACCCAATTTAGGGGAGCTTTGAACAAGGGGAGATAATAGCTCGGCTCATTACATTCCACATAGCCTCTTCTTTTGTTGAGACAAAAGGGGAGAAAATATAGAACTTTGAAATTATTTATATTTGACTTTTCGAAAAGTCAAATCGATACAATTGACTTTCTAAAAGTCAAACAGAACCCTCATTGATAATACTTGACTTTTCTTAAAAAAGTCAAGCTGCATACTTTGACTTTCAGAAAAAGTCAACATCATGCATCAACTAGTGAATTCTTTGACTTTCATAAAAATTCAAATTTCATACACTTGCATTATCATTTCCTTTTCAAAATTCTAAAACTAATATTTTTATAACTCTTGTACAAACTTTGTTTCTTTTATAGAAATAAAATTTATATTTTGTCCTCAACAAAAAGGGAGAGATTGTTAATACAAATATCGTCATTAAACGTTACTTATATTTTTGATCTTTACCTAAGTTTTGTTAACGACAAAAGTAAATTTAATTTATAAAAGCTTAAAGCTTGTCAAGTTTATTAGATATTAAGACAAGCTTTCTCAAACAATATATTCATCATTCAAGCATTTACATTTATGATTAGTAACATCTTGATATGACTCTAATCATTATGTATGATAGTAGTTTGTAGAATGTGTTAGGTTCTTAAAACCAAACACTACTTAAGCATTTGCATATTTCTATAAATAGTAATACAACATTTGACATTATGTATTACATCATGGAAATCATTAGAAGATTGCATTAGATATTTTGTGAAGATTTGTACTCTTCATATCTTGCACAATCTCACTTAGATAGAGTTGACTTTAAGCAAGATTTGATATCTTGACCGTCGATCAAGCGGTACCAAATTGGTACACGGCGGAACCCTTTAAGGGTCCGCCGTCCGTGACGCCTCTGTCCAATTGGCTATAAATAGCAATGCCAAGCCAAGTAGTTTCTCATCCCTTTCTAACATACTCTCATACATATCTTCTCTAACCTTTCTAACTCGGTTTCATATCCATATTAGTGATCTCTTTGTAGCAAAGAAGATCAAGTCATATTCAAGCTTCAACGAGAAGTTGGAAGTCTTGTTTGTTTAGTGTTGTATGATCTAGTGTTGATCCATACTTCATTGTTGTATCAAACCATCATAATCTTGTGAGTGTGAGTGGTTAGTATTTTAGTCCTCAAAATACATTGTGTGTGGAGTAGTTGTACCTTGGAAAGAACTCGACATCTAGCTTAGTGTCGGAAATAGTGTAAGCGAAGTGTAAAGGTTTTCTCCGCGGTGAAAGGAGCTTGTTGACTAGTGAAGTTAAACTCGAGTGTGAGACTCGGGAGTGGAGTAGGGCAAGGAAAAAGAGTCCTTGTCGCGAACCACTATAAACAACTTGTTGTGGTTTGATCATTTCTTTCCTTATTTACTTATTACATATTGCTTGCATATTTCATTAACATACTCAAGATCAATATCAATTGATCTTTCAATAAGTTTCAAAACAAAGTTTTTAATCGGTAAACTATTCAACCCCTTCTAGTTTTCTCTGATTCGGTTTTAGGTTTTTACCCAAAGACTCTCCACACAAAGACCGAAAAATTCGGATTCTATATATAAGATTACAATTGCGACGGCGCCACCTTATGTTTAGTGACGCCGCCGTGTCGCCGCCATTAGGGTTTTGTCTTGGCCACGTTAACCTTGCGACGGCGTCACCTTATGTCCGTGACGCCGTCCTCTTCGACTTCGGCGTCGTCGGATTGCATCTAGGCCGTGCGAGTAGCGACGGCCTACTCTTTCACAACTAGACGCCGCTCTTGAAAATACGAGTTTTGGGTTCGGCCCGTCACAATAATTTTGGGACGGCGTCGCCAATAGCACCCGACGCCGCTTCTACTTTCAAAGAATCAGTGAGTGTCTCGATTTCGACTTTGGCCATTTTCTTCATATATTCGCGCTTTTCGTCCAAATAAGTGCCATTCCAAAGATTTTGCCTTCACGAGACCTAAAAAGTGAAAAGGAACGATATTAAGCAATAACGGATACAAAGTGATCAAATAAGGACTTAAATGACCCTCAAAATGGTACCTTTTAAAACCTTATCAAATATCCCTACACTTGTTATTTGCTTGTCCTCAAGCAAATGTGCTTTTAGCCAATTAATTTATAAGTTAGGGGTCATGAAGCATTAATTCAAAACGGTCCAAAACACATATAAGCCCATAAAAGTCATAACAAGCACGGAATTACATACTAGCACCTCACATGGGGTGTTTGGATACTCACATCTCTCTCGGGTGTATATATGAAATATAACAATATAGGAAATGGAAGATAAACACTCATTAACCGGTCCTAGTACATAGATTACCATAGGCTTGAGAATAGATCAAACCTCCATCGCTTTTGGCGTAAGCACCTATGAAAGACTATCAAAGAGGTCTTTAAAGGGTTGTAACGTTAGGCTTACGGTTAGGGAAATAAGGGTTTGGTGGGATAGGTTATTTAGTGGTGGTAAGTCAAAAATCTCTATGTTAAATGCATATGAAGAATGGCGTTGCTAAGCCAAGACTCGACACTCTAAAATCTAGATAACTGAAATAAACAAACATAAATTTAAAGGATAGATGTAGGATGGTAGCCCGTATGTTTGTTTTTTTTTTTTTTTTTTTTTTTTTTTTTTTTTACACTATTTTTTTTTTTTCTCTTTTCTATTTTTTCGATTTTTTTTTTTTTTTTTTTCATACACTTTTACTCTACCATCCTCTACGGTAACATCAAAATGATAGGGATTTATAGGCACATCCCTACACTTGAGTTTTATTACTCTAACACTAATTTGACCCGAATTGAAAAGATCAAACACTTGGGGTACATTATTACGCAAACAAAGGGAATTTGAATTTAAGGTTCCTTCCGTCATTTCATAAACTTTAACTTTCCCCATGAATCCCAATCGTCCCAAAATCGTATACAAAGGATATGACTCTACTTAGCAACTTATGCAAGCAACGGATAATTGAACTAAGGGTTTAGGGTGATAACAAAAATTTGCACTAAAAGTGAGTGCATAAGGGGTAGGCTAAGGCGATTTGGGTGTATATTTGGGGTGGGGTGTAAACAATGCTCTTCATTGATATTCGGAAAACCAAAACATCACGAGAACCGCGAAAAGGATAGGCTCGAGGGGTTAACTAGGGTATCGTGTACTAAAGATGAGTACAACGCAAAGGGTGTGGGGAATTACTCAACCGATGTGGAAGAAGTAATTATATTACGTGTATTAAACAAGGGTTATCCTAATGCCTCTTATCATTTAGTTATTCCTAACTACACAAGTGTAGCCTCACTTGCGATCTCGAATGCATCACAAAACAAGTTCTAGAATCTAATATACTACCGGTTCACACTCTAAGCATTAAAGATGAATGCTTTTAATTCCTACTAATCTAAGGGCGATCCTCACATTTTGGGTGGAATTTGGGTGGTAAAGGGTTTTTGTGCTAGTCATATAACTTCCTATCCATGAGACGCTTATGTTAAGACTAATGACCCACTCCTATATGTCATGAAAATTTTTAAATTTGGTGCCAAAATTACCCTAACCGACATTTTCTCATGGTTTATTACACAATCACAATTGGACAAAGTAAATAGTCAAGGATAAGCATAGTTTCAAAGTTCCCGCTTTATTTTCCCTCCCTACACTTAAACCGAACATTGTCCCCAATGTTCCCGAAAGTATCAAAGTTATGATAAAAGAAGGTAATTAAAACGAAAGAAACTAATACTCCCCGATTAGCTCGGTAGGATCCGTAAAGTGGTGGTTAAATTCTTTTCAAGAAGAATTATTGCGTGAAAAGCTCCTTCCAATCTTATGTAACTTCTTCTTGACAAACTAAACCCGCACACTTGAAGAAAACAAACGAAACCTTCACAGTAAAATCGGCGGTAATAATATATATAAGACTCGATTTAAACTAGGATATAATGCTTGTGGAATGGATGTTTACAATTTCTAAGAAAATTAAGACCGAAAATTCCAAAATTTATAAGTAGCTCGAAAACGAGAAAAAAAGTTATCTGTTGTTTTACTCCTTCTCGACGCCGTCAGTTATCCTGACAAAACCGGTCTCGATTTTACAAAAAAATTCGAATATTTGACATCTTTAGAATCGGAAAATTTACGCAAAACATCCATTATGACTCGATACAAGCATTTGACTCGAACAAACACACATGTATATCTTTTAAATAATTGTAATTCTCATGTTCACGTTTCTTTTGAAAATGTGTGTAATCCTCCCTACACTTATCCCTTATGTAAAATACCTTTATATGTAATTAAGACGAGGTTAAAGACAAAATAAAGCATTTTTACAAATTCAAACATGAGAATAAACAATTAATAAAAGATATACGACACACAAATGAAAATGAAAAACAAATACACATGGGTTGCCTCCCAAGAAGCGCTTGTTTTTTTCGAGTCACGAGCCCGACTCTACCCTTATTTAATGAGACAAAGGGAGGTTTTCCCTACACTTAAGTTTAAGTGGTGATAGTAGCAATACACACCCTTAGGGTGGAAATTTGCTACGTGAGGAGAGGGTGATGGGTGATTTATATGCTCAAAGGAGTGTGCTCTATTCATTATAACCTTACCTAAGTCTATTGGTGTAGCGGTGAATCAAATCTCTCTCCTAAAATGGATCATCTTCTATCAACTTCAAAAGATTCTTAGTTAAGGATCCATCTTGACCTAATAAACCCGGTTTAAACCCATAGTGTTTCTTGTTATCAACCATGAATGGGTGATATAAGTGTGTAAGGTCATGGGTTACTCCTATATTAGCTTCTACTCTACATGGCCTAGAATCTACCACCTTTATCAAGCAACTACCCGGACTATCTATTTTGATGGGTGGATTGGTGCGTAATTCAATTCCAAGATTCACATCTAAAGACAGAAAATTGGGTAAGGTTTTGGTTGAGGCTCGGTTCATCAAAATTAGGAACTTCCTAGGACTAAGAGAGGTCATGATAACAAGCATCTAAACCTACATTCTCTAGTGGCGTTTGGTCCAAAGGTTCTCTATCAATCGGGTTCCTATAGTCTCTTCTACTTCTTCCGGTAAGTTATAGGTGATGTGTGTTCCTCAAGTGATGGTAGGACTTGTGGGTTATCCGATGGGATTGGATTTTCTACTCATCCTCCATCTTATCAAGATCACCTATGGATTCATTTTGTCTTGTGGTAGCGCCTAACCATGACATGCACCTTGGCACCTCAACTCTAATCATCTCCTTCCTAAACAACCTTTCCGATCAAGTTTCCAAATTGAAAATAGGTCTAAAGATTCGTTTTTGGGTCCCATGTTCCACTTCTAAATTGGGCGTGAATCTCAAAGGTTTCCCATGCAATTGAACACCACGTCCCCAAATATCCCCATACGCTACATAGTCAAGTCTCCTTTGGGTTTCGTGGGCGTACGAGTGTAAAAGAATTGTAGTGGAAACAGTAAATCAATACCATGATAAAGGACTTTTGTAATAAATATTTAATTCGAGTCCTCGCCTCGAAAAGGATTCATCATGATGTTGCTTGGAACCTCAAGATCTCATTTTGGAGTGGAAGGGTAAATTATGTAGTAGATTTCATTGATTGGGTGAAAGTTTTGGCATTCGCGTTCTCCATAACGGCTAACGGAATAGTCAATGAAAATGGTTACGAACAAAGGTCACGAAGAAGGGGATAGACTACGAGGAAGCTAAAATGAGAAAAAATTTACTTGATAGGAATCAAGCAAAGAAACCTAAACGAGGTGGACTACTAACTAGCTATTCTATTCCCGGCGCGCGCCAAAACTTGATAATGCTACACGCGTCGTTCGGGGTCAAGGAAACTTCCTTTTCTTGAGCAAGTTTTATAACACCTAGGCGGTGAACCTAATCGTTGTAGTGTAGTAATTAGGGTAAGCCACGGGTATTGATATCGTTCTCTAGGGGAAGAATGCTAGTAGGGAGTTACTACGCTAAGGTTAAGGTTGAGGAAGATTATTTTTATCTTTTATATTTTATGAAAAATGGAAAGGTACGAATCTCGGTATTGGATTTGGGGGTTGGTATTTCTACCGATTACTCTACTATTATCTAATTATCTAAACTAAGGTTGTGGGAGTCTATGTCTAATTAATGTGCTCGTATGATAGTTTAAAAATGTGTTTACTTAGTTTGTATTACTCCTTAATTATCTCCTATTGATGGTTGAGTGTCACGTCTTATTCCTAGTTGCGTTGTGTGTCTAAAGTTGTAGGTGTGCTTTCTCCCAACTCTTGAACTTACCAAAGGGTCTTGTCTACAAACCCACTAGAGATTATAAACTCCTACTCTAAGGCGCTCTTTGGATGGTTTAGCCTACAATTACTCGGTAATTATACTCTAAGGTTCACAAAGATGAATCAAGCATTAAGTACACAACGAATGACCTATCGCATTACTAGATCATTAATCAACTAAGATAAGAAACAACCAATCAATATTTAATAATTAAGTTTCATACTTCCTAAGCAAACACACAAATAAATTAGCGGACATGGAGAACATGCAAGCATACACACAAATAATTAAAGACATAATTGAATTAATGAAGTAAAGACTTATCTTGATGTAACATAGGGTTTAAAACCCTAAAATACTGTACAAGACACCTTAGGTTCGGTTTTAGGTTTTACTCCAAAGACTCTCCACAAAGACCGAAAAATTCGGATTCTATATATATGATTACAATTGCGACGGCGTCACCTTATGTTTAGTGACGCCGTCGTGTCGCCGCCATTAGGGTTTCGTCTTGGCCACGTTAACCTTGCAACGGCGTCACCTTATGTCCGTGACGCCGTCCTCTTCACTTGACGTCGTCTGGATTGCATCTAGGCCGTCGAGTAGCGACGGCCTACTCTTTCACAACTAGACGCCGTCTCTTGAAAATCTGAGTTTGGGTTACGGCCGTCACAATAATTTTGGGACGGCGTCATGCTAGCTTTTGACGCGTCGCCTTCTACTTTCAAAGAATCGTGGTGACTCGATTTCGACTTTGGCCATTTTCTTCATATATTTGCGCCTTTTCGTCCAAATAAGTGCCATTCCAAAGATTTTGCCTTCACGAGACCTAAAAGTGAAAAGGAACGATATTAAGCAATAACGGATACAAAAGTGATCAAATAAGGACTTAAACGACCCCTCAAAATGGTACCTTTTAAAACCTTATCACATATCTTTTTAGTTGGAAGGGAATATTAATGCGATGTACTGTTTTAGTTGAATGATAACGCTACACGCGTCGTTCGGGGTTAAACGAACTTACTTTTCTTCGAGCAAGTTTTATAACACCCTAGGCAGTGAACCTAATCGTTGTAGTGTAGTATTAGGGTAAGCCACGGGTATTGATATCGTTCTCTAGGGGAATAGGAATGCTAGTGAGAAGTTACTACGCTAAGGTTGGGATTGAGGAAGATTATTTTTTATCTTTTTTATGTTATTTTAGGAAATTGAAAAGTACGAATCTCGGGGTTTGGATTTGGGGGTTGGTATTGCTACCGATTACTCTACTTATCTAATTATCTAATCTAAGGTGTATGTAGTCTATGTCTAATTATTGTGTGCTCGTATGATAGTTTAAAGATGTGTTCACTTATGTTTTACTACTCCTTAATTATATCCTATTGATGGTTGAATTGTCACGTCCTTATTCTTAATCGCGTTGTGTGTCTAAAGTCGTAGGGTATGCGTTTATCCCTAACTCTTTGAACTTACCAAAGGGTCTCGTCTACAAAACCCACTAGGGATTATAAACTCTAACTCTAAGGCCTCTTTGGATGGTTTAGCTTACAACCGCTGTAAGTGCTATAACCTAAGGTTCACAAAGATTAATCTAACATTAAGTACACAATGAATGACCTATCGCATTACTAGATCATTAACAATTAATATAAGAGACAACCAATTAATATTCTATA
The DNA here is from genome assembly GCA_022545495.1 of Chrysanthemum lavandulifolium. NCBI lineage: Eukaryota > Viridiplantae > Streptophyta > Magnoliopsida > Asterales > Asteraceae > Chrysanthemum > Chrysanthemum lavandulifolium. Next base: position 10,692,002 of record CM040240.1, on the reverse strand, counting down.
ATTAAGTTTCATATTCCCTAAGCAAACACACAAGTAAATTAGCCGGACATGGAGAACATGCAAGCATACACACAAATAATCAAAGACATAATTGAATTAATGAAGTAAAACACTTATCTTGATGTAAGATAGGGTTTGGAACCCTAAAATACTGTACAAGACAACCTTGGTTCGTTTTAAGTTTTTACTCCAAAAGACTACACACTAATACTGAAAAATTCGGATTCTATATATAAGATTACATATGCGACGGCGTCACCTTATGTTTTGTGACGCCGTCGGATCGCCGTCATTATTGTTTCGTCTTGGCCACGTTAGTCTTGCGACGGCGTGACCTTGTGCTTGTGTGCCGTCCTCTTGACTTCTCGCCGTCTGGATCAAATCTAGGCCGTCCGAGTTGCGACGGCCTACTCTTTTAAAGCGACACCGTCACTTGAAAATATGAAATTTGGCTTCGTGTCGTCATTAAAATACTCCGACGGTGTCGCGTATAAGCGATGACACCGCCACCTTGTCTTCAAAGAACTTGAGTGTCTCGATTCTTGACTTTGGCCATTTTCTTCAGATATTCGCAAGATTTTCGTCCAAATAAGTGCCATTACAGCAATTTGCCTTCAAGAGACCTAAAAAGTGAAAAGGAACGATATTAAGTGATAACGGATACAAAAGTGATCAAATAAGGGCTTAAACGACCCCTCAAAAAGGTACATTTTAAAACCTTATCATTGAACATTTAAAAATCATTCGGTTAAAACTATTGATAACACTCAAATTGAGTATTTTTTAGGAGTGTTATCATGGTTTTTGTACATGTTATCTGGTTAATTTAATGAACTTTTTGGTACTTATATGCACAAAGTTATGTGTTCAGGTTTGTAGTTAGCCAAAAAAGAAAAAAAGAAAAAAAAAGAAATGATCAAGGAACGAAGATTTATCCATGTACGAAGAATTCCTGACAAATTCAAGCCTCGTGGAGTATATTTGAGAAGAAATAGTCATAAAGTTAGTGGTCCAAAGACTCAAGAATAAGTACAAGACGGGAAACGAGAAAGAAATGAAGAAAAGAAGCTCAAACGAAGAAATATTGGAAGACTCGTTGTTCCTGACACACCTCCACCATTTTGGTCATATTTTGGGCATACGAACTCAATTTGTCCCCCCCGTTCACGGCCACGAAACCGGATGAGAAAGATCTACAACTTTCATGCTTATCATTTTTTTCCAAAGTGCTCCAGCCGATCAGTATAGGCCCGCAACCGAATAGGCTGAGAAACTTTTCAGCAAAACCGATCGACATGGCCCCGTTTCCGATCAGCTGCTTGGACTTGACCTTCCAAACTTAGTTATTAAGCTTTCAATCATGTACTAAACGATCCTAGAACTTTCCCACTCAGTTTCTAGTCCCTTTTAAACCACTTGGTCCCCAAGAAATGCATTGAAGACCCCAAGCCTTGAGGGTACTTTAAATAGGACCATTTGGCTAGAGTATTCATCATCCCATCTTTCCCAATCTTCCTTACACCATAAGAGTTGATTCTCACCACCATTATCACTCCCAAAAGACCAAGAAACCTCTACCATTTCCAGGAATAGTGCTCAATGCTAGAGAAAGTGTTTGGGTGTAATTGTTCGATTGGTTAGAAACTTGTAGTTGATTAGAGGCCCAAGGATTGCTCTAATTCCTTCCATTACCTATTGTAATCTTACTTTGGTAATTTACTTTTACTTTTCAAGATGTTTGTTATTGATATGATTGTTGAGACTTTGTGTTTAATTGAAAAGCATGGAGTAGTTTTATTTACACTTGTTTGGAATGATATAGATATTGATATGGAGTGTTTGGTATTTTGCAATATAGAATTATGGTTTTGTTTATGAGTTTGTTTGAAGTGTAACATGTCTAAATAGCTTGTTAATGAATCATAACCAGATTTATTGGTCGAAAGGACTTCTTGTAATGATTTGTTTCAAATGTTAATGCACATATATGTTTGGTATTTCATAATTGACAACTATGAATAAACATGTTAAATGGAATTGCAATGATTGATTCAAGAGTATAGGTCGAAGGGGCTATTATGAACAAATTGGTAAAACTCATATTTCTAACAAATGGCGGGCAATGAATTGGTTTATAATAGCGTTCATAGGTCGGAAGGGTTCGTTAGTCTAAACCATGATATATATGCAATTTCATGATATTACCCATTGACTTGGAATTGTATGCTTTTGGATTTTGTTGCTATTGCTTAAATTCTATCCAAACTTCCATACACTCCATTGATATTGATACTAGTTCCAAATAAGTAGTTCTAATTATATCGATTGCATTCTTGTTTAATTCGCATAATCATTATTTTCGTATTATTTGCTACTTATGGTATTTTGGAACGTGACAACCATTTTACCACTTTTGTGTTACTTACATAGATTCTTCACAATTGAAAACACACAAATCCTAGTGAACGATCTCGGCTTACTAACCAAAACTAACTACATACAAAAGGGTCATACTTGCCCGTGTGTTCTTAGCTTTATCTGGTAATTTGTGTTATAAATTTAAAACTAGTAGTCATGAGACAAATCAATTATAATAGTTATAAAATCCAATGAGTTAACATGAAGGCACCAGTGGTCTAGTGGTAGAATAGTACCTTGCCACATTAGAGACCCGGGTTCAATTCCATGCTGGTGCAATTTAGCTGTGATAATAGGTCTAGGCATTGGTTGGGTCCATTGCACTACATCTCTTAGATGAAATGAAATCAAGGCAATTCTGAGCTTCATTTTTTTCCCAATGATTATGTTTGCAATCGCGAATTGCGTATGACTTAAGTTCCAAGCTTCGTTTCCTTTTTCTCTCTACTCCAAACAGTATCACCTAGGCGACCCAAGTATGTATAGAGAAATCTGAACATATTAGGGTACTATACAATGTTAATGGGTTACACATGAAGTGATCCATCAAGTATTTCTGAACTTACACTGAAGTTGATTGAATGATGGAACAAATTTAACTGTAACTTATAGAAAAGTTACGAGGGTGAGGGATGTTGTGTGCATTATGTATATCTTTTGTTTGGACATGAACATACTAACTAGTATTAAACAATACAAAGGGGTTGTTCGGTTAGTTTACTAAAAGAAAACAACAATAACAATACCCTGCCGGAGCGGAGTGTGAACCTTTAGGAAAAACTCGAGCGAGGTATAAGAGAGGTAGCTTATTAGATTAAAAGCTAAATAAGCTCTTCCATAGTCCATACTGGGTCATGCACAAAAACTTATTTGACAAAAATGACCTAGTTATACAAGGTTGATTGTAAAACCAAATAGCTTATTGCATAGTACAATTCACAATGCTTATTCAACAAGTTCTAAAGATACATCACTCGATGCAATAAATCACAAGTGTATTGTTTCAAATCTATCGCGACATTCTGTATTGGTAGATGATCAAAAACAACCGAACCAAGGAGATTGAATTCGTGATCTTGATCGTAAGATTATTCAATCTTACAAATATCAAAGAGATATGGGTCAATGTAAGATTGTTTTATGCATAAATTGTAGGAACAATCAGTTGATGATCGTTTTAAACTATTTATAATAGCCGCAATGTTATGATTTCTTTTTATAAGATCTAACACATAATCAAATCCAATCATCATAATAAAAACATTCACAACAAAGAAGTTGTAGAAAAATCCGTGAAGTGAAGTCAATAATTTTTAAAAAATTTAGATTTTTATTTTTATGAATCGGTTCAAATTTGTTTAAAAATTTGATTATTGGCAAGACAGAGATGATTATTGGTAAGAAAAATATAGAAGGAAACTATTTGAACCTGTTCAATTCTACTTAGATTTTTATTTTTCTGAATCGGATCAGATAAGATATTTGATTGCATAAAAAGCCTCTGCTGCTATTAGGTTTATCAAATGGGTGCATGCCCTGAATGACCTGTGTCACCCCTGGAACTTGACCTGGTTTATTTAAGTTGGTAAACTGCCTTATGACGTCTTATTTTCTATAAATCATTTTCCTTAGATCAAATGGGTTTACTCTCATATTTTACGTGCTTTTTTTCTTTGAAAAAGTGTCGATAATGCACCTCGTTTTCTGTTTCTTGAATTTCATGCATAACATGAAGTTAATTAATTATTCAACGTTTCAAGTAGTTTAGTTTAAGCTTTTTATATGTTAAATATACTTTCCATATCATATTAGTAAAATTCTTTGTGTGAGTGATAAACACATCTGCTGGCATCTTGTAATATAGAAATGAAAACTAGACTCATGTTGACTTTTGAATTTTTATATACAATCTATACGTTCATTAAGACTGTTTATACTTTGAAGTTACTTTGATCTTAGTGTCGTTGTAGATACAGATATTACGTGACAACTCAATTGGATTCGTACATCCTCGTGTGGGTTTACTCTCATACTTTCGTTCTTTTTTGTTTGGTTGTGGTCGTGAAAAAATTGGCGACAATGCAACTTGTTTTGAAAAATAACAGTATGATAGAAGATACAAAAATGTAAGTTACATTGTTATCTTCGTTAAATAAATTGGTTAGCTGTATTGTGTGAGTGAATAAGTGAATATACCGATCATTCCTGCATAGTCTTCGAAGGACCGTAAATCTTCATCCTTATAATGATATATAAGTGTACTTTCTTTGTTATTATGGCAATTGTAGTGTTAGCTTAATACAAACCAAGAGAACATCTGTGAATAAATTCAACTGGCTATATTAATGTGATTGATCAAGTTATCCTTTCGGAAATTACAATAGTTTGGTTTGGGTGAACATGACTCAAAACTTTGTGGGGTTTTGGTGCTGACTCGTGAGTGCAACACATGTGTCCGATTTGGATAATTCTGGTGGATCGCATACGTTAGTACCTAGTGACTGATCAAGTTATACACTGGTAAGGACAAAGTTGTCACTCTGTCTTCGCTAGAAATGAAGGCAACCAAGAGGGACTCGATTCGCCTCAAAGCTCTCAATTTATAGTCTTATGGATGTCATTGAACACGTGGATCAGTTTGAAAGGCATCTTTTGCATGAGTGTCATGTTTAATTTTGACATTAAATATATTTATTTGGGTTATATAATACTTAATGCAAAATATATGAATGAATTTGATTTTAAATGTACTCCGTTGTAAAATTTTGAGTATGTCATATTAAAAAGTTGAAAGAATTTTACATGAAGCGTCACGCCTCAATCCATTTTCTAGTACAAAATTTGGAGCACCCATTTTTAGGTGTAAGTTACATTCATTTTTTCACACTAAATGAGGAAAGTCTATTCTGTTCCCGTGAACCCCCGAAACCCCCTTAGGTCCGCCCCTGAATGGTATGATTGAGTAGTCCAATTTTAAGAACTTAACTAAACAAGCTCATGTGTGCTCTATAGCTACCTTGGCCACGTTTTAATTCATTTTATAGTACAAAAACAAGAAAAGTCAAATATATTATATTCATCATCATTACTAAAATGTCAAGAATTATATACTCATTTTCTTGTAGAAGTTTGCTGATAGAGAATGTTTTTTTTAGTTTTATAATCAACTCTACCAACAACTACTTACATAAAAACAAAGTAATATTGCTGACATGTATGATCCACGTTCACTATCGTATATAAAAATTGAAAGACTTTACTTCTTTTAACAATGTGGGATGTGAAGGAATGTTTTTAATTATGGACAAAGTGGATGTTGCATTTCTATATACCATGTATGTGTCTACTATTGATCGTTGTTCTTTGAAGCTACTTTAAATAGTGCGAAAATTTGAATATGCTTATTTAGTGACGACATAATTTTGATTCGGATATCCTCTTATGCAACTCATTTTGTGTTTCTCGAATTACATGCCCTGAAAGTAAAATAAGTGTTCTACGCTGCATGTAGTTTAGTTCATATGATAAATATACTTTCATTGTCATATAAGAGATTTTTTATAAATATAATAAGTTGGCAGTCTTTGTTTGAGATTTTTTATAAATATAATAAGACATTGTCATATAAGAGATTTTTTATAAATATAATGGAGACATTACGTGGAGGGTCGTGCCTTGATTCATTTTGTGTCATGTGACGGCAGAATCAATATGGTACTGACTGTAGGGGTTAGGTAAGTTCATGTGGATAAGTGAAACGTTTACAGATTGAAATGGACTCCACCGACCAGGGGTATTTTTAGAATAAATGACATCCTAAGAGCACCTACAATGCATCAAGTCTTTGTACATTTAATGCAAATCTCATTTAATAACTAAAGCTTTTACAAAAGACTTGAGGTTCATCAAGCTTTTGTAAAAAGCTTTCCAAAAAGTCCTCAAAAAGTCTTTGTTGCAATGCATAAAATCTTATCAAAAAGCTTTTTGGAATAGTGAAAAGTCTTTCCCAACTTTATCCATCGTAGATGCTCTAAGATATGGACTATCTTTGTAAGTAAATAGTTTAGAGAAGCCGTGAGAACAAATAGAGTACAAAAAATGTCTTGCATATTATACTTGTTTTCAAGGTACTTATCCATCAGCGAAGTTTGACTTTCTCTAGTCCATAATAAACCTCGTTGACAACCAAGTGCCTAGAAACATGGTAATATTCCACACATGTATAGAGTTCATTTAGTAGAGTATGTAAACAAGAAAGATTTCACTTCCTTAACCTATGTGAAATATAAATGTTTGGCTCTTGCATTTTATTTCTATACCATTTATGTATTCAATATAGGGCGTTGCTCCTTGAAGCTACTTTGATAATAGTGCGAAAGTTTTAATACAGTTATTAAGTTACGGTGCAATTAAATTCAAATATCTCATGTGGGTTTACACTCACCTTTTCGTTCTTTTTTGCTTGGTTGTGGTTGATGAGAAAAATGGCGATAATGCAACTTATTTTGTGGTTTTTGAATAACATGCCTTCATGTTAATGAAGAAGGGGTCAAATCATTATTACCTAAGTGAGGAGAACTGGTAGAACTGGTCACTTAGTTTAAAAATTGTGCAAAGTGTGTTCTGAATTCATACTACCTTCTAACTATGTTTAATTTAAAATTTAGAGTATAATTGTTATTCATTGATAGTGCATGAGTTATGATGATATACTAGTGATTTAGTGCACTTTCTTTGCTTTTGTGACAATCGAAGTATTCCCTCAATTAGTTTAATACAAGCGTTTTTATTTGTTAAATTTCTTTTTTGCTCCATTTAACATGTAAGTGAATGTTGAAGCAAATTCCCGTTGTTCTGCTTGACTTGGGAGTTCGGCTTCTATCAACGGTGCCGGAGGGAAATAAGCGTTCCTTCCTGCACAATGGACAACACGCGTTAGCCTCGCTCTGGATGGTATCCAGGACCAAGCTCCGGCGTGAAAGTAAGAAGAGGGTAATAAATGTGGTAATTAATGTAGTGGTTAATGTAAGTGTGTGTATTTATTACAAAACATTAAATGTGTTGGGGTATTTATACTACCCAACTATGTACCTGCGTTACTGTAGACTCACTGTTCACGCAGACCTATATTGCATGCCTGTAGGTCTACAGCCACCCTACTTGGTAGGGCACGTGGTAAGAATCCCGTAAAACCTGGCTACTGTCGCTTGCCATCCGGACGGTAAAGCATACCCTCCGGTCAACGATCTTGTCGGACACCAGGTCGTCTGGACACATACGCCAACATGTCCCCCCAGTATTGTATCACCGGGTGAAAACCGATGGTGCAATACTTGGACCTATTACATTTTTATTATTATTTGTAAAAGGGAGTATTTTGCTCCGTCATGCCGTGGGTTTCAGTAGCACCTGTAGGTATTGGGCTATTCTGATGGGCCTGACCATTTGATGGGCTTTTATCCGTGCCTCTCTGTCTTCTGAAATCAACGTGGATGGGTGAGATTGAGCCATGTCACCTTTTTACTGACTGATGGGACGCTTCGATAGCCTGTTAGGTTTTTCACCGCCTATATATACTTGTTTTTTACCACAGTTATTTTCTCACACATCTCACCTGTACTCTGAATTGCTCTTGTTCGCCGGATTTCTTCTCTGTTTTTATAAGGTTTGTCTCGTTTTCCCCTGTAATTATTTGTACATTTCCCCTCGGCATCTTTTTAGTAATGGCCGAACAAGCAACCGAGGAACAGAGCACTCCTATCTCAACCGAAGCTATCCAACCTTCGGTAGTTCCAAAATTCGATATGCATTTTTACACTTCTAAATTAACGCAATCCGAACTAGACAACATTATCACAGAATACGGTATTCCCAAAGATCTTCGCCCTCACCTTCCTCCGGACGATATGACTATGGACCAACTTCCGGCCGACAAAATTGGCATATATCCCCAGCAGTTGGATACCGGAGGTGTTAGGATTCCCTTTTCTTCTTTCCTGTTGAATGTGATTAGGCATTTTAGGGTCCACTTTTCTCAGTTAGTTCCCTTAGGCTTGAACCGGGTGACTCTTTTTGAGATCAGGTGCTATAGTTTGGGCATCCAACCTAGGGTATCCTTGTTCCGGGCGTTTTACCGTTTGTGCAAGCAGGGGCATTAGTTTTCCTTTGAGAGCGGAACGGGCAAGAAGGCCTACAAGTGCTTTAAAGAGGTGCTCTCCGGTCTTAAGCATTGGAAAGAAATTTTTTTTCTGATTGACCGTAGGGCGATCCCATACGCCATGGCATGGAGGCACAAATATTCCAAGATTATAGATCCTTATCCGGACGATTTTTCCGAGGAGGATGCTGAGAAGCTGAGCAGTACCCCGATTTTGCTAAGGAAACCCACCATAAGCTTCTTGTGGATGTGCCACCTTTCCTCGGTTTTCAGGAATCCGGGGTTCGAGCCTCTTCTAAAGGATGCCGGGGGTCATGGTAATTATTTGTCTTGTGCCATGGGATTTGTTGTGTTTATCACTTTGTGTTTTCCTTAAATAATCTCTTTTCTTGCAGTTGTCAACATGTCTGAATATCTTGAGCTCCCCGAATGGGATGATACCGTAGTGAGCAAAGGTGTCGCTCTTGACCCCAACCGGGAGAAACCTAAAAGGACAACAGATCCTCTCCCGATAGGGGAGGCCATTCCTCAAAAAGATGCTATGACTAGGAGAGCCGAGGAGGCGAATCCGGAGGTCATGGCGGCTAGGGAGAAGAAGGAGAAGGAAGCTGCTGCTCACCTAGCGGATAAAAGAAAGGGTGGTGAAGGCACATCCAAAGCCCAAAGTAAGAAAAAGAAGAAAAGGAGAACGGGTTTTGTTGAACACTTCTCTTCAGGTTCTCCCGTGGTAAACGCGGATCCCTTGAACCAAGCCCATCCGGAGGATCAAGATGTGAACTTGAACCTTGACGCTGAACAAGAGACTCCCGTTGTTGCTGCCGGAGGGGACAATGAAAATGTGGCCCATGAGGGGATGGGTGATAATGGGGTCAGAGGTGGTGAGCATCCACAACAGGTGCCACTGTCCCAACAAGGAGGTGGCCATTCTGCTCCGATCAACTCCCACTTCATAATTCTGAAGGTATGCGCTAAACCCGTGCAACTCCCTCATTCATTTTATCACTTCCAATTACTCACTTTGTTTTTTGGCCGTCCTCCAAGTCAATCGGCCCTCGCATCATGGTCCCCATCATATTGAAAGGGTTTTATTAGATTCAGGTACACTTTAATCTTATATTCATTCATCCATGTCTGCTTGTTAAAATTTTTCTCATCATCTCTTTTTTTCTTGTAGATGAGGTCACTAATGTTTTCATCCCCAACTGGGCTCTCCGTGACGATGTCCGGATAAATTCATACCACTCCTGCCGAGAGATGATTGATAATCTCGCTACTCCTGCCGAGAGAGGGGCTTTGGAGCAAGTGAACAAAATTGATCTTATCCGTCGGGCATACGAGGATTTTGGGAAGAGTGTGATAGCTCAGGGTGAGCTGCGAGGAGGTTCGGGGATCTCGAATGGACCGCAACCGAGCGAAAATCATAAGGGTTGCTGGGACTTCTTGAGAAACTTTACCACCGATGGTGAAACGGAAGGTTGGCCGAGGAGTTGCGTGTCGGACTCGATTTGAAAGCTAGTGTGAGCAGAGAGAGGGTTTGGAGGAGGAGGTTGATAGGGTGACACAGGATAGGTGCAGTGGAGGAGACCTCCATCGCAGCCGAAAAGATTAGGAAATTGGAGAACGAGTTGATTGCCAGGACCAATCTTTGGCGGCTCTGCGGTGAAGAAGGGTAAGGCGGTGGCCGAGGTAGCTTAGAGTGAGGTGGTGAAACAAAACACTGTCCGGACACTTTTGCCTTCGGCTATTCGCCGACTGTTCGGAAGCGTGGAGTATAAGAAGGGCATGGCCAAGGTTTATAGTTTGACTTACCAGGCGGGGTTTGTGACGGGGGCCAAGATGAACAGAACTGAAGAGGAGATGGAGGCTGCTCTTCAGGGTATTCGGAATGTCAACCGGGAGGCCCCAAGTTTATGGAGGGATGAGTATGACAAGCTTTTCGAAGCTGAATATCCCTTCATTCAAAAGCTCGCCGATTCTTATCGTCTACCCTTGGGAGATCTGCTAAATATGGAACCGGAGGTTCCTGTTAGAAAAGATCCACCCGGACCATCCAATCCTCCGGTAAATGTTGTGGATCCGAACGCCTGATCCTCTGCCGTCTTTATGACTTGTATCCTGTGAACAATTATTTAGATAGTATGGTTTGTAATAATTAATGATATTTCTTTGTGATTCGTCAATTTGTGAATGAATGCTCCTTTTGTTTGGCGATATGTTTCTTTTGTTCCACTTTTCTTTGTTATTCATTTACTTTATATTTCGTATCGACATCCTCCTTAGGTTATTCTAAGGGCATCCGGCCACGTAGGCCGTGCGTTTGGATTCGAGCATCCTCACAAAGTTAGAGGGCATCCATTACTTGGGCATCTGTCACAGGTGCCCAGGCATCTGCGTGGTTACTCCACCAGTCATCCAAAGGTGTTTTACACTTGGGCATCCGTATTTCGGGCATCCTTATAAAGTTAAAGGGCATCCAACAGGTGTTTTCGGGCATATTTGTATTTTTATACTCGACAGGGGCCAGCCGTCGGAATTGTTATATATCACACAAGTTGTCATGGAAAATTGTTTCCCCACTGTGGGAAAACTTTCATCATTGAACCAACATACACAGTCATTTTAGGTTACACAATGATAGTAGGATTCTTATCACAATAACAACTATAAGAAACAATTTCTGAGGTTTATAGCGTGCCAGATCTGAGGGACCTCCTTTTCCTCCATCGTTTGTAACTTATAAGAGCCATTCTTATTTGCTCCTATCACCAGGTAGGGCCCTTCCCAATTGGGTCCTAACTTTCCTTGGTTTTCCACCCGGCTAGCTTCATTCTTCCGGTAAACAGAGTCTCCTACCTTGAAATTCATTGGCTTGACCCTCTAGTTGTAATATTTCTCGACATGCGTCTTGTACTTAGCTTCTCGGATGGCAGCATTTTCTCTTCTTTCTTGTAGAAGGTCCAAGTTCAGACGTTGTTCTTCCTCGTTCTGATCCTATCGGAACATCATTGTCCTGTGTGTAAGCATCCCTATCTCTGCCGGTATCACAGCCTCACTACCGTATGTCAAGCTGAAGGGGGTTTCTCCGTTGCTTGTTTTGAGAGTTGTCCGGTGTGCCCATAAAATGTTAGGTAGCTCGTCCATCCATCCTGCTCTCTCTCGGCCTAGCCTCGTTTTTATTCCTTCCATCAGGCTTCTGTTGGCCCATTCTACCAATCCGTTAGCTTGCGGATGTGCCATGGCTGTGTTCATTTGTTTGATTTTCAACCCCTCGCACCATTTCTTGAACGGGTCATTGACGAAATTGGTCCCGTTATCAGTGACTATGACTCCCGGCAAGCCGTACCTACATACAATGTTTTCATATACAAACTTTATGACATCTTTCCCTGTCGTTTTGACCAACGGCTTCGCCTCTATCCACTTGGTAAAATAATCAATCGCCACAATCACATATTTGAAGCGGCCTGGTGCTTCCGAAAAGGGGCCTAACACATCCATCCCCCATTGGTAGAAGGGCCACGGGGCCATGGTGGATGTCAATGGTGTCTTGGGGAGTTTGGGTACCGGAGAGTGTATTTGGCAAGAGTCACATTTCCGGATTTCTTCCCGGGTATCCCGGTGCATGGTATGCCAGTAATACCCTTGCCTCATAAGCTTGGCCACCACGGTCCTTGGTCCGGCGTGCATTCCACAACACCCCTCATGCACTTCACGAATTATGTAGTTTGCCTGTAATGGCCCTACACACCTCATCATCGGCACGAAGTAGCCTTTCTTAAAGAGGACACCCTCTTCCATAACGTACTGCGGAATTTTCATCCTTAAACTCATGGCCTCATTGGGATCCTCCGGCCAAACACCTTCTTCCAAGCACTTGATGATCGGCGTCATCCAGTTGTCCGTCTCTTCTTCTACTATGGTGTTAACCACTACTTCACCTCCTGACGGTTTTTCTAGGACCTCTACGAGTACTTTTTTGGTCTGGTGGTCGAAGGCTACTGACGCTAGCTTGCTTAGTATATCTGCCTTCTGATTTTGGGCTCTTGGAGTGTTGCAAATCTTGAAGCTTTGGAAACCAGATATATAGTTTTTTTCCTGGGCTAAGTACTTCTGCATGCTTTCCTTGGTGGCTGTGAATTCCCCGTTAATTTGACTGGCTACCAGTTTTGAATCTACTCGCACACTTAGAACCCTGATTTTGAGCTTTTTTGCAATCCTTAGGCCGGCCAGCAGGGCTTCATATTCTGCTTCGTTGTTGGTGCTAGGGAAGTTAAGCCGTAGAACATAGGTTAGTTCTTCTTTCTCCGGGCTGATGAGAACTAAACCTGCTCCGGAACCTTTCTTGTTGGATGCTCCATTCGTATACAGTAACCATTCTCCTTCCCCTACTTCCATTACATCTGTACTTTTCCTGCATCCCGATTCCACCGGTACTTCCATTAGGAAATCCGCTAACACTTGTCACTTGACTGCATTGCGAGGAACATAGGTGATGTTGTATGCTCCTAGTTCCACGGCATATTTGGCTAACTTTCCTGAGACTTCCGGTTTGTTCAGTATCTGCTTGATGGGTTGATTGGTGATGACCCTGATGGGGTGAGCCTCGAAGTACCTCCTCAACCTTCTGGATGCATGCAACAGACATAAAGCTAATTTCTCTATGGGGGCATAGTGTCTCTCGGCGTCATGCAATGTCCGGCTAACGTGGTGTACCGACGATTGTCTCCTTCTCTTTCCACCATCAAGACCGCGCTTCGCTCCTTTTGAAGCCGATAGGTATATGAACAATTGCTCCTTGGCTTAGGTGTGGACAAAGAAGGTAGTTCGAGTATCGATCTCTTCATTTCTGGAAAGCCATCTCGGCTTCTTTTGTCCATCGGTATTCGTCCTTATTTTCTTTGGTGATGTTCTTTAGTGTGTCAAAGAAAAGGAGGGCTCTTTCCGCTGATTTTGATAGGAATCTGGTCAAGGCTGCTAGCTTCCCACTCAGACTTTGCATCTCCTTTAAGGTTTCCGGGGATTTAATCTCCATGATGGCCTTTGTCTTTCAGGGGTTAGCCCTTATCCCTTCCGACGTCACCATGTAGCCGAGGAACTTTCCTTCCTCTACCCCAAAAGAACACTTTCGCGGGTTCAACTTTATGTTTATCTTCCTAAGGTTAACGAAAGTTTCCGCGATGTCAACTATCATTTCGCGTTCCGTTCGGCTTTTTATGACCATATCATCCACATATGCTTCCAAGTTCCTCCCTATCTGTGATCGAAATGCGGAGTCCACCAACCGTTGATATGTTGCTCCGACGTTTTTTAATCCGAACGGCATTTTGGTGTAACAGTACCTCCCACGTTCCGTGTAGAATGTCGCTTTTTCCTCATCATCTTTATTCATCTGGATTTGGTGGTAGCCCTTGTAAGCATCTAGGAAGCACTTATATTTATATCCCATAACGGATTCAATTTTCCAGTCTATCTCTGGCAGAGGGTAGTAATCCTTAGGGCACGAAGAATTCAGGTTCTTGAAGTCAATACACATCCTCCAGCTTCCGTCACATTTCTTAACCAACACCGGATTGGATATCCATGTTGGGTATCTTACCAGGCGAACTATTCCGGCTTTAACCCATTCCTCCACTTCTTTATTGATCACTTGGTTTTTCTCTCGCGATAATGTTCTCCTTTTTTGGGCAATCGGTGTGTCAGAGACGCTTACGCAGAGAGAGTGTTGTATTAGGCGCCTCGGCACCCCGGTCATGTCCGCCGGCTCCCAAGCGAAAATATCTTTGTTCTTTCTCAAAATTTTGATGAGTTGCCTCCGGCATTCCCTAGAGAACCTTGTTCCTATGGCCACCCGTTGCTCGGGATTGGCCGCATTAACCAGGATATCATCCGTTGGTTTTTGGTCCTCTTGAGGTTCTTGGCTCCCGGTTTCTATTTCCCTCTCGGAAGGACAACTTCTCCTAGGATCCTGTCCTTCTTCTAACCTCCTACATTCCATAACTACCGCTCTTTTGGCGACCAGGGTAGCTATTCCTCTCGGAGTGGGGAACTTCATCATCGCGTGGATGGTCGAAGGTACGGCTCTTAATTCTTTTAAACTTGTTCGCCCTAGTATTACATTGTAAGGAGAAGGCGACTTCACGACCGTAAACGTCATCATAACTGTCCGAAACAGGCCATGATCCCCAACACGCACTTCTAGTTCAATCTTTCCCTTTGGCAGAATGACCTCGCCAGAAAAGCCTTCCAATGGTGAACTTGTTTCTTGTAGCCTGGATTGAATTGACGGGCACAAATTTCTGAAACAATGTTCGTACATGACTTTGACGGAGGCACCTTCATCTACGAACACCCTTCTCACAAAATAACCTTCTATCTCCGCTTCCACAATCAGTGGTTCTTCGGACAGGTCATCCGCATCTATCCGGGGAAAGGATATAGGGACATTCATCCAGTCTTCGTTATAGAACCTTCCCTTTCTTTTACGGTCTTCCGAGTAATGACGGACCATGTTGATTACCTTCCCTTTTCCGTTGTGACCTCTCGGTCTCTCCCTTCCCTTCTGCTATACGTTCTTTACCAAATGATCCAACTTCCAAGATTCAAGAGCCACTTCTAGCTGCCTTTTTAGATGGTAGCAGTCATTAGTTAGATGGCCTCTCTCTCTCTCCATGATATTCACAGAACCGGTCCTCGTTCTCCTTGCTCGGCTTTCCTTGTAACGGGGGTGGTGGGGGTAGGTTTAGGTGGTGTTTCGTGGAAAGTATTTCCTTAGGCTGTTTAGACAGGCCGGAGAGCAAGATCCGATGACCGTCGGGTTTATTAAAATCATTGCGTCTGGGTTCATTCCAAGACTGCGTCTCAGTTTTTAGAGCAACATATGGGGAAAAGACCTATCTCTGTCGGGAGTCATTCCTTTCCCAAGGCCGTCGGTCACTCCTTCTCCTGTCTACAAATCCTCCTCTGAAGTTCCGGTCCCTTGTTACCGAGGGATTGCCTCTGCGTGTCGACTCGTGTGCCTCTCCTTGTGGCAGCTTGGTGTTTTTGTATGCCTCTTCTGCCCTGACATAATCGTCTACCCGAGTCATCATTTCTTTAACTGTTTTAGGGACTTGATCGAAAAACGTTTTAGCCAAGTTGGGGCATCGGTGAGCACTCATGAATGCTGAGATCTTCATGAGCTCCGGAACCCCCGGTATCCTACTGGCTTCATCGATCCAACGTTCTTTGAAGTCATACAACGCTTCATTTGCCCTTCTTACTATCCGGGTAATTTCCGTGGGGTCTTTCATGTTTTTCTGGCGTAAGGCAAATCTTGTGGTGAACTGATCCCTGAGATCATCCCAACTATCGATGCTCCCCGGTTCTATGTTGCTGAACCAGCCTTGTGCAGCTCCGTCCATGGTTTGCTGGAACATTCGGCACCATACAGGCATTGGCCACTCCCCTTGATTGGCTGCCCCTACAAAATGATTGATGTGATCATTCGGATCAGTCAAACCATCCTATGGCTTCAGGTTAGTGGGCATGGTGTACTTAGGACCAGCGAAATCCACTATCGTCCTTGTGAAGGGTGACCGAGCCATTTCCTTATGGGGTTTGCTGAGGTCATCCTTGGGGTTCGGTTCAGCATCTTCTTCCTGCTCATCTTCGTCTCCGAACGTAAGTCGGATGGGTTTGATAGCACTGGCTCCCGTTGCATTATACCTTTTAATGAGAGCCTCTAATGACACCATCTGGGCTTGTATTTGTTTCGGTATTCCGGAGGTTTGGCCATTTAAGACCCCACTCCCACCTATGTGTTCCGGAGGGGAGAGGGGTTCGGGTGGAGGTGGTAACTCCGGACCTGTCATCCGATTCTCCGGGCAGAATGAATTAGGGTCCCACGGATGGCGCCAATTTGTTGAAGCAAATTCCCGTTGTTCGGCTTGACATGGGAGTTCGGCTTCAATCAACGGTGCCGGAGGGAAATAAGCGTTCCTTCCTTCACAATGGACAACACGCGTTAGCCTCGCCCCGGATGGTATCCAGGACCAAGCTCCGGCGTGAAAGTAAGAAGAGGGTAATAAATGTGGTAATTAATGCAGTGGTTAATGTAGGTGTGTGTATTTATTACAAAACATAAAATGTGTTGGGGTATTTATACTACCCCAACTATGTACATGCGTTACTCTAGACTCACTGTTCATGCAGACCTATATTACCTGCCTGTAGGTCTACAACCACCCTACTTGGTAGGGTACGTGGTAAGAATCTCGTAAAACCTGGCTACTGTCGCTTGCCATCCGAACGGTAAAGCATACCCTCCGGTCAACGATCTTGCCGGACACGAGGTCGTCCGGACACATACGCCAACAGTGAACTTTTGCTAAGAACAATTGTAAGACATCAAAAAGTAATCAAGTTTTTTAGATGAGGTGCACTGGACTCAAACTTTATGTGGTGTGGTGTTTATTTTGTTTTTATCATTAGATGGTAGAGTATGGTAGTGGGCTCAAGTCTGATTTGTGGGCTTAAGTCTATTAAGGTTTAATTGCTACATTTAGAGTTAATTTCAAAATTGTTTATGTGGTCTATCAGGTTTAACGGTTATAGTCTCTGAACATTTTCTTTAATGGATCTTCCCCCTGTGGTTGTGACCTATATTAGATTTGATCATTTGACCAAATTTTCCGTTTGTTTGACCGACCATTATATCATGTGCAAGTCACATGTTAAGGTAATTTTGTCATTTGACCCACTTACTACCCAAATTTATTTTAAAACATTTTTTATTCTCTCTTTTTCTTTTTTTTACTTCTACGCCTTCTTTTCTCTCATGCTTTCTTCATCTAAATTCACCATAGGCCAACCACCACCTCCAGCCACCATCCGACGCCATGATTCGCAAACAACACTTTCTTCAAAATCTCTTTATTGTAAAAATGAGTTTTGTAATTTCAAGAACTATCTTTTTACAAACTTTTCATATATGGGCTTATCCCACATAAAAAATAATAACAACAACATGCCCATCATACTTAAGAAGGTAACTGTAAAAATGGCGAGTGGGGGTGTGTTGAAGTTACCTCTGGTGACTTTTGGGACAGGAAATGCAAAGAAGTTGGAAGAAGTTAAACTTATTTGTTGAATGAACAATTTATTTATTTATTGTGCAATGCTGGTTGAGAATAATCGAAGGTTAGTACTGGTGCTTATTTCATATTCATTGATCCAGGTAAAACCATATATAGTCAACGTTTGCAAAAACCGTTTCGACCTGACCAGGTTTCAGCTGAACAAGCCGGGTTTCATGTTTCTCTTGTCATTGATGACGTTGGATGAAGCTAGACACTTAACTATGATGGAAAAGAGAGTGAGTGGGTGTTATTATGAGCATAGGTTGTTGCAATGTTTTGAAAACCGGGTTTATAATCGACCCGGTCGAGTCACCGGGTTAACCGGTTCGACCGCCGGGTCAACCCAGTTTTCCATTAAAAAGTATAAAAAAAAGATAACCGGTTGGACCGGTTCCGAGCAAAAAAAGGGGTCAACCCGGGTTATTTTGACCCGTTTTTTTGCTCGGAACCGGTCCAACCGGTTAACCCGGCCGGGTCGACCCGGGTTTAAAAACATTGGGTTGTGAGGCCCCAGTATAGTGTAATGGAAATAAAAATTAAGAGGTTCGCGTTATCTTCATTCAGGTTATCTTCTTTAGCATTTTGTGACTGATCTTTGACAATGGTAGTACTCTAAATGTGACAAACGTTAGAAAATGACAATGTGATGACAAAAAAAAAGTGTAATTTACATTGTCATCTTTGTTAATCAAATTGGTCTGATGTATCATATCGTATGCAAGACCCAGAGTTATCCTTTTGGAAACTATAATAGTTTGGTTTGGTTTAGGTGAACAGGACTCCAAACTTTGTGTGGGTTTGGGCGTCTTTTCGGGACTACCTTGTGACTGGTATAATCGAGTTTTAGATTGACAGGAGCATAGGACGAAGCTGTCCCAATGTCTCTAGATATATAGTCAACCAAGAGGGTCGTCTCGTGGATGACATCTGGATCAGTTTGATGCATGAGTGAGATGTGCAATTTAGAAGCCTAAAGTGCTAAGTCATATGTGTTAAAGGAATGTTTTTTTATCAAATAATGTACAGAGTGCATGTTGCTTTTCTATATACCATTTATGTGTTTATTATAGATCGCTTTTCTTTTAAGCTACTTTCAAAGTTTAAATACGCTTATTTAGTGACGGCACAATTAATTTGATTTGGAGATCCTCTTATGCAACTAGTTTTGTGTTTCTCGAATTACATGCCCTGAAAGTTAAATAAGTGTTCTATGCCGCATGTAGTTTAGTTCATATGATACAAATACCTTCCGTGTCATACTGTCATATAAGAGATTTTTTTGATATAAATATAATAAGTTGGCAATCTTTCTATGAGTTGAACAATGATAAGAGCTTGACCAAAATTATAGGTGCCTCTACTCGTTTTTGTATCATGTCACGGCAAAATCACTATGGCATTGTACGGTAGGGGTTAGGTGAGTTCAAGTGCACCAGTGAAATGTTTAGAGATTGAAATGGACACCAAGGACGAGGGCTTTTTTTTTTTTTTTTTTTTTTTTTTTTTTTTCTTTTTTAGAGTATATAAGATATGGACAATCATTCTAAATAATTAGTTTGGAGTACGTAGACGTGAGAACAAATACAAAAAATGTCAAGCATTTTATATTTGTTTTCCTGAAGCAAGTCTATTCACGAAGTTTGACTTCTATTAGTTTTATTATCAATTTCGTGAACAACCAAGTGCCAGGAAAACATGGTAATATTCTTGACATGTATGAAGTTGGTTTACTAGAGTATATAAAAGAGAAAGATTTCACTTCCTTAACCTATGTGTTTTATATACCATTTATGTGTTCGATATACGGAGTTGTTCGTTGAAGCTTCTTTGATAATAGTGCAAAAGTTTTAATATGGTTATTAAGTGACGGTACAGTTGAATTCAGAGATCCTCGTGAGGGTTTACACTCACATTTTTGTTCTTTTTTGTTAGGTTGTGGTTGAGGAGAAAATTGGCGATAAGGCAACTGGTTTGGTGTTTCTTGAACAACGAGTTGAACATGTCACTCAGTTTGAAAGTTGTCCAAACTCCAAAGTGAGCAAAGTTATATCAAAAAGTCTAAGAACTCATTAATTCTCAAATACACAGGTGTCTATGAAGTTTTTTTGTTAGTTTTTATGAACAACTTGATGTCATGACGTGTATGATGCTCGTTCACTTTAGTATATAACCAAAGAATGTTTTACTTCTTTAACATATATGGGATGTATGCTGAAATACATAATATCTACATGTTGACTCATATTCTAATATACACTAGTTATAGATAGTTTGTATTTTGAAGCTACTATGATGATTAGCCCCATAATGGGTGGAAATTTTGACCGGTTTAGTTACAAGCGGATCTCGGCTTTTTATCCTTTTTAATCACCACCACCACCAATCCCACCCATCATAAATAAAAGAAAAAAAAAAATTGATAAAGAAAATGCTACTTAAAACTAAAATATAAATTGTACTTTTTATACTCATAGTCTCAAGTTAGATGTCAATGTTTATATTTTCGGAAAACTTCAATCGATACTAATACTAGCCGAGTACTCGCGCCTAACGGCAACGATGTCTTGTTTTTGACAAAGTTTAATCGATGGATATTTTCTTTCGAAAAATCGTATCAGTAACATCATGAATTCTTCCCGAAGAATCGTTTTACTGATGGTATGGTTGCATTGCGGTGATTATGTTTACTTTTCAACAAAATCTAATAGGATCCATTTGTGTGTACGTGTTTTGTAACAAATGTTTTAAGTCACATTTATCGATTAATATTCTAATAAATGTCTACTCATATAAAGTGACGATGACATAATTTTCAGAGACAATTTTACCATTTGTTGTATTGGGTTATAGTCAAATTTCCATGTGTCGACAAATTCACGATGACATAATTTTCAGAGACAATTTTGCCATTTGTGGTATTGGGTTATAGTCAAATTTCCATGTGTTGACAAATTCACGGTTGGCGTTAAAAGTCTTTTACTTTTTGGTGTTATTATCTAAACTTATTTAGTTGCGATTTTCTTTCATGAAGATTTAACATATATTATGCTTGTTCTCCTAAGTTAGTTGATACAACGTTAACAAACTAATAATTTACATAAACATTTATTTGTTTTTAAGGTAATAGTTGTTCGTGTGTTCGAGCACGCCATTTTGTGTGTGTATGTTTAGGTTTTTTGGTTTGTATTCACAACTTTTGACATGAAGTAGGATAGCCGTGTGATGTGGATACAATTAGATAATCTTATCTTTTTTGTGTATACGTCTCACTTATTTGATCTTTGCCACTAAGATTTTACTGTTACAATTTTTTGTGTTCTTTAGCGCTCACATGGTTAGTTTTTATATGGTTATGTAAAGTTTGAAATTTAAATTTACATTTGAGCCATATAGTTTTGAAGGTTGGTGCTTTCAAGATTTTATTTATCAGTGTGACGTCCATATTTTCGGGAAAAAAAGGTCCTATTTAGCCATCTTTATTTATTTTTCTGTTGTCATACCGTTTTTTTTCTTTTACTGTTGTATTCAACAATTTCAAAGTAGAAATTTATTTCAGATTTTCGACATTTATCCAATGTTTTGAAAACTGGGTCTTTTATCGACCCAGTCGAGACACCCAGTGACCGGTTCGACCACCAGGTCAAACCGGATTTCTATATAAAAGAACCTCTTGTTTTCAACAATACAAAAAAGAAGTATATATAAAAATCATGACTAATCCATATATTGAGCCTAGAAACACATTTAATGACAAACATAACGTTTAAAAATAAAATCATGTCGCAACTATATATGATTAACTTGTTTTATTTAGAAAAACATGCAAAAAAAAAAAAAAAAAAAACTCGATCGGGTTTCTAGAACCGGGTTGACCCGGGTTACTTAAAGCCCGCGGGTCTAATTGAGTTTCGAGAATTAAAAACCGGTTTAATATGGCCCGCTTTTATGGCGTAACCAATTTACCCGTTGACTGGCCGGTTGAACTGTGTTTCAAAACATTGCTTTTATCACAAAGTTGTTAAAAGTTCATATTTTCCTCCACAACAATCCAATTCTCAATCTTCCATTTGGTGTCAAATGTTTTCTCAAACAACTTCACAAGCATTTGGCCCTATTTTACGCATCATCTACAACCCAATTTTGAAGGAAAGAAAACCAATGTGAAAACATAGGCCTCGGTAATATCCTTTAAAACTAAACAAAATTCAACAAAAGCGAAATCAAAAAGGTATATCATCATCGACCTCAATTTTTTCATTACTCAACCCATGACTGAAAAAAATATTTTGCAATGTATAGAAGACCTCATACACTACCTAGCAAATTTGTTTTGCCAAGCCAATCATAACTACAAACCACCAACACAACAAATCACATATCCAAACACAACCTTAAAAAAGCTATAGTTATCATCATTTGTCTCAAAAGGTCATCATCATCGTTGAAAAAAATATCAAAAAATAAAAAGAACCAAAAGCTAACAGATTTTGACTTTAGTCATATGTCAAAGATATTGTAACTACCAAGACGAAACACAAATAAAAAACCAATTTAGCGAGATCCGATTTTTGGCAACCAACAAAAAGATCAAAATTGGTCTTAAAACCTACAAAAAATTATCTCAGATCAATGTTCAAAAGAAAACAATAGAGACGTTTTTACATCTAACCAACATACAAATCAGACAACCATGAATTTTTAGATCTAACAAAAAGACAACTTATAAAAAACATAAAACAATAGATACACTACCTACATCTAATCATATTCGCGACCATTAGCCCGAGCAACATGACTGGCAAAAAAAATACTCCAAAAACATTTAAAATACAATGAATCAAAAGATCATCAACAATCAAACATTCCATAGATTAGTAACTCTAAAATATTAAAAACATAAAAGGCTTCAAGCAACAAACCTTTAATCTAACCAAATTGAGTTATTGAGGCACAAACATGTAGATCTTACATAAAAGTAAAATGATGGTGTCGTATGGCAAAACCAAACATATAAAACAGATGCAAACATCGTTAGCCTTTAACACCCACAACAAATTCAAAGACGCAAAATAAATAAAATAATAATAATAAATAAATAAATAAATCAAAATCAAACACACCAAAAATAGCCAACACCACACACCTTAGCTCACAATCGTCAGACACCATCACCATCATCATACACCATAAATGGCGGCAGCAAAGGGACCGACGACATCAAAGAGGCTGGCGGCGCACGTGTTTATTTGTTGGCCTCCAAAGAGGTAGGAGAGAGAGTTGAGATGTTTTACTTGTGTGTGTATTTTGTTTTGGTAAAATTAATGAGTGGGTGTGTAATATATAAAGGGGTTAGGTTCTTTCATAAGTTTCAACTTGAATTTTCATAACATTCCCGCAAAGTACAAATTGAATTTTCATAATTTCAGCCATGTACAAAGAGATAGCTATTACAATTGAATGATTCAATACTTTCCAAATAGACATTAAATCGAGCCATGTACAAAGAAGGTAGCTGCATTTGAATGATTCAATACTTTCCAACTAAACAATAATTGCAGATGTCTAATAGAGTATCAAGGTTTGTGAGAATTCAAGACCTGCCTAATATGGATTAATTTTTTCAACATTTCACATTAGGGGTGAGCATCGAGACGAATCCCGACCCGTCCCGACTAATCCCGATACCGACAATGGAGAAAAACCCAAACCGACTCCCGACCCGATAATGGTCCCGACTCGTCCCGAATCCCGATAATGGTCTCGAATCGTCCCGAATCTTGATTTTGGTTGCGTTTTCTCGGGACCGTCCCGACTCCCGGCCCTTCCCGAATCCCGATTACCAGAAAAACGCAAACCGACTACCGACCCGATTACAATCGGATCGGTATCGGGAAGGGAGTCGGGTGTCGGGATCGGGACGGGAGTCGGGTGTCGGTCGGGATTGCTCACCCCTATTTCACATTGCTTGACTTTTCAATATTCAACATTTTTAACTTTGACCATTTTCTCTTTATATGTAGTTAAGATATCACGTTTACCCTTAACAACATTTTAATCATTCAGAAATGAACAGTAAATCACAGTTTAAAAAGAAAACAAAAAATGGTAGAAGAATGAATGTTGGGATCGAACCATGGACCTTCTAAATACATAACACATAGCTTACCGACATGCCATGCTACGACATATGACATTTTATCCCGCTGTATGTATTTATTAAAGCAACGTATCTTTGAATTACACAATAAAACATGTTGCTTCTCAGCATCTGTACGATACAGGCTCATAACTTTCAGTCAAGATGGTGGTTAGGACAACCTTAATGATAACAGTAATAATCTTACATTTTTATTGGGCAAGGTGATTTGGAGTATATTGCCTCTGTGGTCTTTGGGTACATGTTAGATGGGTGTTTGAGAATATGTTTAACGTGACTTGTAGTAATTACTCTATATACTAAAGCCGGGAAAAGTAACGGTTCCAAAACAGTGCATTACGGGTGTGTTGTTGGCCTGCTATCGGTGGAGAAGAGATAATGAGCCAAAAGTCGATGCTTCATTGGTATACAACATTTCGGGACTCTTGCTCATGGCCAAAAGTCCGTTTCTTAATGGTGATTGACGATAACATGGCACTATTCCTCACTATTCCTCTTCCGTTTACCTGATGAATGATTAAACCCAACTAACTCATCCCCTCTCTTAATTCTAGAGGCATCTGATCTTTATTCCAAAAACACCTACCCACACCAAAACACACAAGACAACCAAGAAGATTCGATATACATCATTATGCATAAGCAGATTTAAACCAAGAAGAAATACAATCGATTTCTACCATGGAGCCGAGGTATGTTCTTCTTGAATATTGTTTTGATAATTTTAGCTTATCGAATAATGTAGCGTGTGTGTTATGGCAGCTTTTGAGAGCTAATGGATGTCTGGATTAAGGTGTTAAAAATTAGGAGTAAATAAATTTACTGGTTCAATGTTTCATATTATTTTTTTACTGAAAAGTGTAGTTGGAATAGTTGGTTGTGGGAATTTGGATTTAGGTGTGTTTGGAATTGGGGATTAGTCATGACGATTTTGTTTTTGTGTTGAAGGAGGCTAATTTCCCAAGTATATCTCCCAAATGGGACGATTTTGTTTTTGTTCTTGATGTGGTTCGTTTGAAACTTGCATCTATGCGGTTCGAGAATAGCATGGGTGTTGAGAAAATGAGGGAGACCTAGAAGATTTTGACTACTACAAGTAATGTAGGTTGATTGTGGGTTATCTAGAACTACTAGTGCAACGTGTTTTTTATTTTATTTTATGTAGGTCGTTAGTCCTTGGTTGATTTAGTGGTTGTCGTGTTTTTGAGCTTGTTCAAAAAACGTTGTTTGTCGTTCTTTTCAAGAGTGGTTCACTACCCTCTTCTTGTATGCAAACAAATTTTCATTTAATATATTCACCAGGTATAAACCCTTTAACCAAAAAGAAGCTCTTGCATTGGTAAAATCCCACTTTGTCGAGGCTGAGTATGTATTCGACACAATAAGATATAATGTTATTTCTATTGGTGTATAACACCTTCTATTCATACAGTACTTCTAAACAAGTTGTCTCAGAGGATGGGAGTTTGTGGTTGTGATTTTATACCAAATATATGTCATTTGGTTCATGTACACAAAAGAACATGGACTCGAAAACCAAGTTTGTTGCTAATAAATTGTCCGGCAGGTTAAACTAAGCCTACAAAAGTATTGGTAATAAGCTTATACCGAAAAAAAAAAAAAAAAAAAAAAAAAAAAAAAAAAAAAAAAGTTCTTTCTTCCCTAACAGAATTTCCGCCCTTTCTTCCATTAAAATTACCACTAAAAGCACCTTTTTCCTACACTAATAATGCATGTTTTCAATTCTGATCTGATCATTAGATTCATCTAAGCATTGCGCACACAATGAACATAGTTAATTTTGTTTTTTTTTTATCAGTTTTGTGAAATCCCTCAATTTGCTTGATTTTAGGTTTTACATCCTTTTTTACGATTTGCTAGTTGTTAGTGAATGTATTGAAAATGTCACACAAAAAGAGGCAGTTGAAACGTAAATTCAAGGTTCCAGTCAAATTTAGTGATTCTATCGTAATTATAAGAACAATATGGTATTGAATGATGATGTCAGGTCTCAAGTAGTGGTAAGATTGGGGATGATTTTGATAAGGGGATAAGAGATCTGATATGGTTAGTGATGATTTCAGGAGGAATGTTAGTGAGGAGCTTGAGATTGCTAGCGATATGCCTAGGGTTTCAATGGAGGTGAATTTCATGCACTTAATGACACTTTTGGACCTACTGTAAGTACTAAACCCTCTGTTGTATTGAATGAATGTGAGACTATTAGGACTAATAGCACTGCTGGTGTTAGTAATATTAGTGCTAATAGATCTGAAAATGTTAACAATAGGGTGAATGGGAATAAGGGTAGTAACTCTAAGCAAAACTTTGTGAAATCATTTGTGAATACTGTGAAAGATAAGGAGGTAGAAATTGAAAACAAACTAAAATTGATACCTACTGAACATGAGGACGGAAGAGAAGTAGTTATATTTGAGGAAGAAATAGTTAGAGAAGGAAGCAGGAATTGATTGTTAACCCTGTGTGGGCGATTTGTGGGATATTCTATGTCTTTTGCTGAACTTAGGTATAACCTGGGAAGGACGTAGGGAAAGCATGGCCTGTTTGATATAATTGTCCAAAATGGTGTGTAGTTTTTTAAGTTCAGAAATGAGGAAGGCATGAGTTATATGTCCTAGAAACTGGACCATGGATGGTAGGGTGCAGACCTCTGTTAGTACAAAGATGGGACCCTAGCATTTGTATAGACAGAACTGATCCTGTTAAGCTGCCAATTTGGTGATGTTGTATAATATGTGGAAGCTTGGAGTATTAAAGGTGTTAGAGCTATTGCTAGAAGTCTAGAGAGACCCATTATCATGGATAAGGTTACTGCTAGGAGGTGTCATGAAGGGACTGGTAGAGTGGGATATGCTAGAGTTTTGGTTGAAATAGATGCAGAGAAAGAGTTTTAAGGATAAAATTGAAATTTGCTATAAATGAGGACAAATTGACTGTGTACTCCAAGTTTGTAAGAGTTGAATATACCTAGATACCACCTAAGTGTCAATACTGTAAAGTGTTTGGACATTTGGATACTGTTTGTCTGCACAAACCTAGTACAGAGGGGAGGAGGTTAGGAATGTTGAAGTAATTAAGTAACCATGAAATTACTAGTGTGAGCAATGGGAAAAGGATAAGATCTCCAAAGATAATAATGTTCAGAGGGAAGTACTAATAGTCAAAGGTTCAATAAACAGACACAAGGAAATAACAGAGGTGCTAATGGACTGTTTGGGAGAAGAAACAATAGGTTCAAAACTAGTGTTGAATTTAGACCTAAGGAGACTCATTGTGATAAGGAGAAGGAGAATGTAGATTCCATGAATAAGAGTGACAATGTAAGTAATGAAGAGAGTAGAGCTGATAATCAAACTGCTAAGGAAAAGACTAAAGATGTGAATAGCCCTCCTAGACAAACTTGGAATGTTCAAAAAGAGACTATTGAGGCTCTAAGTAAAAGTTCTAATAAGTTTGCTGTCCTAAGTGAATAAGTTTGCTTAGCCCATATAATAATAATACCTAAGTAGTACAGTAGTAGGCTGTATATCTAATCCAGTACTAAAAAGTCAACTGTAAATCTATAATATTAAAAAAGTCCACAGTAAAAATGGCGAGTGGGGGTGTGTTGAAGCTACCTCCGGTGATATTTGTGACTGGTAAATGCAAAGAAACTTGAAGAAAAAGCTAAATTGGCCGCTATTCAGGTACATTTTTTTATTCATATTTTTTGTGTACTACTCTGCGTACGTATATTCTCCAAAACATATATTCTGGTATGAAAAAAAGTGTACAAATGATAAACCCGGGTGGCTGGAATTGTTTATCCAGGTCGACCCGCCTATGCCCTGCGTGTATTTTCTCTTGCTATTGGGCCGAATCATGAACCCATTACGGTTGTGGGAAAGGTCCCGGTATGCTTTATATTATTCACTTTGTTTTTTACGATATCAAACGATTTAACTGATCTTTTGTAGTCTAAAATTTGATTAATTGGCATTTCAAATAAATTTACACACCAAATAATTTTGGATGGGATACAGTCTTCCAACCTGATGGTTATGATCAAACGTAAGCCCATCTTTGTTTCTATACAGTCATCTCCATAATAGGTGGCAATTTCGACCAATTTACTTATAAACGGGTCTTGGATTTCTCATATCTTAAAAGTGTGATGTGGTTCAAACAAGTTTAGCTAAAAAAGGAACACATCAAATGGGTTGAATGGGTCAAACAGGTTGAAAGTCACGTCAAGTTTTAGTAGGTCTCCACTCTGACCTTACCACCTGTTTGAACCTGAATCATTTTGACACTCTTATGGACCTTATTCCGATTTGACACTCTTATATATGAAGAAAACCGATTCTTATCCGTTTCAACCCGAGCCATTTTGACTCGCCATCATGCTATCTCTAATCTTCCCCTGCACCTTTCATATCACGGCATACTTAAACCATACTAATCTTATGATTTATGCTGTTATGGTTATGCTGAAACGCCCAAAGAAGAAAAGAACAAGATATCTCATTGCAGAAGAGCTCTTGCGTTGGTAAAATCCCACTTTGCTGAGGCTAGTTATGTATTTGACACATAAGATAGAATATTATTTCTAAACAAGGTATCTTAGATGGGAGGTATCTACTTTGTATTTTGGGTTAAAAAACTGATCAATGCAAATCTGGGATCATATTGTTGAAGGATACAAAACATTTGGAAGCAAAAGCTAAAGTTTGTGAGTTTACAGGAGAAACCAACCACAATCGATAGAAAATGACAATGTGAGGACTATAAGAAATTGTTATTAACAAATGTATCTGAAAACATAGTAATATTCTAGACGTGTGTGATCCACATTTTCTATAGTATATAAACAAGAAAGATTCACTTCTTTAACCTATATGGGATCTAAGGTTGAATAGGCTTTTATCAGTACCGTTTATATGTACCTCATACAGAGCCGTTTGTATTATGAAGCCACTCTGAGAGTTAATGCTAAAGTTTATCTCTGATTCTATATTGATTTACTCTTGTATTTTCGTTCTTTGATGTTTCGTTAAAGTTAAGGAAAAATATGGTGATAATGCAGTTCTTTCTTTGTTTCTTAAAATACATGCCATGAAGTTAATCAAGTATACTACGCCGCAAGTAGTTCATTTCAAGTGTTCTATTTGTTAACTGACCTTAGCATACAAGAGAAGTTTTCTAAATAAAATCAGTAGATAATCTTTGTTTTACTCATTAAGTAGCCCTTTGCTAAATATCGATAGTTTGGATTAGGTAAACCGAACTCAAACTCCAGGTTTCATGAGCTTTTTAGTAGGTCTCACGAGGGTGACACGTATATCCATTTTGGATAATTCCGGTGACACACATTCGCTAAACTTTCGATTTAGCCAGTATATGTATTTAAAAAAATGCAAGTCAACAAAATCTGAACAAAAAAAGAAAATATTTCACATAGTTTGTAGCTTTCTTTACAATGATCCACTCAACCAAAAATTCTAAGTTGATGCTTCTATCAGTCTATGAATATCTAAAAGAACGCAATCATACATACAACAAGAAGCAGCCTCTTGATTGTGCTGTAACTAGCATTTTGCAATCAGCACAAAAAAATAGTTGCTTCCTGAGACGACATCCATAATGCAGCTTTTGTGACGTGTCTTCAATGTGTACAATCGGGTTTTTTCAGATCTCGAGTTTGTGTATCCGTCTCTAAAACCCACAATTGCAAGCTTCTTTCATTTGAAATGAGTAAACCCATTAACCTTTACTATAACCGGCTTCAGTCCCTTACTTTTAGCAACTCTTCGCACATGTTCAGCAGTATACTTAAATAACTTTAGTTCCTCCTTCTTTGCTAAAGATCCAGCAGCGGCTCCCATTTTCTTGTTTCCTTTTCAATCTGTCACAGTGACAAACGTGTTGTTGCACATAATTTTAACATGAAAGATATATATTTGTGGTTTGGGGCCGTTGTTCATACCTCTAGCTTGTTTCCTTTGGACCAATGGAATGTATCTGCTTGTCCGAAACCAAATGTTCATCCCCAAAGGGCCAAACTTCCCAAGGATTCAGACCTACCATTATGAAGAACACGCGAGTTGAATATCTGTAGTGTTCTGAAGTTCCTATAAAAGCACACACGTTGAATAAATTAAATATGAGAAACAAGACATAAGGTAAATAGTAGCGGGCATTTGGATGCATATCCAACACGCCCAAATTTATCATGAATATAACTTCTATCTTTGATTAGTTAGTTTAAGAAAATTGTTTGAATATTTGTGTGAACCCAAATCAAAACACTTCATTTGTGATGATGACCAAACAAGTCTTTTTACCACGAAAACTTATCAGATGTATATGTTACAGTTTGTAATGAGATACCCCAAAAAGAAAGGCCGTAACATTCATGGGACACTAGTACTGGAGCATATTATTTTCACTATCGCGCTCGACTATTTCTACAACAGTATATTCTAAGATTAGTTGACTGAGCCTTTTGTTGTTGATCTCTTCTTAGTCACTAGATAAGATTGGTATTAAAAATTCTGTAAAATAGGACGCTAAACTAGGTACTCACTGGATGGTTTCTGATTGATTTTAGTTGACTTACTTTTGTGAGTCCCCACCTCCCCTGCCCAAGTTATCTTGTTTCTATTAACAGGAAAAGGTTTGATTGCCGTAAGTGAAGTTTCAATCCGTTTTAACTTAAGGTCATTAATACGTTATGAAATTAAACTATCACAAAAGATCAAAGACGCACTTTTTATTTCTAACGGATACAACCATTGCCAAGTTACCCTAAATCAAATTTGCCTTTTCAAACCATCTATCCTTCTTGTTTTCTCTTTTTTTCCAACCTTTACCAAATTCAAACATATGTAACTAATTAGCCAATAAAAACACACGATATAGCCGATGAACAACCCCCAATTGACTAAAAATCGTCGCACCTACTGCATCATACATCTATGTAGTTCTCTTGTTTAAACATTTTACGAATCATATTATACATTCGGCTTATTACAATTTATACTTGCAATAAATACACAAACACAGAAATCAATTGTCATGGGTCAAAATAAGGAAGTCAACAATAAAAGTCAAACCCACATCAATAATTGACATTTCCCCAAACATCTTTTGTGCACTATAATCTTTTTCATTTTTTACTTGATAATATCCATCATATACTACAAAATCTTCCAATTCATCATCAAGATTCAAACTAAACCCTTAATTAAATACTTTTAAATACTTTTGTTGACTTCAAGATTCAACTAAATTAATAACTTCAAATTCATTCACTAAATAAAAAACCCGACCCGACCCACCTATTTTGCCACCTTTAATAAAAACATTGTAACACCAATTAACATAAACTCTAAATTAATAACTTCAAATTCAAAATTCCTAATTGCCTTTTATCCTCTATAATTGAGTTCATTACCCAGATACAAACATAAACCGAACAACTTACCTGGAAACAGATCTCATGAGTCTGCTGGCGAATAGAGATGAGATTCGTTGGATTGAGTTGGTTCTAAATGAAGGAGTTGTGAAGCATAAGAACAATTACTTTTATTTAGTCCTCTTTCTTTTGACATATTTTCACCTTTACCTTTTGGTAAAGTTTTTATAACGAGTTCAGCCTTTGTGTATATTATACTTCCTATACCCATTATTAATATCTAATTGCATATAGCTTTGGAGCAGACAAATCTCCCTTGGTGAAAACCGTCATTTTGAAACACTCACCAATTTCCAAGGTATCCAATGATGGAAATTCAAAAGCTTCCTTTCCTAACCAAAATCCCTCGAGACTTGAAAGATATTCAAGTTTCAAGGACTTTAGACAAGGAAACACCACAGTAGCATTCACTATGGCATCACATTCTTCTTCTTCTCCCTTCACAATTACCTTCATACTACTGCACTTACTTATATGTAGTTCCTGGAGTTGCAATAGACTACCAACCATGGGACATGTAAATACATATTCTAAACTATCACACCCTTCAATAGACAGTCTTGTTAGGTTTGGAAACTTTAATACTGTCCCCTGCTTGCTCTTCCATATATACTTGAGACTATATAACAACTCCAAGTCCACTTGTCTCAAGTTTGGAATTTCAAAGATCGTTTGTGAATCAAATATCTCGCTCAATGTCCTCACATTCCCTAAATGAACAGCTTCAAGCTTTTGCGCTTGTAGCAACTTATCGGATGAAAAAGAGTCCATCCACCACTAGGGTTATAATTCACATCCATTTCGATCAAATTATGAAAAGACCAAGGAAACCGCTCCATAGTAGTAGGGTGGTATGAGCTTGTACTTTCATAACTTGTAATCGAGCCTACAAGGTCATAAAAACACAAGCTTATGTCGAAAGAAAATTGTACATATAAGTTGGTTCAGTGATTAAAAACTTCATATGTGAGTAAAATAAGCCAAAAGGCTCATATTGTACAACGGTTGGGTTTTGGGATCACATACACTAAACCGTTGATATTTTCTAGAAAAGACCGACATGGGAAGGTTTTTCTTTTTTTTTGAAATAAAAATAATACCGATGCGAGGTGGTGGTCACATGAAAGTTAAGGCCACATTCAACACTATGTTTGCTTAAGCTTGTATTTATGAAGTTAAGCTTTGAGTCAGAGACCGTCCATAAGTGAACACCGTTAGTTCGGGCATTCACGGATCACAACCTTTTCCAATGTCGCCATATGAATTCATTCTTCCCAAGAAGAAACCCACAAAGTTTGGTAGATTGACTAGTTTAAGGGACTTTAAATGAGGAAAGACCACCACATCATATGTCGTTGGTTGCTCTTCCATTTTCTTCCTTAACAATCACTTCCATTGCCTTGCAATCCTTACCACTAACTCTTCGAGTTGCGTGAGGCTTTCAAGAGTGGAAAATGTGAATATATGTTCCAAAAGGTTGCACCTTTAATTTTCAAGATCTTTAGTTTTGGAAGTTCGAGCATCGTAATATATTCTAGCCTTGGAAGTGACTTTCCAGTATCAGTACCACTCTTGTTGTTGATCTCCTGAGTTTCAAACTCCTCTGTCATTGATTTGCAATCTTCTATTTTCAGCACATGAAGCTTTTGCATTTGTCCTACAGCATACCATGGAATCACACTTGACAATGCATCGCAATCTGTTATAATTATCTCTCTAGCGTATTGGCATAAGGACCAAGAAGCTTGAGATAACTGGAAAAAAAAAACGAGAATTTAATTATATAATCAACAGAGCTAATAATATTAACAGAATTAACCAACCATTATTTTAGTCACTGAATATATAGGCAATATACCTTATGCCGGTCATGAATGTGAGTAGATATACCATTGGCACCACCACCGATACACTTGAAATTTCCAAGTCTTGTAAGCCAAAGAATGTCAAAATGAGGGAAGAAAGTGGTGGTTGTGTGGGAATATATAGACGAATCTTCATCATCTCTATTTGAAACAATCTCTTCAATACCATCACAGCACGATATACGAACTTCCTTTAGGTTGAAAAGAAGTTTCGCCATGAGAGGTGAAAACAAGTACTTGATGTTGTTGCACTGGTACATTGTTATGGTTGTGAGGTTATGGAATGAGGATTGTGACTGTGGTTTTTGAAGATTTAAGAATTGATTCCAATTGCACGTCCACACATGACTCATCCTCCCCATATCCCATAATTGTAATTCTTCAAGATAGGGGAGTATCAGTGGTTGTTGAGTATTGTGAGGTGATTCTCTACTACTTGGAGTCGTTATCTCAAAGAGCACCTCCACAGCTTTGTAGTCCCACAAATAAAGTTCATGAAGGTGATGGAAAGTGTGTAATAGATAGAACGGAGTGCCACTTTAGGTATATCATCATTTGATTCTTTCCCGTATAGATACATCATCAATCTGCATCATCATTTAGTAATAAATTCCATGGAATAAAACTGGATAGAGTTCATAACTGCAACAAACTTTACAAATATATAATGTTTGAAAAGTAAAATCCAAGGAATACTGTAGCCAAACCTTGATTTAGAAACTAACTTCAAAAATGTAACCATGACCTTAAAGATAATTTTATTAGTATTGATTAGCCTTTATCCCTTATAGTTGACATTAGTATTTATGCATTAGCATTGTATGCAAAGCTGAAACAAGAATGCATAAAGCCTAATGTATACAAGCATAATTATGTCTAGATCGCAATAATTTTAACGACCGCTTTACAAAAGTAAGCATCACTTTGGTCACTTGTCACTCCACCCACTCTAGCATCAATAATCCAATACTAGGACAAAATGTAAACATCCAAACAAACCTGTCTATCTAGCTCTAAAAGTGTAGTAGTAAACTAGATATTTTGTGTATGCACTCTGTTAATTCAAAAAGTTTTTTGTGTTATCCACTTTGTACATTATTAAAAGACAAAATTTTAAGAAGTAAAGACTATAGTTGCCATTATTTAAACTTAGAGACAAAATAAGTAATTTTAAGCAAATAATAGGACCGTATCTACATTACTAAAAACAAATTAGAAATATTATATTCTTTGTTTTTCTTTAGATAAATGAATTTCTAGGTAAAATATATATAATTTTGGCAAATCATAGGAGTTACCGTATTACAACAAAACAAAATTAGTTTAAATTTAAAATTATGTTAGTTTTAAACATTTAATTTAGGAGTCGTACCTCTTGATCTTGGTTACTCTCGACCAATTCATTCTTTCTTTCGCTTTCTCCGCCGCATCTATAAATTTCAACTTTTTTGAGTGCTCTCATCTCAAAATTGGTTGTGGCAGGTGTGATTAAATCTTCAAACCTCTCACAAGAACTAATAAGTATGCTTTCAACAGCTTCAAATCCATGAATCAAGTTATTTCCAGCATCTTTTATCCTCCACACCTCTCTAAGTTTCCCTAATTCCCTCAAACGAATGCTTCTCAACTTGCTGCTGCTAACTTTATCCATTTCACCAACACATCCCATGTCGATGTCGAATATCACTTCAACAGAAGCACAATTAAATACTTCAAGCTCTTCTAGATGATTGAATAATGGCATTGGATTGCTTGGGAGAAGATTCACAAGACTATCACATAGCTCCACTTTAATGCTTCTCAAACTGCTGCAACAAACCAGTTTTTCACTTTTACCAGCACGTCCCAAGTCAGTGTTAAATAACACTGGAATGGAACCACATCTTTCAACTTTAAGCTCTTGTAGATTATTCAGGAATGGAAATGGATTGCATGAAAAAAGCTTCACAAGACTATCACAACTCTCCACTGTAATGCTTCTCAAGCTGCTGCTAAGTTGCTCGATTTCACCAAAATCCATGTTGAACAAGACTACAATGGAACCACAACCCTTGACCATAAGCTCTCTCAATGGGCAAAGATTACAAATACTAAACTGAGGAGGCCATATCTCCTTCAAATTCTCCATATTAGAAACAACCAATTTCTCCAGTTTAGGAGTCGCATCCTGAAAATTAATTATGATCTTCATCCATTAAATATTTTTAGTTGAAAAGCTTGTTGAAATTATTTTATTTACATAAAGTATATATATACTTACCTCTTTGTTAAAGAGAGATTGCATGCGGGAAATATCACTCGACCAATAAATGCTTGTAATTTTTGGAAGGCGTTCAAGTTGCAACTCCATGAGACGTGGCAACTCAATTACATCAACTTTATTGCAGAAATGCAATAACTCTGGTAGCCTAGCCAACCTGAGATACTTTAAGTTGGAAAAGACATCAACGTAAGTCTCAGTGTGTATGACTGCTTCCATTTTAAGGCATCCAGAAATTTCCAGATACTCTAGCTTTGACAACGTTGTTGCAACACTCGGTGTGAAAAGGTATTTCAACTCTGCACATTCTGAAACTACAAGGAATCTCAAATTGTAAAACGAAGTTTCGAGAAGGAGCTGATGCGGGAATTCGACATAAACATCTTCAAGAGTATGCATATCATTCACTTGTAGATAAAGTGCATTTGTGAACTTAAACAGCTCGTTGATTTTAGAATTCAGCAGTTCTTCTCTTTTGGTGACCAGCTTCAAGCTGTTTTCATATGAATGCGTTTCACCTTGATAATTGCGGAGCCAGTGAAGGACTTCCGTGAAATAACATCCTAACGAGAGCTTGAATCTTTGAAGTTTCTCATAAGACATGTTCTTCATATGAGCATTGTCACCAATAAATTCAAATTCTAATGCACAAAGGTTCTCTGAACGTTCTGCAAGTTCACTACTGTTGAAGCAAAGTGCACGTCCTTCAAAATTTCTCATATAAAGTTCTTCAAGTTTCACTAAGCTTTTCAAGACACCGTCATCTATAACAAGATTGTAACAACCTGTTACATCCAGTAGTCTTAGCTTCTTCAAATTTTTGAATGTGGAAGGTACGGTTGTAATGCCAGAATTAGCAAAGCTAAGCACTTCCAGATTCAAAAGATTTCCAATACAAGTTAAATCAAACATCAACGAGCATTCATGGAGACAAAGAGTTCGAAGGTTGGTGGAGCACTGAAATGATGTAGGAACTAATGGATACTCCATTCTCTCAAATGCTATAACTTGAAGGTTTTCCATTGTTGCATAAAAGTCTCGAGGAGCCCTTAGCGACTCATTTCCGTGCATAAGTTTCAAAAGTGAAAGGTTTGGAAACCTGAAGTCACTAGGAAACTTAGAAATACCATTACATGCTAACGAAATTTGCTTGCAAGACTGACTCTTATTATCAGCTTCATTCCACTTTGAGAAATCATCATGGTGAATGATCCAATATCCATCCTTCCCACCTTTAGAAACGGTAGCTACCACAAATGCAAGCACAAGATCATGCAATTTCACACACTCGGTGTAATGCCTATCACCATCCATTAACAAATATGCATTTTTGAGATTGCTAACACTCGTTTGTGTGCTGTCTCTAGCTTCTTCCATGGTAGAAACTTGTTTTAAAAGTTTTAATCCCCATGCATATCTTGTCAGATCTTCTATCGGAATATTATAGTCCTCGGGGAACATGCCACAAAGCAGAAAAATCACTTGATCCTCATGCACTAAACTATCGTAGCTTATCTTAATTATTTTTTGCACGTTCGTGTCAAGATCATTTTTCTTCAAACACATGAGTGTATGCCTCCATACAAATTTCTCCCGACGTTTAAGAGTTGCAGAAATGAGTTCTATGGCAAGTGGCAAACAACCACATTTTTTGACTATTTCACATCCTATTTCATAGAGATCACGATCATGTTCGGCTGAAATCTTTGTTTTTTGACAAAAGAAATCTTGTGCTTCATTTTCCTTCAAGACATCAACCTCAACTACTTCAAGAGCAGAATCATCTGCAATCTGTTGGCAAATATTTAAATAGCGTGATGTGAGCAACAACTTGACCCCCTTTGGCAAAGGACTCGCTAATCCGATATCTTCAAGTTTAATCTTCTCCCACACATCGTCCAGTATAACCAGAATCATTTCCTTACCCACCAATAGTTCTTCAAATCTTTTAGAAAGATAATCTGCCCTTAGTTTTTCATCAGTTTCAGTTAGAGGTTCGATTCATCTGTGTGCTGCTGCTATGGCCTTCTGAATTTTAAGCAAGTTGGGAGTTTTCCCAATAACTACATCCACAATCCACTTAAACATCTTGTTATCTTCTGCAGCCTTTTTCAGTTGTTTCATCAGTGTGGTTTTACCCACGCCACCCATTCCACACAAGGCTATCACTCGAGCCGTATGATCATCATCTTGTTGAAGGAGCTTAAGTGCATCATTGAATGCCTTTACTCTTGAGTCGAACACACTTACACCTGATGTTGATGTTGATGCCTGGTTTTTGGAATCGACTCTGCCAAGATATCCTTCAGCTTCACGCCAGAGGTTGTCATCAGAGATCATTTTAGAACCATCTCGGATAAGACCATCGATAACCTTGGTAACCTTTAATGCATTTTTTCCAGCTAGAAACTTCTTTTTAACACTAAGGCATCCAATGTTGTTGCTTGGAATGTTGTCAATATCTTCCTTGATCTTTTTAACATCTTCCAACCACCCTGGAACATGAGCAGGCATATTGGGATGTTGACTCTTGTAGCGTTCGATATCAGCACTTTGATCTTCCAAAACCTTCATTCTGTTTTTCATGCACTCAACATGTTCGGTGTATGAAGTGAGGTATCCCAGGTTTTTCGTAATATGAACCGTCAAAACCTTCACAACAGGACCAAGGATTGCAGATGCAACTTCCATTTTCCTGAGACATAAGAAATCATGTAAGCAAAACTAGGGGCGGCAATTACCGAAACGATAGGAAAATAAACAAGTTAAGCTTGGGTCTAAAAACAGGGTTAGTTCACATGGTTGGTTTGTTGTGATCGGATGAGAATCTAATTTCAGTATTCATACTTTTGGATTGCTTATTATTTTCTGCTTATAAACAATTACTTATAATTAAGCTACTTAAAAATAAGCACTCGGGTTAATTATGAAAATAACAATTTGTTACAAAATTTCATTCAAATCAATCTATCAAATACATATAAGGTCAAATATGAAAGTAAAAAACCTGGCTATTATTAATTTTACCTCAAATATAAAGCATGCATACCAAAAACTTGTTTATCTATACTACTTATAATAGATGAATTAATCTCTCTCTTCATGGTCTTAAAATTAAAACTTACAAAATACACGCCTATTGTACAATACACAATACACGATTAATGATCTTTCTCATCAATCTTAATTTTAAGACTTACAAGTCTTAAAGCTTAATGTACAAAATACAAAGCAGTATTAATGTGGTCAAGATATTTAATGTAGTCAATTAATTAACATGTCAATAAATACAATTAATGCAGTTATTAAAACACCTATTACACAAGAAATACAAATTATCAAGCATATTGTACAACCAACTTAAACAAAATTTGTGCATTACATGTCACTAATACAAATAATAAAGCACACTATACAAATATTCAAGCCCGAACGGGCAACGGGCCAAATAAGCCCGAGCCCGAATGAGTATAGTCCAAACGGGGTCGAGCCCGAAAGAGCACGAGCCAAAAGGGGTCGAGCTCGAACAAGAACGGGCCAAACGGGCTCGAGCCCGAACGGGCATGGACTAAACAAAATTTTTGATCCCCGTAAATTTGTTGTAAACTCTAAACAGGTTAGGCTAGGGTCTAAACTCTAAACAGTATCATTGTAGTCCGAAGATGTATTTTTGCATCCCACAGGTGGCTTTTTTGCCGTTTGTATTTTACATGGAATATTTTTTTTCTTTTCCATATTTATTCCACATTTAAGTTATTCCAAATTAGTTGTTTATTTTCAATAATAAATAAGAAATATAAATTAAGTTATAAACTTTAGAAAAGTTAAAAATTAATTAATTAAAAATAAAATTGATATTTTGCAAAAAAATAAAAATAAAATAGGATGCTATAATAATGATGTTATTAAATTGTGTATTTTTGTCTATAAACAATTATTTTAAAATGAAGGGAGTAATACTCTGTATAATTACAGATACAAAGTTAGAAACACATATATATTTGCTAAACATGTTACACACATCTTTAGATAATTGATCGTCATATTGTTACTGTAATAATAATAAGGGTTTTTTTTAATTTACGTCTTAAAGGCACAAGTTAAGCATATTAAAAGGACTCGCAGAAAAGTTATATTATTTTGTTCTTTTTGTGTGTGGTCCCAGAGTCTCTTTTCATGAGTCCATGAATTCTTTTGATGTGTTTAACTTGTTCCCCTAAAACACAAGTTAGAAAAATCCTAACAATAATATTTCAAATGAAATTTTTGATATTAACAAATCTCTCGAAAGGTTTAAATTAGCAGGAAAGTCTTGACATCGAACAATTTTTTTGGCGACTAACTTCTTCCTTAGCACTCTACCCCAAAACAATAAATACATGTTTTATTGATCTTTAACTAGAAGTTGAAACTGAACACGTCA
The DNA here is from genome assembly GCA_022545495.1 of Chrysanthemum lavandulifolium. Classification (NCBI taxonomy): domain Eukaryota; kingdom Viridiplantae; phylum Streptophyta; class Magnoliopsida; order Asterales; family Asteraceae; genus Chrysanthemum; species Chrysanthemum lavandulifolium. The sequence goes on along the minus strand of CM040240.1, from coordinate 10,652,129 downwards.
CCTATTTCCTCAAAACTATCATTAACAATTAATTGAACGTTTGCGATGAAAAATGATGAATACATCAATAACAGTTTGATGTAAAAAAATTTAGATAAGAAATTATCAATATGTCACTGTTGGTACGTATAGATACGTTCTATGACCTACGACTAAGAAACAACATGTTCCAAATAAAGAAAAAAGACCTCAACTTCGTAACGATCTTTTTCCACCTTTGCACGTCACCTATCTATCAAAAGTTGCAACGAGCTGTCACTACTACAATAAGTAGGACGGGCGAGGAGACTTTCGCCGGGTACACTCATGTCCTCGGTGAAAGTGTCAGAATGTCCCCTCCAAATCTATTCAATGTTGTAGTGTGTGCGAACGCACAACTTATGTTTCACCTTGTCATACTATTAAAAGGAGAAAGCTTTCAAATTGTTCATCTATAATTAAACCTTAAAGTATTAAAACTTTTAATAAAACATGAAGAATATTCTTGCTTATTAATAAGCAACCATATTTTTTTATCTTCACGCACATTTGCACTAATTGTTTTATAAAACAAACTTTAATAAGGCTTAATTTCTATCTTTAAATATATAAAGCAACCCCTTAACTCTGTTAAAGGCTCTATTTGAAGTACACGTATACATATCCTAAGTTGACACATCATCATTTATACGCACTAATTACTAAATCATATAAATTATATGCAAATCTTATATGATAAGGGAACTCATTTTAGGCCAACTAGAGGGATTCGATTAAATAATGAGAAGGTTCAAATTTTCAATTGAGCTTCTCATTGATTAATTGGATTTTTAATTGGGAAAAAAAATGGCCGCTGTAGGTGTTTTCTAAAAGGCTCCCGAAACATAGATGTGTCGAAATTGCAAAGAAAAAGACTTTAAAAAGGCGGGGGTAATTTATAAAACTCCGGTGTCGAAAAAGTAGGGCTGAGCATTCCGACCGGACCGAAGGACCGGTGGTCCGTTCTCGGTCCCGATTTTTACCTTATTTCGGTCTCGGTCCGGTCCGGTCCCGGACCGATGCTGACCCTTACGAAAAAGTATAAAAAATAAATTCGTCCAGTCAGAATCATGTTTTCAAATATAAAATGCAGATTCTAGAAAGTTTTAGTTATCTTCGTCTATCTTTTCTACATTTAGTTACATAGATATCTTTTAGAATACCAATATGAAACCTTAATTTAGAGCCTATATATACTCGCCCAAAAAAGGCGCTCATCATTCATTATCTGCACAAAACATTCTCATTACTATTTTATTAAAAAAAATAAATAAATAAAGGGGGAAAAAAAGCACATCGTGCATGCATAATTATTCATTCGTTGCACACTGAGTGAAAATATGTTTTGATTTATATATTAATTGATGTGTTTTCTTTTATTTAACCTTAATCTAATGTTTGTTTTAGGTACTGAACATCAGAACTGCAGGGATACATCCTTAGTATGTACTGTGTAGTGTCTATCTCTTTTAGTAGATGAGGTATGTAACTTTTTCTTTTCCATCCATTGTTTAACCTTTAATTGTAAAACTATTGTAATATTTACGATCAATGGATCAGGATGTTAATTGATATATAGGCTTTAGACACACTATCTATACTATTTTATAATGCATTTAGGTCTTCTAAAATTAGAAGGCTTAAAAATTCAGAATTTTTTACTTGCTTATTATGGAAATAGTTTTTCTAACCAAAATTAAAATAAGGAGCTCCAATTATGAGATGGCATGTGTCACTTCTTAACAAACTCCAAGCCTAACTTTTAACAAACTCCAAACCTAACTCCTAACCACTAAAAATTAAGATAAAGAGCTCAATTATAAAACGACGTGTGTCATTTCTCAACTAAAATTCATCTTTATTTTTAAATTAAAATATCTTTTATCTACTTATTTTTTTATAATCTAATTTCACCATATTTTTAAAATTTTATGCTCTTTAATTCAACATCTATTTTGATATATTTTTATGAGTTTTGAGTTTTTATATTTTAATGGGTTTATTTTATTTTAATTCAAATTTTTACAACTTTAACCTTTATTTCATTTATTTCAATCAATATAATCTTGATTCGTCAAAATCATATACTTTGGGGTAGTGTTTGACGCTGTAAGAGATTGCGAGGTATTTCTATATGGGAATAATGATGTCGCTGAAAGCTACGGAAAGTTACGGTAACTCAAACAAACACTTACAACTAACACATATACATTCAAGTGTTGTGAAACAAATTCACTAAACGGTAAGCAAACACATATAACTATACTTATCGCCGCCGCTGTGCGCGGGTACCCGGCTAGTATATATAAATGAATGCAAACATGCCTTTTTTTTAATACTTAGACTCAAATCTTTAAGTGTTGAATGAAGATCTATAATATGTGCATGAAATTTGTTTAAGGATGCATACAATTTTTGCTGATCATTTATTGTTTAATGTTATGAAATTGTGTTGTGACTTATTATGTGTTGATCATCATGATGATGTTAAGTTTGTTGTGTGACTAATTTGTGTACATTCATGTACATATTATTTTTATCTATTCAAAACATGCAGAGAAGTCGGACAAAAGCATAAGTCTTCAACAACATTAGAGTTTCCGAATCGATCCAATAGAGTAATTCGATCTCATGTAATTGTTTATATATGATAAATGATTTTAGTAATTGTTTATATATGATAATTTTTTTTTTTTTTTTTTTTTTTTTTTTTTTTTTGCGTGTGTGTAGGTGATGAATTAGTTCGATATGTCCGATTTTGTTGGAAGGCGAGGTCATCATGATAAGGACCCTAACCGAAGAGATAGGGCTACGTGTAAAGAAAAAGAAAGTTGTGAATGTATCTCACAATACATGTAATCTAAATTGCTAATAACTTTAGTATGAAATATTGAATACGTAATTGTCGTGTATTTGTTCTCATTATCACCACAATCTATATGCATCAATATCATGGATCATAATTCTTATAATATAATATGCATCATTATTTTGTAGCAAAAGATGAATGAATTTGTATTAGTATATTTCTGATAGTTAAATATGTTTCGGATACATATTAATTCGTATATTGAAAATAATCCTAACTTTTTAAATTTGTTGAGACAAAAGTTATATTATGTGATGATGATGGAGTACGAATTGTTACGACCAAAAATATAATTGTTTATGATGAGAAGAATGAATTTTATTAATATGTTTTTGATGGTTAAATATGTTTTTGATACATATGATCCTAAGAATGGGCTAGATTTATTTTTTTTAAAATCACATAAGTTTTTTTTAGATGAAAAAGTGTTACATTAAATTTTTTGAAAAAATATATACCATAAAAATTTAAAACTTATCATGTAATGTTATTTAACTATAGAAAATATATCGACGAAGATAACTATGATTTTTAAAACAATCTATAACATGCATCTTATATTTAGAAACAATTTATATAGGGTGATTTTTTTATTATATTTCTGATGGGTTAATGTTATCAATAAGTTGGTTTCTTTATTTCTGATGGCTTTAAGTTGCTCAAAAAAATCAATATGTTAAAGTTGAATGACTGGTTCTGATTTAAAACAATAACAGTTTCTGATGATCAATGAGTTGTTCATGTATTATATTTCTGAATGGTTTAAGATAATTCGTGTGCATGATGTTGTTTGTTTAGAAAGTATGTATTTACTTTCAATTATAGGTATTATTATCCTAAAATGTGTTAGATTTAGTTTTTAGAAAATCACATTAATTTCTTTAGATAAAATAGTGTCACATTCAAATTTTGAAAAGATATACTCCCTCCATCTCATATTAACTGTCCAGTTTGACTTTTCAAAATATTTATTTTTTAACTTTGACCTTGAATATTTTTATTTGTGTTATATAGTACTTGATGCAAAATATATAAATAGAATGGGGGTTTAAATGTATTTTCATTGATATAACTTTCATCAAGTATTATATAATATAAACAAAAATATTTAAAGTCAAAGTTGACAAAGAAAAACTTAAAAAAATCAAACAGGACAGTCAATATGAGACGGAGGTAGTATACCATAAAAATTTAAAACTTATCACGTAATGTAATCTAAATATAGAAAATATATCGACGAAGATAACTATGATTTTTAAAACATTCGAAAACATACATTTTATATTTGGAAACGATTCTCATGGGCGAATTCCTTTTTACTGTATTTCTGATAGGTTAATGTTATAAATAAGTTGTCTTCTTTATTTCTGATGACTTTATGTTGTTTATTTAAAAAATATGTACAAATCAAATTTTAAATGTTTTACGTTTAATTATAGATATTATTATCCTAAGATTTGTGTTTGATTTAGTTTTAGAATATCAACTAAATTTCTTTAGATAAAAAAGTGTCACATTTAAATTTTGAAAAGATATATACAATGAAAATTTAAAACTTATCACGTAACGTAATTTAAATATATAAAAGATATCCACGAAGATAAAAATAGTTTTTAAAACATTCTATAACATGCATTTTATATTTGGAAACGATAATGATAGGGCAAATTCATTTTTATTATATTTCTGATAGGTTAATGTTATAAATAAGTTGGTTTTTTTTATTTATGATGGCTTTAAGTTGCTAACAAAATAATTTTATTAGTTAAAGACACTATCACGAAAACAATAATAGACTAAATACAAAAAATCACTATGTTTAACCATTTCTTAATCATTTTCTGTTAAATGAATGGTTTCTAATTTAAGCTAATAATGGTTTCTGTTGAACAATAAGTTATTTATGTATTATATTTTTGAAGGGTTTAAGATAATCCAAGTGCATTGTTCAACAAGTTATTTATGTATTATATTTTTGAAGGGTTTAAGATAATCCAAGTGCATGATGTTGTTTGTTTTGAAAGTAGGTTCAAATCTAATATTGAAGAGTTTACTTCTAATTACATATATTATTATCCTAATAATGTGTTAGATTTTAATTAAAAAACACACATAAGTTTATTTTGATGAAAAAGTGTGAGATTCAAATTATATAACATATAAATTTAGAACTTATCATGTAACATAATTTAAATATAGAAAAGATAAGATAATTATTTTTTTTAAAATATTTAATAACATGCCTATTATATTTGGAAACGATTCTGATGGGTTAAATTTCTTTATATTATATTTCTAACATGTTAATATTATATATGTACTATGAAAAGGTTTTAGTGTCTTTTATTTTGTATAAATATATAAAAGTTATATATATTTATGTGAATTTGGTTTTCGATTCGGTTCTCAGTTCATTGTGCCATAACCATATTCGAATCGAGAATCAAATATTTACTTCGATTTTTGCGAATTCGGTCGATTACAAATTCTGTTTATGGTTTTTCGGTTCAGTTCGGTTTCGATTTTCGATTTCTGTGAGTGAAACCTGAGTTCTGCACACCCCTAGATTGTTCTCAAAATTTCTAAACTTTGATAAAGTCAACAATAAGAGCCCATTAAAGTCTAACATTCCAAGCCCTCTATAATACAATCTTACCCTAAATTTGAGGATATAAATAAGACATCTCAAATACGACCCACGCCTCCTTCTTCTCTCTTTCAAAGCACAGTCACCAAACTTCAACCTAATAACCCCATAAGGCTAAATACAATGGTGACCTAGGTCACCTCTGTCACATCACCTTTCTTTCTACGTCGACTTGACGACGACCAAGTTTTCATAGTAGCGACCAAGTTAATTTTATTTTATTTTTATTTTTATAAAAATAAAACAAAGTATTATATATAAATTAATTTTTATACATTCTCTATGCCAAAATGTTAGAAAGTTAAAATTATAGGGTAAAAATGACAATAAAATCAAACTTTAAGAGTTTAAATTGTAAATTAATTATTTATATAAAATATATAATTTTTTTTTTTGACTAGCTTAAGTCTTCTTCTACCTCCAGATCTCAAAGACTCCACACACTTTTTTTCTTTCAAAACAATTAAAAAATTAAAAAAAAAAAAAAAAACCAATAAAAATAAAAAAGGGTATAGTGAGAAAAATGTGTTTTGTTTGTGTTTTGTGTGTATAAAAGTCGGTCGGATTTTTTAGCAAGTTGCACATTTTGGGGACCAACGACCGATGGGGTTCGAAGCCCCACAATTGCTACGACCGACGAGGATCAAGGTCGACCGATCCTTGGTGACCGACCAATGTGCCCAGCCTAACAAAAATAAACGCCACCCTTATTACCCCTTTCCAACGAAACAAAAAACTACCATTTTTCTCCAAATGAAACGTAGTAGTAACACACTATTACCCCTTTCAATAAAATCCTATATAATGCATCTATGTTCAATTTCATCACCTAAAATGTCTTTATACTAGTTAAAATTTAATAGCCTAATTAACCTAACATATATAATATATAGAATCATGATCAAATAAGAAATTCTTATGCATTGTAAAGAGACTTCTAGAACCGATTATTTTTTATAGTCAATTTAGATTTAAAAACTAATCAAAGATTTCTCATAAAAAAATGCTAAAAAATTAAATTTTATATAAACGACTTTTTGGCAAATAACTTTGATAAATAAAAGCCCCGTTTAAAATCTTTGCTTTAGGCCTTGGTAAAAATTGAGCAGCGCCTGATGCTAGTGAAAATTTGATAACCTAGTTAATCTAAGATATGTAATATATAGAATCATGATCAAATGGGAAATTCATAACATGAGAAGTGGTGAGATAAATGTGAGAAATGCATTTAGTCGCATTGATTCATAGTTTTATACGAAGATTATTATTATTAATTTTATTATTATTATTATTATTATTATTATTATTATTATTATTATTATTATTATTATTATTATTATTGGTGTTTTGTTTAATTCAAACAAACAAGTGATATGATTCACAATAGCCATTTTAATAATTTGTAAGTTGCTTCAAAACTTTGTGTTTATATGATATTTTGCAAATAATATAAGTATAAGGTTAAGATATTTAAACTTTGAATCCCGAATTTGTGTCTAATCAACTGAAGAAACACTTTTTTCGAAAAAGATATCGCAAAAAGACCTTATTAAATGCTCCTTTTTAAATGGTGTTACAAAAGTGCAACCATGATTCATGACATTATAAACTGAAAAAATAGTAGGAGTGTCATTTTTTCTTTTAGACGCATTTTGTTGGTTCAAAATAGTAAGTAAACACTTGCTGGATCAGTCTAGAAAAGCAACGCGAATATATAGTTTGAGACGAAATTAGTACATAACTGGCATGCAAAATAGAAAAGTAATGGAGGTGCAATTTATATATCAACAAAGAGTCTGCAATTTATATATCAACAAAGATCTTGATGCTTACCAATACAGCGTATGAAGATGTCACCGGTTGTGAAGGAGGATAGAGAACAAAACCACACTGATTATTGAAGGAACTGCTATATCAAAAAATAATAAGTTGGTAATAATGATTTGATAATAAACTTTAAGCTATTGCAAAAAGCTTTCCCCCTCTTTCATTCTTTATATTAGTTAATAGCAAAACAACTTTGAAGACTTGATCAGCGAATGCTCTATAAAATAGGAAAATAAAAGGTCTGCAGTTAATATATCAAAGACTTTAATGCTTACCAATACAGATTGCAAAGATGTCACCAGTTGTGAAGGAGGATAGAGAACAAAACCGCACTGATTATTGAAGGAACTGCTATATCAAAGTTACAAAAAATGATAAGTTGGTTAAGCTCGAGATGACTATTAATAACCAGAAATGAGGAGGTAATCTTGATCTACCTGGCCCTTCAATTCATTACCCGGAGGAGGTGGCACATGTAATTTAGTCAACGTATGGGAGGAGTGGGTGAGGAGTTGCCTAAACAAAATATTATTCAACTCATTATAATATGATCATATGGAACATGTGTCCTGATATTATGGGATTGAGTGTTTGTTTAAGGTTTTTTTTATCGGAGTTGATACATACACATATGCTTTTGATTCCCACACATACAAATTTCGGTATATTGACTATGATGCCCCTACAAACTTTTTGCCCATTTTGTGTGTTTTGAAGATGGTACAAGGGTTTTATAGGCAAGACACAATATTTTTATGTGTGTGAAGTAAATTTCTATGTGTACATATCATTTCCTTTTTTTTTATAGCCAAAATGCAAGATTGAACCATAATGCACTTATTTTAGGAGAATGGACTTTTTCTTATTTTCTTACCAAAATATATAATTTTAAGCCGGCGGGTTGAATAGTTTTTACTATATTTATATAGTTAATTTTTCATACGATAGTGACTACACTATTTAAAACAAAAATGGAAGTGATAAGTACACGGATAGTTTTTATATGCACACAGAAATTTAATGTGACTGGACTAATATGCCCCTCATACCGTTATACCTTCTAGTATTCTACGGTCTAAAACAAAAATTAACTCCATTACCCAGTACGTCTTTCTCTCTCCCACTTCATACGACATGTCATTTCAACCCACCCATATAATCTCTTTCACCGTCGATTCCCGATACCTCTCGATCCACAGTCGCCACCTCAAATTGGAGCAACAATGGAATATCACAATTGATGATCTTTCTAAAATTTTCAAAATACACTGTATGAGAACGAATCAAATTCTTCATAACAAATTATTAAGATCCCAAGGTCACTTGTCGTGTAACATAAACATGTAATATATTTGGATATTATGGCATCATCACAAATGATGTTCTTTCTTAACATTGATAAACTAACACAGTAAATCCTTTCAATGAAAAAAAGAAAGGGTAGCATCAAATCCAAAAAAAATATAGGTAAGAATTTGGTGTAACTCTAAAGGATATGCGCCGGTGGTGGTAAGGCACAAGAATATTGTGAGATCTTGATAAATAAATAAAATAGAGTTGGCCGGAAATGAAACACCGTTAGAATGGGGATGTCGTTGATATGGTTTGTCGTCACTGGGTTATAATGATGGAAGAGGTGTGATATGCCGATAATGTTGATAAATATGGGTTATGATTGTCACCGAAGGTGGGTTACTGTGATGGTGGGCATGGGTTGTCAACTGAGGGTATTAACTGAACTTATGTTAGTCTAGCCCATTACTTATGTTTATTGTTTAAGGCCCATTATGGTCAATTGCTTGTATTCGGTTATATGATTATACTAGACGAGTACCCGTGCCTAGCGGCATCGGTTTCTAGCGGCAGACAATTAACAATATGCGATATTGTTGTAAGTGTTTCAGATAACGCTCAAAATAAACGTGAAAAATCTCGATGAGACCGATTTACCGGTTTGTATTGGTTTTAACGGGTCCTCTCTCGGTTCGTTTTCGAATGACTTTATTTGGTTAGCCGAAAACCGGTGGCGACACCAGTTCCCGGTTGAACACATTGGTCCGGTCCGGTTTTCAAAACTATATGTAACATCAACTTGTTAGCTTGTAAGAAGTTTTGTGTGTTTTATTAATTTGTATAATGTGTATAATAACATGTACTTTTCATTTTAGGGTGTTTTAAAAATATTATTAATTAGTTTGTTTAATTGTTTTATATTTTTGATTATGTTGTAGCTTCTTTAAATTGTACGTTATGAAAATTTTATTGTACTTTTTAGTAAGGGTGTTTTAATTGGTTGTTTTTAATTTGGTAGATGTGCTTTTAAATGGTTGTACAATGTGAATAAATTATTGTACTTTTAAGTAATGGGGTATTTTAATGAGAGTATTAATTACACTATGCATTTCTCTCTCCTTTGACCAGTTTCAACAATTCAACTTTTCACTTTTCAACTTTGACCGTTTTTCTATTATATGGAGTATAGATATACCGAGAGTTTGATAATTAATGAGAACAAGGGGATTAAACCTAATTCTAATATGGTATCAAAGCCTCAAGATCCTCCACCTAAACCCTAGAAATTTTTTGTACGCCTGCTTATTTGTTGCTACTGCTGCTGCTTCTTTTGCTTCCATCTTGCATTGCTTTGCTTTCTTCTTGTCATAGCGCATCATGACGGGAGATAATACACCACCAACACAACCGATCGATAAAGCCTACTCACTCGCTTGCATCAAGGCGTGTATCCCCTCACCCCTTGATCTAGACAAATTAAACTATAACTCATGGAGCAATCTTTTTAAACGCTTTTGTAGGACATATGGTGTTGTTCATCATCTTGATAAACCAGCCACTGCTAGCACCTCCCAACCTGACCCGCATCATGAAACCAACGACTCTCTAGTCGTTATGTGGATGTACTCCACCATCTCTCCCAAACTGGTCGATATGGTTATTGATGACACTACATTGGCTCATGAGGTTTGGGATCGGTTAAAGGCTCTCTTCCATGACAACAAAGCTGCTCGCATCATACAACTTGACAACGAGATACGTACCATGGTCATTGGCACTATGTCTGTTACGGACTACTTCCAAGAAGTCAAGTCGAAGGCGGATCGGCTTGCTAATCTAGGCTCTACGGTGAGTGACTCGAGCCTCGTAACATACATCATTAATGGTGTTCGTGCTAAGTTTCCGGAATTAGTTCGAATAATTCGACATAAGGAACCTCTTCCCACTTTTGATCAAGTGAGGTCCATGCTTCTTTTGGAAGAGAGTGATATGGCACAACTCACCCATGCTCTCTCTTCGGCTCATCCCATATCCTCTTCGCCAACCGTTCTTGTGGCTACTAACACAAATACTCCAAAGACCGGTACTGTACAATCTTCGGGGGGTGAGCTATGTCATAATTTTCAGCGGGGTTCGTGTACCTATGGCTCGCGGTGCAAATTCATTCATGGTGATACGGATTCTCGGTCTCGAACTATTAACACTGGTCGAAGTTTGAGCAACCCCTCTCTTGTGTCCAAGACATCAAGTGTCTCGCAACCCACTGCTCAACCATCCAAGGTTGCAACACCGACTCATGCTACTGTTGTCCCACACTTTTTTTTTGGAATGAGTGGTATGCAATATGTGAACCCTTATTTTTTTAGTACGCTTGGCATGTCTCCTGGATATAATATGCAACAGCCCAACATGGCCATGCCTTTTGTTCCCATGGCCCAACCTCGTATTGGTAGCAGCCCACAACCTGGTCTCATTCCTCCTGGTCCGCACAGCTTAGCCCAGCAGACGCCTCAAGCCCATTTAGCTACTAATGGACTTCCTTTGGCCCAACAGGCCTCATTGATTGGCCAACCTACTTTTGGCCCTCAGCAGATACATTCAGGTGGTAACATATTTTATCCAGGAAATTTTACTTACATGGTTCCCAGTTCCCTTCCATCTCAGGCTACCATACTTCCTCAAGCTTTTCAGACGACGACTATTCCGGATCCTTCCTGGAACATGGACACTGGTGCTTCCTCTCACTTGGCTGACAATACAGGTATCCTCACTTCTGTTAGTAATTCCTGCATTTATCCATCTGTGTATGTTGGAAATGGTGCTTCTATACCTGTTACACATACTGGACATAGCTTATTGTACACTGCTGACAAACCTATGCAACTTAACCATATACTTGTCACCCCTCACATAATAAAAAATTTGATTTCTGTTCATAAATTTACGCTTGATAATGACGTGTCTGTTGAATTTGATGCTTATGGTTTTTCTGTGAAGGATTACCAGACGGGCAGACTTCTTCTCCATTGTGATAGCACGGGCGATATTTACCCGGTTACGCAACCCTTATCCACAAAATCTCCTTTTGCTTAGCTTTCGTTCAGTCATACTACGTGTCACAGACGCCTCGGGCATCCTGGTGAAGATGTGCTTCGTCGTTTAGAGTCTCACAATTTAATTTCTTGTAATAAGTCAAAGTCGTCCGCTTTGTGTCATGCTTGTCAGTTAGGCAAACAGGTCAAGCTTCCATTTTCTAGTTCAGAGTCGCATGTGGCTTCTATTTTTGACATTATCCACTGGATTTATGGACATCCCTATTCCAAGTGAGAGTGGTATTAAATATTATATTATCTTTTTAGATCATTTCTCCTATTTTGTTTGGGTTTATTCTTTGCATAAGAAATCAGATTTGTATGATAATTTTGTATCTTTTCGTGCTTATGTTAATAAACAATTTGGTGTAGATATAAAGGCTTTACAATGTGACCATGGGGGTGAATATGACAACACTCGCTTTCATGACTTTTTTTGCAAAAGTGGCATTCAATTTCGATTTTCTTGCCCGCACACATCACAACAAAATGGAAAATCTGAACGCATGTTACGTACCATCAATAACCTTATCCGCACCTTGCTTTTTCAAGCTCATATACCTCCCTCCTATTGGGTGGAAGCACTCAATATGGCGGCTTACCTTTTAAACATACTTCCCTCCACTGCCATTCAAAATGAAGTACCATTCACTAAACTTTACAACCGCCCTCCACCCTATGATAATCTACGCGTCTTCGGGTTCCTATATTATCCCTATATCATTGTTGCGCATAAACTTCAACCACGATCCACTCCTTGTGTGTTTCTTGGTTATCCCGCCAATCACCGTGGCTATAGGTGTCTTGACTTATCCTCAAACAAAATAATTTTATCTAGACATGTTCTGTTTGATGAGAATATTTTCCCTTTCGCATCACTCCACGAGTACACCTCTCCACATTATGACTTCTTGGATACAATACCATCCATACCCTTACCAATCCATCCCACCACACCCGTGCCTGGCAATCCGCCTGATACACCCACTACTCACGAGCCCATTAACCAGCCTGATCCACCAATTCTTGAGCAGCCCGCTACTCAAGTGCCTATCAACCAGCCCGATCCTCCTTCCCCGATCCAGCCCATCATCGAACCCCATATCCACACACCGCCTACTACCCCGATCCAGCCAATAAATCAACCCCATATGCCCACTCCAAATATCAAAACGCATCCCATGGTCACACGTGCTAAAGCCGGTATTTCTAAACCTCTCGAGCGTATGAATTGTCATGTCACCACCGTGTCTCCCCTTCCTCGTTCGCATGTTCATGCTCTTCATGATCCTCAGTGGAAACAGGCTATGTTAGATGAATATAATGCATTAATTACTAACGGTACGTGGGTACTTGTGCCCCGTCCAGCTAATGTGAATATTGTTCGTTCTATGTGGATTTTCAGGCACAAGTTTCATGCTGATGGTTCGTTAAGCAGGTATAAGGCGCGACTAGTTGCAAATGGTCGTAGTCAGCAGCAGGGGATTGATTGTGACGAGACTTTTAGTCCCGTGGTCAAACCAGCTACTATTCGCATGGTTCTTAGTCTCGCAATGTATCGTGATTGGCCTATTCATCAGCTTGACGTGAAGAATGCTTTTCTTCACGGTTACTTATCAGAGACAGTTTACATGCATCAGTCGCCAGGGTTTGTTGATCCTGCTTACCCTGATTATGTTTGTCATTTGCAACGATCATTGTATGGGCTTAAGCAAGCCCCAGAGCTTGGTTTCATCGGTTTGCGTGATTTGTTACACGCATTGGTTTTCAAAGATAGCAAAACCGATGCGGCCATCGTTGTGTTTCATCGTGGATCGGACACGCCTACTTGTTACCGTATGTGGATGATATTATTTTGACCGCTTTTCTACCACATTTTTACGCGTGTTATCGCGTTTTCATGGTGAGTTTGCAATGACGGATCTTGGTTCTCTTAATTATTTTCTTGGTGTTTCGCCACGCCGCACCACATCCGTATGTTTTATCACGCCTAAGTTTGTCGAGGAAATTTTGAGAGCTCATATGCGTATGTAATCCGTGTCGCACTCGCTGATACCGAGTCCGTGCTTGACCGATGGTACACCTTTGATGATCCCACCTTATATCGGAGCTTAGTTGGTGCACTTCAAGATCTTACCTTTACACGCCGGATATTTCATACGCGTTCAAGAAATCCGCATTTGTATATGCATGACCCTCGTGATACACATTTTCATGCTTTGAAGCGATATTACACTATCTTCGTGGTACTCTTAATCATGGTCTTCAGTTTCATGTTTCTTCTACTGCTCAGCTTATTGCTTACACAGATGCGGATTGGGCGGGTTGTTCGGTCACTCGTCGGTCTACTTCTGGTTATTGTGTGTTTCTTGGTGATAACTTATTGTCATGGTCTGCTAAACGACAAGTGACTTTATCTCGGTCCAGTGCTGAGGCCGAGTATCGTGGTGTTGCTAATGTGGTAGCTGAGACATCATGGATTCGTAATCTGCTACGTGAGCTTCATCACCCTTTATCTACAGCTACTATTGTCTATTGTGACAATGTCAGTGCCGTGTATTTATCGACAAATCCTGTTCAACATCAACGCATTTAAACACATTGAGATTGATATTCATTTCGCTCGTGATTATGTTGCTCGGACGTGTTCGTGGTGCTTCATGTCCCTTCTCGCTTTCGATATCTTGATATTTTTACCAAGGACTTCCGCCGCTTTGTTTATGGATTTCGCCCGTTTGAACGTTCGAGGCCTCCCACCAAACCGCGGGGTGTATTAATCGAACTTATGTTAGTCTAGCCCATTACTTATGTTTATTGATTAAGGCCCATTATGGTCAATTGCTTGTATTCGGTTATATGATTATATATACCGAGAGTTTGATAATTAATGAGAACAAGGGGATTAAACCTAATTCTAATAGAGGGAACAAATATAGAGGGTGTGTGATTGTGTTAGCGTTCTACATATATATTTTTTTTGTGTGTGGAAAAAATTAAGATCTGATCTAAGTGATAATGGTTGTTTGTTTACTGATACAGATATAGACCGGTGACAACGGTTGTTTGTGTACTGATACATACATAGACCGGAAATAAGATGTTTTTCTAATTGGAAAAGAAAGCACCGTTAGCATGTAGGCAACCGGAAGTGGAGCAGTCACTCCATGAACTAAAGAAGGAAATATGTTGCAATCGAAAGGGTTTTGACTTTTGATCAAACTAATCTTAACCACCAAAACTTTGTGCACAGTGTTGTATTTTCGTTAAAGGGTACATTTGTCTTTTCCTTCTGAATTTCTGTGTGCAAATAAATATTCTCCGTGTACATATCATTTGCCCAAAAAATATTCTCAACTTATGATTTTAGTAAATCTAACTCTACCACAGTTAAAAACTGCCAAACTCAAGATTCAAACCTACAAACCACATTATCACTCAATAAAAACAACATACAACTCTTCAAACCACAACCAACCTAAACAAAACAATATAGTCATGTAAAAGTCAATCACCGCCTTTTAAGAGTTTAAGGACCCGTTTGGTTGGTGGGTTTTGGATTTGAATTTAGTATATTTTGACAAAGTTCTGATTTTGTCTTTTGAATCCTCTTTAGAAATGTCAGGAACCAAGAAGGGCGCGGCACGAGTCACTTTTTTGTGTACCAAAGTTACCTCATATATGTGCTCCATAACTTGATAACTCAACCATGCATTTAAAGTATCAAAGAACAATAGATAAACAATAGAACTTTTATTCAAACCTAAGACTCAATAGTCGGCTTAGATTAAATCAACAATAGTATCCAAAGTGTTACAAGGTTAGATTAATGTCAATGAGACAGCTTATCATACAAATACAAAGAAGAGACAAGATCGGTGTAATGATCGAAGAAGAGAATGCGAGACAATGATCGCACACACAGGTTGTGTCTAACCCTAGATTAAGGGACTTATTAAATAGGAGATAAAGATACACAAAGACCCTCTAACGGCTATAAATGACTCATCGTGAGAACGAGAAAAGCTTCAAAGAATGAATATCTTGGGACTTTAAACCATTTATGCTTTGTCCATGATTAACCCCCAGAATAAGCCCGTATTGAACATAACTAGAAAACCATTAGCAATTGATAGAATGACATGTTTGCCACATATTAATACCCCAAATTTAACATTCCCCTTAACTGATGGGCAAACATATCAAACAATATCAATTTTTCACACAATAATTTATGCCGATAAACAAGGAGGTTTTAATAAGTATGTCATAGCTTTGGTTTGAAGAGCCAATCTTTTGGCACTTATAACACCTCTTGCAATTTTTTCCCGATGAAGTGAACATCAATTTCAAAGTGTTTTGATCTTTCATGGAAAACAAGATTGACAAAGAAGTTGTAAAGGATTTGTTATCACGAAAAAGATTAACAGGGAGATTGATATCAACTTTTAGATCTTTTAAGATTTTTGAATCCAAATAATTTCGCAGAAACAAGAGACATAGATCTATACTCGCTTCGTGGAAGATTTTGAAAGAGTGTTTTGTTTTTACTTTTCCATGAGGTCAAACAATCATTAAAGAAAATACAATAACTCGTGATGATTTCTGGTTTTCTTGCATTCGCCCACCGGATCACTATATCCTTCAAGATGATTTTCGAGTTGTCAAATTGTAGCTTAGACCTTTCCGAGCTCCTTTAGATATCTCGTAACATTGAGGGCACATTCTAGATGAGATTTTAAGGAGAATGCATATATTGTGCCGCACAATGAACCGAGTATGAGATGTCGGTCTTGTATGGGTGAGATAGATAAGTTTCTCAAGTAACTTCGATAACCAAAGATGTTGAAAAGTAAGGGATCATCAAGCAGTGGAAATGTATGGAAGAATAGAGTTGGGTTCCATAGAGTGGACACAGTTTTGCACCCAAGAAGACCAAATTCTTTGAGGAGTTCAAGATGATTTTTCTTTGGGTGAGACATATGTCATTCCCGCTTTTAAGACCTCAATGCCAAGAAAATATTTTAAGTTTCCCAAGTCTTTGATATGAAATTTTGATTTTAGAAACTCTTTGAATAGGTTTATCTCATCAATACATTTTCCAAGAAGGACAACATCATCCACATAAACAAGCGAGCAATAAACTTGTTATTCTCTGCTTTGGTGAACAAAGAATGATCATTGACAGATTGAACAAAGTTATTTTCCTTTAAAACACTAACAAGTTTTTCATTCCATTTCCTGGGAGCTTTTTTGAGGCCATATAGAGACTTGACAAGTTTACAAACTTTGTTCTTATTATTTTCATTACAGAGCCCCTTAGGGATGGTCATATAGACATCCTCATCAAGGTCTCCATACAAAAAGGCATTGTTAACATCAAGTTGGAAAAGAGGCCATTGTTTTTCACAGCTAAGGCAATAAGACTCTAACAGTAGACATTTTCACAACAGGGGAAAAAGTTTCAACATAGTCCATTCCTTCCCTTTGGTTGTAACATTTAGCAACTAATCTAGCCTTGTATCTATCAACTTCACCATTGGCTTTATATTTGATTTTAAAGATCCATTTGTAACCAATGGGAGTTCTATTAGGTGGGAGATCACTTATATCCCAAGCATGATTTTCATTTAAGGCCTCAATTTCAGAGTTCATAACATCAACCCAATTACTATCAAGGATAGCTTCTTCATAATGTAGGTTCAATACTTTTATTAAGACTAGAGGCAAAGCAAAGAATTATCTTTGTTAAGGTTAGAGTAATTAACAACCTTTTCAACACCATATTTGACTTTCCTTCTATAATAAAGTCATTAAGATTATCGGGCAACTTAGAAACTCGTTGACCTTCTAGCGAGTGGTGGCAAGCATCCTTCTTGTTCGTAGTTCTAATTTGAATCGTATGATGTATCAATGTAATCGGAGGATGCATCGCCAGGATGTGATTCATGTGATATGGTACCCTCGTGGTGTGTATTATCATCTATAGACGTTGCAACAGTTCATCATCCCTAGTAGGATGACTCAACACCGTGCCATCATCATAGGATGTCACTCTCCTTCATCATTGGGGCTTGTTTGTGAGTCAAAGAAATTTTGTGATTTAAATCTTTAGGCACATAAGTTTCAACAAAAGGTTTTGACAAAGTATTTTTCATTTTGAAGGAAAACAGCCATAAAATTTGACATCTCCGAATAAAAGATATTTTTGTTTCTAAGCTCAAAAGTTTATAACCTTTTTTCATTTGAATAACCAATAAAGACACTTTTCTCGGACCTACTACCAAATTTATCGAGATGTTGAGAATGGTGGCATAGCATAAGCACCAAAGACTCTAAGGAGAGAGAGAAGGGTCATGCCCATACACAGAGAGAAGGGAGACTTGCAGACAGTAATCAAGAGGTAACCTGCTTTATGACATAGGCGAAGTTAGAACACATTCAGCCAAAGATATAAAGGTAATTCCCAAACATAAGGGATCTAGCCACATTAAGGAGATGCCTATGTTTCCTTTCTCTCGCAATACCATTTTGTTGTGGTGTATAAACACAAAAGGTTTGATGTAGAATTCCTTTTCATGAAAGAAGTGTTGAAGTTTATTATTGACAAATTATGTCCCATTATCACTTCTGAAAATCTTAACATTGTGTTCAAATTGATTTGATAGCATATGAGTAAAGTTAACAATGGAAACATAAACATCATCTTTTCCCTTAAGCATATAAACCCACACTGCCCTAGAATAGTCATCAACAATAGTTAAAAATTATTTGTAACCATCTCTGCTAGTGACTTTATATGGTCCCCATACATCTAGATGAACAAGTTGATCAATTTTGGTTGATTTATGTTCACTTAGAGGGAATGGTTCCCTGGTTTGTTTAGCTTTGTTGTCAGATTCAGATGAACTATCATGTTTAAGAGTGGATTTAAGTATATGTAGGACTTGGTCGAGGGATGACCAAGTCTTTGATGCCGAGATTTCTAGAAACATGACAAATGCAATGCGCTATTAGAAGTAATCTTACATGTAGAATCAATATCAAACATATATAACCCATTGCATTGTTTACCAATCCCACAATCCTTTTTGATGTAAATCAGATATAGCAATTAGATTCATTAAACCCAACAAACATCTTATTGTCTCTAGCAATCTTATGAATGTAGACAGACCGACATTGTACTCAAGAACAACGTAACATCAAAAGGAGTTAGGTCATTATTGACCTTTAAGTCACCAATTTTAGTAATTAGGTCCGAGTACCATTTGGATGTCCAACAGCTTAGACCAAGATTTGAAATGTCAACAACATTAATTAAAAATTGTGATATCAAATCATGTGTCGATTTGCACCGTAGTCCACAATCCAACCAAGACCGATGTTTCCGTGATAAGGTTTTGTGTTGTTGTTAAAAATTTGTTGAAGTTTATGTTAAACTTGACACCGCCATTAAAGAAGGTTCCGAAAAGTTTTACCTACCATGTTGGCATTAGCGAAGACACGTGTTGTCATTAAGAAGACACATAAGTCCGGAGAGCTTTTCATTAGAAAAAGAGACAGTGAGTTGCTAGCTCTATTATCGGTGATATGATTAGTATCGGTGGAAACATTGTTATCAATGAAAGGTTTAGCATTAAAGTTCTTTTAACATATCCAGAGGATAACCAACAAGATCATAACATCTATCAACAGCAGTGACCGTGTTTTTTGCGCTTAGTACATTTGAGATTCATGTTTGGTCCTCTCATTATTAGAGTCATTACCAACATTAAAACCGCACCCTTTATTGAAATTGTTGTTGATTGATCCTTTTTGTTATCAAAAATTTTCCACTATCAAAAGTTTTTGCAAAGAAAAGCGGTGGCATTGGGTTTAGCGAGCTATTCCCGGATGACACATTTCGTGAGATTCTTCTCCGGAGACAACAGAGAAAGCGCTTTTGACATTAGGCAATGGATCTCGGTTAGAATATTACTTCGATAGGAACATAAGTGTTATCAAGACCCATAAGAAATTGCATTAATTTGATTAGCTAATTGTGTTTTTCAAAATGTTTTGCAGCCTCACAAGTGTAGGGAGGCAAGCTAATCATATAATCAAATTGTTTCCATAAAGAGTTGAGGTTGTTGTAATAATCGCAGAGAAGACCCATTTTGACTAAGAGAGTTTATATTTTTGTGCAAATTAAAAATAGTGAACCATCAACCTTATCATAAGTATCTTTAAGATCATTCCACATTTCATAAGCGCTTTAGCATAGATAGCACCAAAGAAATAGTTCAGATCGAGAGTTAAGAATCCGTAACCACAACAGAGTTACAAGTATCCCATTGGTTAGCAAGACTAGGGTTTGAGTCATCTCTTATGCAAGTACCATCAATAAACCCTAACTTATTATGATTCCTTAAGGCAAAGGTCATGGCCATATTCCATATTTTATAATTTTCAGTTCTAGTGAGTTTGATAGAAATAATGGGAGTACCATTGGTGTTATTGGGGTGTAAATACAAAGCATCACCAAAGGATAAGCTTTTCTCGTTGGAAGAACCACCACCACCACCAAAGACCAAGATTATCATCACCAACACCATAATGCAAACAATAAGACGCACAAATAACACGCATAAAGATAACAACAAGAGCGATAGACAGATAAAAAATAAATAAGACTTAAGAGACAACAAGCACCAAGCTCGTGGACTGGGTAAACCAGAGCGTGTATTCATACCACTCGTGAGTGGCGGATCAAGATGTTAGTCTACCCGTTTGCACCCACAAAGACTTAAGTACTTGTTTGTTTGAAGAAGAGATTAGACTTAGACTTACGAGCAATATGCAATGGAAGAACAAATCACAATAGGAAATAACCAAAGATTATGCCAATAGCAATAACCCCAAACCACCAATTTGTTGTCAAGAGATGTCCCCAAGTTTCTATGAAGAAACCCTTGGATGGTGAATCAATAATGATTATGAGCTCAAGCTCGATACCATGTACGAAAGTATCGGCAACAATAGATAAACAATAGAACTTTTATTCAAACCTAAGCCTCAATAGTCGGCTTAGATAAAATCAACAATAGTATCCAAAGTGTTACAAGGTTAGATTAATGTCAATGAGACAGTAATCATACAAATACAAAGAAGAGACAAGATCAGTGTAATGATCAGAAAGAAGAGAATGTGAGACAATGACTGCACACACAGTTGTGTCTAACCCTAGATTAAGGGACTTATTAAATAGGAGATAAAGATACACAAAGACCCCTCTAACGGCTATAAATGACTCATCAGCAGAAACGAGAAAATCTTCAGCATAAATGAATATCTTGGGACTTTAAACCATTTATGCTTTGTCCATGATTAACCCCTGTAATAAGCATGTACTGAACATAACTAGAAAACCATTAGCAATTGATAGAATGACATGTTTGCCACAGATTAATACCCCAAAATTTAACACAACCTAAACTGTTAAAGAATGAGAATGTGATGAACATACAAAAGTGCAGTTACACTGTTGTTCTTCTTTATTGCAATGGGATTTTGGTATCGTATGAGTCATGAGTGAACATATGAAGGCAGAGGCTCTAGCCTTGCAAGATCCATAACCTCTCATCTATGTTTTGATATATCAACGTACACTGTTAGAGTGTCAATTGCAGTGTTTTATTTTTTAAACATACTTTCCTTAGGCAATCTTTGTGTGACTGATTAAGTTATCCTTTGCCTCATATCAATAGTTTATTAACTAAACCGGACTCAAACGCTGTAGTATGGTGAGTATTTTTTGGTAGGACTTGCGAGGCTGACACATATATCCATTTTGGATAATTTTGGTGAACCACGTTCGCTAGTACCTAGTGATTGATTGAGTACATTGGTAGGACAAAATTGCCACTTTTTCTCTTGATACCTTCACTATAAATATAGGCAACCAAGAGGGCTCAAATCACCAATGTTATACAATAGTTGTGTCATATCTTAGTCATATGGATCAGTTTCTATTGACGAGATCATTTCATACTCTAAAAAAATTCTCTAGTTAAACAGTAATTTAGAATGATGGTATAATTACGGTTTTGTTTTAGTATATAGATATAGATAGAAGGTAGACGAGGTCAAAGTTATATCAAGAAAATCAGATTCAATTTGTGTTACTAGAGCGGTAGAGCTCCATAGTTATATGATCATTGTTGTAACTCAAGACTTTATCCGATAAAAATACTCATCATTGTGGTGGGTAAAAAGCCATACATATTTACCGCACGGTAGAGAATATTTTGTAGCATGTATTTTTCAAAAAAATTCTAATTAATATGTTTAAATATTCGTCATAACGCTTTTAATTAAAAAGTAGAGGCAAAGGCAAGAGTTAAGAATCGAAGAGGCAAATTCATCGAAGAGGCAAATTCAAGAGTTAAGAATCGAACCCAAGACCATTTAAATGAATAAGAATACACTTCCCAACTCTCCCACTTGCCTCTATAGTACTCATGGCCCCAATTGATGTCACACACAAATTTTTTTGAAAATGCCCTGTTCTTTTGAAACCTCCCCGGTTCAACCGGTTTTTCAGCAAAAACCAAGGTCGACCCGGTTAAACAATTCCCGCCAGCCAAGTTTAACATTTTTACACTAAAGGTAATTTTGAGTTTTTTTTATTTTAGCTGAAATTATATGATAATATTGTTTGAAATATATAATGATACGTACAGTAGTATATTTCTTTTAATGTTTTTTTAAAGGTTTTGATGTGGAAGTGTGTTTTGTGTTTTTCTATAGGGCTTAATTATTTTCTATGTTTTTTTCTAGGTTTTATCACTTTGATGTGGAAGTGTGTGTGTTTTGTGCGTAGGTGAAAGGACCGGTGTTGGTCATTTTACTATCTTCACTCTTGTTCGTTAAATGAGTCAGTTTAAAAACCGGTTACTCAGTTAGTCATTTTATTATTCTTTTACTAAATCATATTGTGAATTTATCGAATTGGAACAAAACTTTTTACATCTATCTACATTACTGAATTTTCAGCAACCATTCCGTTAATGTGTTTGTGCACACTGACAAATTCGTTTCTTATCAAACAAACTCAAACACAACTTAGAAAACCTGTTCTTTTAGGTTTCATGTTCTTAAATTTGTGGTTTAACCTCAGACGAACAAGTTTAGTTGGTGCTTGTGTGGTTCATTTAAGATTAGCAATCTCCAATATTTTGTTTGCACGGCCTTACATGTAAGTCTCCCTTGCTGCACTTTCTTATTTCACTCGAAGGTGATGTTTTATGGCTTCCTGTCAATTTATCTCGCATACAAGCATTGCGCCACAACTTAAAATCACTCACAATTTTATTCTAAATGTTGATTATATCAATCTTATAGATATGCACAAATCTGATTATATTGACCCTGAAACTTAACCACTTCTGGTTCTAAAATACTGATTCTATTACCTCTCAAACTTCTGTTAAAACTAGATAGCTGAACATCCCTTAGTATCCTTGTGTAATATCTGTTTAAACTGTTAGCAATGAACAGTATCATAATTTAAGGCATCTTTTTTGGGTTGGTGTGTTTGGATGTCACACAGAACTTTATTTGCTTCTTAGCTAATGTAATGGAAGCATTATGTGTTTTTATTTTTCGGCAAGAATTTGGCTTGTATTGGCCACATCTATTCTTAGATTAGCTAAACCTCTAATCCCCCTTTGTCAGTGAAAGGGGCTTGTGTTATGTCTTTAGACAAAGAGAAGGGATTCACGGGCAGTGAATGTAACCAAGAGAGAGGAACCATTCCCATCAATTCCTCACTCCACGAGTCAAGTAAACGTTATTTTATTTATAAGTTGCTTCAGATTGACATATACCTGATTATTTGAGCTACTAATTACAACAAACTTAAATGTGTTTAGCCTGTTTTTTTAAATATTCTTTGTGATACATACACCTCGATTTTGAAGGACTATTAATATGACATTTTTCATGGTAAATAGTACCGAAACAACCCAAAACGAGTCTCTTTTTCATGAGTGATATTTGGCATGTTCTGACATTATTGATTTCACTTTGGCATGGCTGTTACTGAATGACATATAGCATCTATAGCAAGTGGTTCCTTCAGAAGCTTGGTCATGAAGGAACGTAGAATCATCTTTATGTCGTATATACCTTGATGTTAAACTATAAAAACATAATGTTAATTAACCACTTCAATTGCATTTTTACGTCTAAACAATATGTTGATGGCTTATGAGGATAAATCTGCCTATGCTCTGTGTGTATTTTCTCTTGCTATTGGGACAAATCAAGAACCCGTTACGTTTGTGGGAAAGACCCCGGTATGCTTTATATTATTCACTTTGTTTTTTACGATATCAAACGATTTAACTGATCTTTTGTAGTCTAAAATTTGATTAATTGACATTTCAAATAAATTTACACACCAAATGATTTTGGATGGGATCCAGTCTTCCAACCTGATAGTTATGATCAAACGTAAGCCTGGTTCTATACAGTCATCTCCATAATAGGTGGCAATATCGACCAATTTACTTATAAACGGGTCTTGGATTTCTCATATCTTAAATGTGTCCTATGGTTCAAAGCAAGTTTAGCTAAAAGAGGAACACATCAAATGGGTCGAATGATTCAAACAGGTTAAAAGTTGTTGGACAGGTCTTTTGCCAACATATTTGGATTGAAACAAATGATTATAGTTAACCATTGTAGTTCTGTGTTTTGTGATGTATGCAATGTAACAATAAAATAAATGTATTGGACAAAAAAAGTTAATGCAACAAAGTAGTATTATTAGATAGTGAATTGTTATGTGTTTATTACAACAAAAGGCCTATTTATACCTTTCCAAACGACACCAATATCTTAATGACAATTATATCTAATCATTGTATCGTTTGGGATATAACTACCAACCAACATAATTGTCTTAACGTAACTGTTTCTTGTAATGGGTCGTTTGGGTTGACTTCTGACCCATATTCATATTTTGACCCATACAATAGTAATACAAACATATTGTATTTAAAATACAACTAAGTAATAATAATAAAACTATACTATATTTGATCTTAACATAATTACAGGGTAACATCTCCCTCTTAATTATTTAAGATCAAATTTTCTTGAGTGAGACTTGCTTCCATTTTCTTCAAACAATGATTTCATAATCACTGCTATCTTGACTGCTTGTGCCTTGTGCTTCATCGTGTTCATCATTGCCATACATTCTAACACCATAGCTGTTCATTTCTTGTCCTTGTGATCCATCTCTTACTGCCTCATTCTTCCAGTCTTGTGGGTCTTTGTCTTCTGCAGGCCTACTGCACTCTCCCACTTCTCTTGTCTTCTCAACAATGGGTATTCTTGCAGTGTCATGGTATACACATATAAGGTCTATGAACTTTCTGTAACAACCCTTTATTGCTTCACCATCTTCAACTGTTAGCCCTTGTATGTTTTCAATGCTTTTCCATTTGTCACTCAAAGTGACTGCCACATAGCCTCCAAATCCATCTAGTATCTTATGTAGACTGAGCAAATATATCTCTTTTCCTCCAATAACAGGTGGTATCATTTCTAATGCATCATAGTTAAGATGCACTAAGTAGAACCACTTCACCATCTTTGAAAACTTTCCACTAAAGACCCCCCAATTGTTGTACACAAGACTATCTTTTTTGAGTAAATTCATGAATGATAAAAATCTGTTGAATGAGTTTACCTTTAAGGCATATAGTGTCCCATTCCAACTTATATATTCACTGTCCACATAGTCCTGGGTGTCTTCTTTGTTCCAGTTTAACTCTTCCAACCCTCTAACCAGTGAGCATTCATCCTTTGGGTCTAATGACTCAAAGTAATCTTCTAAATATTTGTTATGCTCTCTGATTGGGCTCCATTCTTCTCCACTGTTTCTTGTCTCATGCTCCTTTTCTGTCTCCAATTTCTTCTCATCAAACATGCTCTTCAAGATGCACATGTTGTTCTCTATCTTCACCACATAGCCCTGTTCTTCTAGGAGATCATAACTAATCATATTCATAGACACTTCAGGAGTGTATTGAATGTTTTGAATTATGATCTCTCCCTCTTTTGTATTTACCACAACATCACCTACCCCATAAGAGAATATGAATTTTTTCTCTTTTTCTTCTTTGCAGATCATTTTGAACTTGTAATCAATTCGTTTAAATTGAACTCTGCTTAGGCATAGATGGAACTTGTAACTACTACTTACAAACCATACTTTATTCCATGTCTTGTCACTTGATCCTTCTATCATATAGTCTGCTTCTATATGAACTTTCATTGGAAATTTTGACTCTTCTTCAAGTACTTGCCTATCTGTTGTTGCTTCTTGTTGTAATTCAATTGCTGCAATTCTCTTTCTGTTTTTACATGCCCAATAGGCATGTCCTCTTTCTCTACAGATATATCATCTTGATTTCTTCTCCTTTTTTGTTTTCTTTGCAGTCTCCATCTTTTGGTTTTCTGCCATGTGAGAAGCATTAAAGGCTTTATTTTCCAGCACTTTCTTCACAAGCATCTCTTTTCCCTTAGGAGTGATGCTTTTCCTTCTTGCAGACCATTTTACAAGTCTAGGTGAGGTTTCTCTTAACAGGTATCTACCAGTGTAAAAACCTTAATCAATCTTTGATGTTGGCCTCTCCCATGATCTTGAATTTCCATGGCTCTGATGCCAATCTTGGACAGGTCTTTTGCCAACATATTTGGATTGAAACAAATGATTATAGTTAACCATTGTAGTTTTGTGTTTTGTGATGTATGCAATGTAACAGTAAAATAAATATTGGACAAAAAAAGTTAATGCAACAAAGTAGTATTATTAGATAGTGAATTGTTATGTGTTTATTACAACAAAAGGCCTATTTATACCTTTCGAAACGACACCAATATCTTAATGACAGTTATATCTAATCATTGTGTCGTTTGGGATATAACTACCAACCAACATAACTGTCTTAACATAACTGTTTCTTGTAATGGGTCGTTTGGGTTGACTTCTAACCCATATTCATATTTTGACCCATACAATAGTAATACAAACATATTGTCTTTAACATAGAACTAAGTAATAATAATAAAACTATACCAAGCATTCCGGAAAACCATGACACTCTTCATGTTGTTGATAAATTTTTGAATGTCATTGAAGTTGGTTTTCTTAAATACTCGGATAAACAAATCAATAATGCATTTGTTAAAATTATCAAGACAATCTTTTGAAGTACTCTCACCCATTTGCAAGTATTCATCAAATGAATCGGGTGTGGTGCCGTAAGCCAATTGGCGTATGGCAGACGTACACTTCATTAGAACACTTAAACTCATTCGACCGGTACAATCGGGTGTTTGCCTAAAGTAATTAAAATGAACTGGAATTTTATTGGAAGTATAAGATTCAATACGTTCGAGTATTTGCAGGAATAGTTTCCTACTCATACGAAATCTTCTACGAAAATTCCGGTTTGAATACTTACAACCTTCAACGAAATAGTCGTTATGCAGACGTTCTTCTGCAATCTCACGTTCACAATATATATGGGTACGAGCACGAGTAGGAGGTTGAGATGCTTCTTCTTGTTCCAACTGTTGGTGATACTCGTACGCGGATGCCATAAATTCGAAGTCAGTTTCGTCATCAACGTCTGACCATTGCTGAGGAAAATCATCAAATTGATTCGGATCCATTGTGAACGAACTTGAATTTGAATTAAAGGAAGTGTGAGAGAGAGTATGTAAATTGTGAATTTGAATTATGGAAGTGTGAAAAAAATGATGTTTTAGTTGGGTATTTATAGTGGTAAAAAAATATTTTTGAAATTTTGTTTTAATAAAACTAGCTGTTAGGGGCTAAAATGTAATTTTTTTTTAAACCCCAACGGTAACTAGCTGTTAGGGGTGTGATTTGAAAATTTTTTGATTTTTTTTTTATGCGGGTTAACGCACGTTAAGTGCCCAACGTGCCCCAAATAACGCATGTTTAACGCCTCCTTTGCATCGGCCAACGCCGGTTAACGAGCTATAACGCCCAATAACGCCGGATCCGGCGTTGATCAATGGACATGCTCTTAGTAGGTCTCCAGTCTGACCTAACCTGTTTGAACCTGAACCATTTTAACACTCTTATGGACCTTAATCCGATTTGACACTCCTATATATGAAGTAAACAGATTTTGATCCGTTTCAACCCGACCCATTTTGACTCGCCATCTTGCTATCTCTAATCTCCCTGCGCATTTTATATCATCGCATGCTTAAAAGCATACTAATCTTATGATTTTTGTTCTTATAGATATGCTGAAATGCCCAAGGAAGAAAAGAACAAGTATCTCATCGCAAAAGAGCGCTTGCACTGGGACGTTGGATTGGATCACTACCACAAAAATTGCCTTTTAGACCGGTTATAAACCCTTTTTAGACCGGTTACATGGGGGATCTAAATGGGGGAGGTCTAAAAGGGTATGAATTTTTAATTTTCCTTTCTTCACCCCAACTTTTAGGAAATGAGACAAATGCTCTAAGTATTCGACGCTAACACGTTCTATCTCGTACATCCATATACCATGATCCATCTTAAATTACACTCAATACGATAATACACAATCACATCCTAAATGAGACAGATTATTCAAAAAGCAGTTTCAAATGGGGACAATCCGAAATTAACCTCTACTAAGTTATTTTCGGGCGGGAATTAAACTAACGGCTCAAGAATTGCATTAAGAACGATTGTTTACGGACGGGAATTAAACTAATAAAGGGAATGTTGCATAAAATAATTGTTTTAGTAATTATTTTAGAACATACCTTACTTCCACGGGTCAACGAACCTACATTTCGGATATCATATAAAGACGATTTACGCAAGCATTCCTATAAATATAGAAAAAATATTCATGTTAGCTTTCATTTATACACAATAACAAATTTATATCCATAAACACGCAATTAGTGATTTGTATAAGTATAACATTTTTTATGAAAAAGTTTACATACATAATCAAAAAAAATCTTGGTGTTATTAATATGAATGTATAATAAGTGATACATACCTTTTAATTGTAGTTAATACGGAAAAGTATGGCAATTATGAGAAAATTTATGATATTTTTCGAGTGTATTAAATGCAAGATGAAGGTTGTGTGGTATTAAATATGAGATCTGGTTTTGTAGCCGTTGGGCACCCCTATTTTAAAATATTATTTAGATCGGTGCATTTGAAGGCAACCGGTCTAAATGGTTCGGTTTATTTAGACCGGTGTAAACTAAACGCACCGGTCTAAATAAAAGTTTTTAGACCGGTGTTTTTCATAGTAACCGGTCTAAATGAGAAAGTTATATATAGACCGTGTTTTTCATAGTAACCGGTCTAAATACCTTTTGGTGGGGGAAAATACGCATTTAGACCTGCGTTTTCTTAAGAGGGTCTAAATAAGGGGGTCTAAAAGCCAGTTTTTGTAGTAGTGGATGTCGATTTAAGCTCACTTCGGTGTCCCCTCTACAAGCTACAACAAGATACTCACGAGCATCTGTTCTTTGAGTGTGGTTATTCGGCTAAGGTGTGGGCTTTTGTGTTGAAGGAGGCTAATTTCCCAAGTATATCTCACAAATGGGACGACATAATTGGATGGCTACTCCCATTGGCTCTTCGCAATAATGCTAATGGTATTGTGGGTCGGCTCGTTGTGGCTGTGTCTTCTTATTATGTATGGCAAGAGAGGAACATTCATGTTCATGGAAAAGGTGAGAGGCGAGTTGAGCAGGTGGCGAGCATTGTTCTTGATTCGGTTGAAACTTGCATCTATGCGGTTCGAGAATAGCATGGGAGTTGAGAAAATGAGGAAGACCTGGAAGATTTCGACTACTACAAGTAATGTAGGTTGATTGTGGGTTATCTAGAACTACTAGTGCAACATGTTTTTTATTTTATTTTATGTAGTTCGTTAGTCCTTAGTTGATTTAGTGGTTGTAGTGTTTTTGAGCTTGTTTAAAACACGTTGTTTGTCGATCTTTTTCAAGAGTGATTCACTACCTCTCTTCTTGTACGCAAACAAATTTTCATTTAATATATGGGAGAATTTCATATATATCCCTCATTTGTTTCAAAATTTCATATATATCCAACCTAACTTGAAAATTTCATATATATCCCTCATTTAATTCAAAATTTCATATATATCCCTCACCAGGTATAAACCCTTTACCTAAAAAACAGCGCTTGCACTGGTAAAATCCCACTTTGCACAGGCTGAGTATGTATTCGACATATAAGATAGAATATTATTTCTATTGGTGTATAACACATTCTATTCATACCGTACTTCTAAACAAGTTGTCTTAGAGGGGATGGGAGTTTGTGGTTGTGATTTTATACCAAACATATGTCATTTGGTTCATGTACACAAAAGAACATAGACACGAAAACCGAAGTTCGTTGCTAATAAATTGTCCGGCAGGTTAAACTAAGCCTACAAAAGTATTGGTAATAAGCTTATACCAGAAAAAAATAATAATAATAAAAAAAAAAAAACCTTCTCTCTCCCGTAACAGAATTTCCCGCCTTTTCTTCCATTAAAATTACCACTAAAAGCACCTTTTCCTACACTAACAATGCATGATTTTCAATTCTGATCTGATCATTAGATTCGTCTAATCATTGCGCACACAATGAATAGAGTTAATTTTGTTTTTGATCAGTTTTGTGAAATCCCTCAATTTGCTTGATTTTAGGTTTTACATCTTTTTTTTACGATTTGCTAGTTGTTAGTGAATATATTGAAAATGTCAAATTTAGTGATTCTATCGGTAATTTGGGGAAGAATAGAGAATGTGATGAAAGTATTGATACAGTTGATAAAACAAAAACAAAAACAATAGGAAATGATGATGTCAGCTCAAGTAGTGGTAAGAAGATTGGGGATGATTTTGATAAGGGGGATAAGAGATCTGATATGGTTAGTGATGATTTCAGTAAGAGGAATGTTAGTGAGGAGCTTGAGATTGCTAGTGATATGCCTGGGGTTTCAATGGAGGCTGAATTTCCTGCGCTTAATGACACTTTTGGACCTACTGTAAGTACTAATAATAGTGCTAATAGGTCTGAAAATGTTAACAATAGGGTGAATGGGAATAAGCAGGTAGTAACTCTAAGCAAAACTTTGTGAAATTATTTGTGAATACTGTGAAAGATAAGGAGGTAGAAATTGAAAAAAAACTAAAATTGATACCTACTGAACTTGAGGATGGAAGAGAAGTAGTTATTTTTGAGGAAGAAACAGTTAGAGAAGGAAGCAGGAATTGATTGTTAACCCTGTGTTGGCGATTTGTGGGATATTCTATGTCTTTTGCTGAACTTAGGTATAACCTGGGAAGGATGTGGGGAAAGCATGGCCTGTTTGATATAATTGTCCAAAATGGTGTGTACTTTTTTAAGTTCAGAAATGAGGAAGGCATGAGTTATGTCCTAGAAACTCGACCGTGGATGGTAGGGTGCAGACCTCAGTTAGTACAAAGATGGGACCCTAGCATTTGTATAGACAGAAACTGATCCTGTTAAGCTGCCAATTTGGGTGAAGTTGTATAATATGCCTATGGAAGCTTGGAGTATTAAAGGTGTTAGTGCTATTGCTAGTAGTCTAGGGAGATCCATTATCATGGATAAGGTTACTGCTAGATGCAGAGAAAGAGTTTAAGGATAAAATTGAAATTTGCTATAAAATGAGGACAAATTGACTGTGTACTTCAAGTTTGTAAGAGTTGAGTATACCTGGATACCACCTAAGTGTCAATACTGTAAAGTGTTTGGACATTTGGATACTGTTTGTCTGCACAAACCTAGTACAGAGGGGGAGGAGGTTAGGAATGTTGAAGTAATTAAGTAACCATGAAATTACTAGTGTGAGCAATGGGGAAAAGGTTAAGATCTCCAAAGATAATAATGTTCAGAGGGGAAGTACTAATAGTCAAAGGTTCAATAAACAGACACAAGGAAATAACAGAGGTGCTAATGGACTGTTTGGGAGAAGAAACAATAGGTTCAAAACTAGTGTTGAATTTAGACCTAAGGAGACTCATTGTGATAAGGAGAAGGAGAATGTAGATGCCATGAATAAGAGTGACAATGTAAGTAATGAAGAGAGTAGAGTTGATAATCAAACTGCTAAGGAAAAGACTAAAGATGTGAATAGCCCTCCTAGACAAACTTGGAATGCTCAAAGAGGGACTATTGAGGCTCTAAGTAAAAGTGCTAATAAGTTTGCTGTCCTAAGTGAATAAGTTTGCTTAGCCCATATAATAATAATACCAGGCCAATCACTTCCAATCATACTTAAGTAGTACATTATTAGGC
This sequence comes from Chrysanthemum lavandulifolium, assembly GCA_022545495.1. Lineage (NCBI taxonomy): Eukaryota > Viridiplantae > Streptophyta > Magnoliopsida > Asterales > Asteraceae > Chrysanthemum > Chrysanthemum lavandulifolium. Next base: position 10,619,991 of record CM040240.1, on the reverse strand, counting down.
TGTATATCTAATCCAGTACTAAAAAGTCAACTGTAAATCTATAATAGTAAAAAATTCCACAGTAAAAATGACGAGTGGGGGTATGTTGAAGCTACCTCCGGTGACATTTGTGACTGGTGAATGCAAAGAAACTTGAAGAAAAAGCTAGATTGGGCGCTATTCAGGTACATTTTTTTATTCATATTTTTTGTGTACTACTCTGCATACGTATATTCTGCAAAACATATATTCTGGTATGAAAAACAGTGTACAAATGATAAACCCGGGTGGCTGAAATTGTTTATCCATATCGACCCGCCTATGCCCTGCGTGTATTTTCTCTTGCTATTGGGCCGAATCATAAACCATTACGTTTGTGGGAAAGGCCCCGGTATGCTTTATATTATTCACTTGTTTTTTACGATATCAAACGCTTGAACTGATCTTTTGTAGTCTAAAATTTGATTAATTGCCATTTCAAATAAATTTACACACCAAATAATTTTGGATGGGATCCAGTCTTCCACCCAGATGGTTATGATCAAACTTAAGCCCATCTTTGTTTCTATATGGTCATCTCCATAATAGGTGGCAATTTCGACCAATTTACTTATATACGGTTCTTGGATTTCTCATATCTTAAATGTGTCTTATGGTTCAAACAAGTTTAGTTAAAAGAGGAACACATCAAATGGGTTGAATGAGTCAAACAGGTTGAAAGTCACGTCAAGTTTTAGTAGGTCTCCACTCTGACCTTACCACCTGTTTGAACCTGAACCATTTTGACACTCTTATGGACCTTATTCCGATTTGACACTCTTATATATGAAGCAAATCGATTTTAATCCGTTTCAACCCGACCCATTGTGACTCGCCATCTTGCTATCTCTAATCTCCCTGCACCTTTTATATCATCACATGCTTAAAAGCATACTAATCTTATGATTTTTGTTCTTCTAGATATGCTGAAATGCCCAAGGAAGAAAACAACAAGATATCTCATCGCAGAAGAGTGCTTGCACTGGTAAAGTCCCACTTTGTTGAGGCTGGGTATATATTCGACACATACGATAGAATATTATTTCTATTGGTGTATAACACATTCCTATGTCATTTGGTTCACGTACACAAAAGAACACGGATGCGAAAACCGAAGTTTATTGCTAATGTTTGACTACTTTTAAATGGTAGTACTTTAAATGTGAACTAACTTGATAACTGATAGAAAATGAGAATGTGGCGAACATACAAAATTTCAGTTACATTGTCGTTTTTCTTTATTGCGATTGGTTTTTGGTATCGTGTCAGTGAACATATGGAGGGCGGAGACTCTAGCCTTGCAAGATCCATAACCTCTCATCTATGTATTGATATATCAGTTGTTTTAGTATCAATTGCAGTATGTTACGCTGCAACCCTGCAAGTAGTGATTTGTTAAACATACTTTCTTCAGGCAATCTTTGTGTGACTCATCAAGTTACCCTCTCCGAAACATCAATAGTTTGGATTATGTCAAGCGGACTCAAACTCTATTGCTTGGTGAGTTTTTTGGTAGGACTCGTGAGGGCGACACATCTATCCATTTGGATAATTCTGGTGACTCACTTGCACTGGCACCTTGTGATGATTAAGGTGTATTTAACATAAACTTTCACAAACACAAGCTTTATATAAATGGGCTTAGTCCATATAATAATAACAACAGACCCATAACTTCCAATTATACTTGTGATTGATTGAGATTTAGATTGACAGGAGTATAGGACAAAGCTGTCTCTGGATATATTCTCTAAAAATATAGGCAACCAAGAGGGTCGTCTCGAATCTTAAATCACCCTAGTTGACTCATTTGATAGTCACATGGTTGACATATGCGGATGAGTGGTTGTGAAATTTAGAAGCCTAAAGTAGTAAGTCATATCTGTTCATTAGAGCCCTTACATGGAGGCACAACTTAGTTTGTTATAAAGGCTGTATATGAGATGGTTTAGCTTCTTTTGCCGTTTTCACACAATCATTGGACTGTTGGGTTAGCCAACAAAAGTACTTTGTGCAACATTCAAAATCCAGTATCTTAAAAGGAAAATTGTTAGTCATTCATGTGTGACCGACTGACCGGTCGAGTTAGCCTATGGGAACATCCCGCTTTGCTGAGGCTGGGCATGTATCCGACACATAAGATTAAAAAAATGTATGTTCTGGTGTATGACAATTTGTACATTCATTAATGCAAATTTAAGGATCATTTGGTTTAAGAAATCCTAAAGAACTTGGAGGGCCACACCTTCATTCATTCTGCACAATCAATATGGCGTTGCACACACGGTAGGGGTTAGGTAAATTCAGGTGGATGGGTGAAACGATTCTATTTAACATCTATCACATATTCTAAAAAATCTCTAGTTAACAATCAAATTGAGAATGATGGTATAGTTACGTGTTTGTGTTATTATAATGATAGATAAAAGATTACTATATATTTAGTTATATATACATATGGACAATCTTTAATTTGTAAATAAAAAAAATTTAGATTACTCATACTTTAAGTGACAAAGATACTAAAAAGTCAAGAATTTTATATTTATTTTCAGACAATCTTTGTGTGACTCATCTAGTTACCCTTTGCGAAACATCAATGGTTTGGATTACGTCAAGCGGACTCAAACTCTGTTGCTTGCAGAGTTTTTGGTAGGACTCAGGGCGACGCATCTATCAATTTGGGTAATTCTTGTGACTCGCTTGCATTGGCACATCTCTACTACTTATAATTCATGCATACTATCCTTTGAAGTTGGAATGCTTATATTTAAGTAATGTGTAATGCCTATAGTATTTCTTAGAAAAAAACAAGTTTAAATGTAGGAAACTTTATAAATGGCAACTTTTTAGATATCTTTATGTGTTTTTTAAATGCTACACACGTTTAAACATTTTCAACTTTTCAAATTAATATTAGTGATCACGTATGACCCCCACGGCCCTCACATGGGTCAAGCGCGGACCAAACAAGTAATCGGCCAGAGATTACTCAAGCGCTGACCATATACACACGGCGTGAACGGAGCGGGAAGAACTAGTCCGCGGTAAGGCTTACCCCCGAGGGAAGCCGCAACCGCGCCCCATATAAAAGGCAGGGAATCTCACCCAGGACTAAGGTACAGTAACCTGCAGTCCCTAAAAAAGGGAAGCGGGACAACTCCCGCCCAAAAGCATCGTTGTCACAACAACGGGACAAAACTCTGCGTTGAGTTACGTCACACGCACTTACAAGTTGTTGCTCTCATGGCCCGTGACCTTGAGAACACGACAGAAAGGTCAACCATATAAATAGAGGCCTTGCCACTATTCAAACGGTAACACACATCTACTCTCTCACTCTAAACTAACTTTATCTCTCTAAACCCCTACTTACTCTTACGCCGGAGGTTGACCGCGGAACCCTGTTCCGCGGTGAGGCTAACGGTGTTTACTTTCTTAGCAGTTTCAAACCAGGACAAACACTTAGTACAAGATCTATTCTCGGAAAAGTTAGCCTACACTAATCTTCACCAGAGAGCGCTAAGAATTGTATTAACAAGTTGGCGCCATCCGTGGGACCAGTAACATAACTGCGTTTCAAAGAAAAAAAAACTCTAATGAGCAACCTGGCAGAAAACCCTTCCCCGTCTCCTGAGCCATCCACGGTCAGAAACACAGGTGGGAAAGAGAAAGTGCAAGAAGCAGTACAGTACCACCTTAATGCCGCACCAGACGCATCAATAAGGGAATTCTGCGAAAGGCACTACCATCAGATCTTGCCCATAATGGCAGAAAAGGTCCATCAAGAAAAATTGGATCGGGTCAAAACCCGTTTGGATTTCGATGATGAGACTAGAAATGAGAGATCACGAGAACACGCCCGGAACACTCGCCCAGAGTCTGAAAGAAAATGGGCATCTAAAAGGAGGCACGAGGCCAGTCCTAGTGCCAGGTAAGACCCTTCGGAATATTCCAAGTCGCGGAGTGTCTTCTCGAGACTCAACAGTCGAGACGATGGGTGTTCTAGAGAAGAAAGGAGCCAGTTGCAAACCAAGAGGCCGCGACCGGATGTGTTCTCAAGGCTGGAGAAAGAACGTCCGCACGTGACCATGAGACTTGGTGACCAAAAACCAACTGTGTTCTCCAGACTTCAGTCAAAGGTATCTTCCCGCAGGGAACGTAAAAGAGAAGCCGAGGAGCATGACCCGCGGCAGTGCTTCCCACTCGAAGTCTGTCAGAGGGGAAACATACCACTCATGCCGCAGCAGAACTAGAGAAGTGTCTCATCCAGAAAGCGAAGAAAGCACGGGAGGACATTGGAAGTCCACCCCGAAGGGCAAAGAAGGAAAGGAATCCGATGAACTCTATTCCCCGTATGACGTGGCCGATACAGACCCCTTCACCCGCCGTATACGGAATTTTGAGTTCCCAAAAAGAACGAGAATGCCAACTCACATCAGAACATACGATGGGACAGGAGATCCGGAAGATCATCTGAAGATTTTCAAAACCGCAGCCAAAGTGGAAAGATGGGCCATGCCCACATGTTCAACTCCACGCTAATAGGGCACGTCCGCGTCTGGTTTGATGAGCTGCGTCCGGAGAGCATTGACAGCTTTGAAGAGTTAAGATCAAGTTTCCTCGCGTATTTCCTTCAGCAGAAGAAGTATACGAAAGACCCTGTTGAATTACACCACATAAAACAGCGGGAAGGGGAGTCCACGAAAGCGTTTGTGGAACGCTTCAAAACAGAGAGCACGCATGTGAAGGGAGCCCTAGAGTGCATGAGAGTGTCAGGCTTCATACATGGGATAACAAACCCGGAACTAATCAGAAGGCTCAATGACAACATTCCTCAGACGCAGGATGAAATGTGGAAGGTAGTAAAAGCATTTCTCAGAGGTGAGTTGGCCGCGGCCAACCAGTCAAAGAAGAAGCACTCCTAGTGGAAGAACCAGGAGGGAGGACAAAAAAACATCCATATCTTCGAAAGAAAGGGGGAGTTCAAGACCCGCTCAAGGCCGGAAAGAAAGAGGGGGGACAGGTTCACCCCCCTCACAAAGACGCTGAAGGAAATCCTTGTTACGGATACGGTCAAATTCACAGCCCCTCCGCCAATGTCCAGCCCGGTCGAGTCTAGAAATAAAGACAAATACTGTGACTTCCAAAGAGAAAAGAGGCACAACACGGACGAATGCTATCAGTTGAAAAAACAGATAGAAGAGGCAGTCAGGTCCGGACAGCTCGCACATCTGGTCAAAGAAATCAAGAATGTAGTCCAAAAGAATGGTGGTCCCAAAGGTGGAAAAAAGGATACCGCGGCCAAAGACAAAGCTAACGCCATATACATGGTCCACACTTGGCAGCGATCGGTCAAACCCAAGTTGGGCGCAGACGCGGTCCTGAACGTGGAAATATCCTTTCCCCCCATATCCGGTGATGATTAGGACGACCACCCGCTAGTGATCAAGGCAGATGTAGAGGGGTGCACAATTCACAGGATGTACGTGGATAACGGAAGCGCTTCGGAAGTCCTATACGAGCATTGCTTCAACAAGCTAAGCCCGAACATCCGCAAAAGATTGATCCCTGCCTCATCACCATTACTGGGTTTCAGTGGAGAGCTTTCGTGGCCATTAGGGCAGATCCTCTTGGAGGTGACGTTGGGAGACGAGGAGAGATCAGCTAGTACTTGGATGAACTTCATGGTGGTACGATCCCCTTCTCCTTACAATGGAATAATCGGACGGCCGGGGATCAGGCTGTTGAGAATAGTGCCATCCACAGCACATGGGATGTTAAAATTTCCTACCTGTGACGGAGTCGTGACTTTGCACATTGACAAGGTGGTCCCAGTTGAATGCAGAATGATCGCGGAACCGGAACCCTATCATACAACCACAGAGACAGAAGTGAAGGGAGGAGTCGCAGTCGCGATCAACCCTAGATTCCCCGACCAAACGGTCACCATTGGGGGAGGGTTAAGTGACAAAGGGAAAAAGAGCCTCTGCGATCTGCTCAAGAATAACTTGGATATCTTTGCTTGGGAACCCTTCAACATGACCGGAGTTCCAAGGACAATCGCGGAACACAGGCTGAATGTCAGAGATGGTTACAACCCCGTACGGAAAAAGAAGAGAGGGCAAGCCCCAGAAAGTAACAAAGCCATCAATGAAGATGTGAGCAAGTTAGTTGCAGCAGGAATCATGAAAGAAGTACACTACCACGGCTGGTTGTCCAATCCCGTTCTTGTCAAAAAGAGCGACGAAAGCTGGAGAATGTGTGTGGACTTCAAGGATCTGAACAAAGCCTGTCTAAAGGATTGCTATCCCTTGCCGGAGATCGACTGGAAAGTCGAATCCCTCTGTGGATACCCATTTAAATGCTTCCTTGATGCGTATAAAGGGTATCACCAGATACAAATGGCAGCCGGGGATGAGGAGAAAACAACATTCCACACAAACCAAGGCATCTTCTGCTACACAAAAATGCCTTTCGGTCTGAAGAATGCTGGCGCTACATACCAAAGGCTCGTGGACAGAGCGTTTGAGAAACAGATTGGAAGAAATTTAGAAGTGTACGTCGACGATTTAGTCATCAAAAGCCACTCAGAAGAAGAAGTACTCAGAGATATGAAGGAAACCTTCAAGACCCTAAGGAGTATCAACATGAAGCTTATCCCCAAAAAATGCACATTCGTGGCGGAGCAAGGGATGTTTCTGGGTCATGTGGTGAGCAAGGAGGGCATCAGAGCTTGCCCAGACAAATCTGCGGCCGTTGCTACCCTCAAATCCCCAACAACCAAAAAGGAAGTGCAGTCTTTGAATGGAAACTAGCCAGTCTTAGTCGCTTGATGTCCAAATCAGCAGAAAGGTCCCTTCCATTCTTCAAGACACTAAAGAAGTGCATTAAAAAGAGCGACTTTTACTGGACAACTGAGGCAGAGCAAGCGTTCAAGGAAATGAAGCAGCACATTGCCAACCTGCCAATGGTCATCGCTCCGCAACCAAAGGAGGAGTTAATCATGTACTCGCCGGTCCCAAGAAGTCAGTAAGCGCGTTTTGTTAGCACAAAGGAGTCGCGACAACGACCAAGATATTGTCGCCGCGCTCCTAAAGGGTCCGGAGATAAGTTACACTCAATTGAGAAGCTTGTCCTGCGCTAGTATACGCATCCCGCAGACATGCCGATATTTCCAGCACATCGATGGCGCTCATCACGGACCCGACCATCAAGCAAGTCTTGACCAAGACGGAGAAAAGTGGGAGAATGGCTCGATGGGCAATCGAACTGGATGAGCATGACATCAGCTTCCGACCCCGGACAGCCATTAAAGGACAAGTATTGGCGGATTTCATTGCCAAAATTCCAGAAGAGGGCACCCCATGAAGGCAACAGGCAAACAGCCATACTCCGAACCATGGAATCTATTCACGGATTGATCCGCGTGTCAGGAAGGGTCCGGGGCTGGATTGATCCTGACAAGCCCAGAGGGGAAGGAGTTCACATATGCCTTACGTTTTGAATTTGAGGCATCCAACAATGAGGTCGAATACGAGGCACTTATCGCAGATTAAGAATCGCAGTGCAAATGCAGGTAAAGGACTTGTCGATGGCGCCGATTCCCGCCTCGTAGCAAATCGATCAATGGATCATATGAGGTGAAGGAAGCAAGCATGACGCGCCACCGGCAAAGGCTAAAACTCATCGGCGATTTTGGACGCTCTCCATCAAGCGATTCCCGAGCGGAACAAGCAGCGGATGCGCTGAGCAAGATAGCCTCTACTAGCTTTGCTCACTTAACTAAACAGATCCTTGTGGAAGTATTGAAGGAGAAATCCGTTAAGGAAAAGGAGGTGTTGGCAGTAGTGGAAGAAGACGGAGACACATGGATGACACCACTGATCGAATACCTAAGGGATGAGACATTGCCTGCGGATGACAACAAGGCTAGAAAACTGCGGATCAAGGCAAGGCAGTATGCATTGAGAGATGGAATCCTATTCCGGAAGTCCTTCCTAGAACCGTGGATCCGGTGTGTAGGCCCTGCCCAAGCCAACTATGTGCTGCGAGAGATCCACGAAGGATCGTGTATTATGCACTCAGGGCCAAGGGCAGTGGTGGCCAAGGCAATCCGGTCAGGATACTACTGGCCAACAATGCACAAGGACGCTCGTGAGCTAATACAGAAGAGTGAAGATTGCCAGGTTCATCGCCCAGTGCCAAAGAATCCGCAACAAAATCTAACCCCAATCACTTCCCCCTGGCCCTTCTACAAGTGGGGCCTGGACATCTGCGGACCCTTCCCAGAGGGACCCGGCAAAGTAAAGTTTATGATTGTGGGGATAGATTACTTCACCAAATGGATCGAAGCTAAACCTTTAGCCTCCATCACAGGAAGACAAGTGAAGAAGTTCGTCTGGGACAACATAGTCTGTCGATTCGGTTTGCCAGGAGAGATAGTGTCAGATAACGGAAAGCAGTTCCGCGACAACCCATTTAAAGACTGGTGCGAGAAGCTCAACATAAAGCAGCATTTCGCCTCAGTCAAGCATCCGCAAGCAAATGGGTTGGTAGAAAGCGCGAACAAAAGCTTGGGAGAAGGCATTAAAGCAAGGTTGGAGAAGGGAAGCAAAGATTGGGTAGAAGAAGTGCCGCATGTGCTCTGGACGCACAGAACCATGATCAAAACAAGCAACGGGGAAACCCCATTTTCTCTTACATACGGCACTGAGGCAGTTGTCCCAGTCGAGATCGGAATGCCAAGTCTCCGATGCACATCTGTGAACCAAATCTCCAACAACCAGAACCTTCGCCTAAATTTAGACATCCTGGAAGAAAGAAGGGAAGCCGCTGCCATTGAAGAAGCATGCAGCAAGGCAAGGATGGAAAGGTACTACAATGCCAAGGTACGAGGCACGGCCTTCAGGCCCGGAGAATTCGTCTACCGCAGCAACGAAGCTAGTAGAGCGGAGGACACTGGAAAGCTTGGCCCAAAATGGGAAGGGCCATATGAAGTGATGGAAGCACTAGGGAATGGAGCGTATAAGCTCAGAGGTGCGGATGGGAAAATACTCCCAAGAACATGGAACATCCGTAACTTGAAGAAGTGTTACATCTAAGTGTAGGTAGGTTTTCCCCATCTCTTGTAAGTTGATCACGGATCAGGTCCGGACAACAGGGGAACCGCTTCAAACTTACATGTCTTTCGTTTTTATTGTAATATTTCTTAATTATTAATGAAACGTAGAAGCCTGGCCCGCTCTACAAATTTTCCGAAACAAAGATTCATTTACATTATTTTTTTCTTTTGCATCTTTTGTATATCTCTCACATCCGCGACAAACAGTGTCGCACATAAAGGACGAGCAACCTCAAAATTGACTCAGGCATATAAGTGGTATTGCAAACCCATTGACCATTCCATGCTACCCCCGGACTCCTAAAGTACGACCACGGGTACAACCCAAAACCCGGAACAACTAGCTCCGGTGAATAAGTAAAAGCATATATATACAGAAAAGTCAAAAGTGTTTCCATTAAATACACAAGATTTCTCTACAAGTACACGGGGGCATACCCCCGGATTACAAAACAATGGTGCCGCGGCAACCACGGCCCTAACCAGAACAGAAGTTACTAAGCTTCACAGTAGATTGTAGAGGCGGCATAGTTTAAATGCCGCCCATGGAAAGACTACCTCAAACATCCCCAGCGCGATCAAGTACGCTCGTATCGAACATGTCATCATGGGTGGATTTTTCCTCCTCCTCTTTCTCATCCTCCCCGGTAGGACCAGTGACCGCAGCAGAAGGAGTCAGACCAGAGGGAACTATAACCATGGAAGGCTCCCCAGTGGAAGTAACCTGGTGCACAACCTTGGAAATAATCAGCTCAGGGTTCTAGAAATCAAACTTCTTACCGTACATCCGATTTTTCCTCTCTTTATACGCGGAAATAGCACGCGGATGCCTGGTAATGGTTTGCAATAAAGAATTGGGAAGCACAACCTCCTCCACTGTCGGGGCGTTAAACACAAAGTCCCCCGAGCCGCTAGGGCGCTCCTCCTGCAACACCAGCTGAGACATAAGGAAGAGAGGAATCCTTGCACGCCTCCAAAGAGTCTAAAAGAGGGAAAGGAACATCGCTAAGGTGAACAACGGCCTCACGGTACACCTATTTCGCCCACGGATTGTAAGCTTTAATTTGTTCCAACTTCAAGCCCTTAGCTCCATGCACAATCCCCGCCTCTAGACCCTGCCTCAGCCCTTCAGCAATGGCCTTACTTATACAATCCTCCAATCGCGTCTGCAACTCATCAGACTGCTTGAATGCCATCCATGCCCGACGAAAACCATGACCAATCACCCACCGCTTACCTTCAATGGCAAGAAGGGTGCCCGGGAATAACTCTTCATCAAAATCGCGGTTCAGCTCCGCCAATCTCTGATCTAGCTGAGCAAGTTGACCATCATATTCGCTGCGGACTCTCCTTTCACACTCTTTCAAATTCTCCTCCAGAAAACCTGCATCCTTAACCTGTGCCTTCAACTCATCACAAACAGCAGTCAACCCGACAACTTTACCCTTTAACTCCGCATTTTCAACAGTTAAGTTGGCCAGTTGTTCATCTTTGGGCGCAATCATGCCCTCCAACTGCGCTACACGCTCACGCAACCTTTTAACCTCCTCCGAATCGGACTCAAGCAAACCAACACGCTCGCGGAGACCCCTTGCCTCCGCAGCTTCAGTCTCCAACTCCTGAACCTTCCCCTTTAAAGCCTCAATCTTCTTGTCCCTCCTCTCCAACCTCTTGCTCAATTTATTAGTTTGAATAAGCTCAAACTCCAACCACAAGCGTACCTCAGAGGACATACATGTTTGCTGCACAGTCATCATATTGTACCGCTCAAGCAATTCCGCATGTGGCATGTTGCGCAGTATGGACAAATAACCAGGCGTCGCAAGGTTGTCTAACACACTCTGACAAACCCAAGAGTCATCCATGCGGAAATCATTGGTGGGCAACCATTTAGGAACATACACATTTTTTGCCTCTGCTGTATCCACGGAAAGAGACTCATAAAAATCTTCGTCGGAGGCCGCAGGACGGTGAACAGATTGGTCCTGCGCTGGCGACTCATGTCCGGAAATACCTTCCCGATGAGGAGATGGCGGACGAGAAGGACTAGGCATATCGATATCTAAATCCTCGGGGGGGAACACTAGTGGATGTTTTAGAAGCAGCATCTGGATCCGCATGAAGATGTGGGGTAGTCTCAGAAGAGGCTACGGTAGTCTCCAACCGCTGAGGTCCAGAATCAGACTCGTCATGAAGCCGCAAAACAGAATGGATCCCACAGTTGCACCCCGCGCATCAAAGAACAATTTAGGTTAAAAAAAAAAAAAAAAAAAAACCGAAAGAGCCTCACTAGCAAGCAGATCCGAGCCTTGCTCTGGCACGAAGGCACTCCTCTTCTTCTCCGGTTTCTTGGAAGGAGCATGGATCCGAACTCTTTTCTTCCCAACGGCCTTCTCAGCCTTGGCCGCCTCCACGGTGTCAACAATGGTCTCCTGAACCAAAGAGACCAAGTTCTCCGAAGGCTCTATTACGTGTCCAACAGTTTCTTCCTGTAGGGTCTTCTCACCCTCCTGAAGAGTTCTTTCCCCGGAAGTAACAGCAAATGGGTCTGGCATGTTGATAAATGCGAAAAGAGACATCTCTGCAGACGAACGAAAAATGTTAGAATAACTAAAAACAAGTATAAGACGCAACAAACCCTAGAAGAAAAACCCACCCTCAGTATCGGACACCATGAAAGTAGGACGCGCAGTCGCGTCATCCCATGTGCAGCTAAGACCAATTACACACAGAAACGGCTCCGGAAATTTCTTAAAGGGAGCACACTTCGTGTCGAGAAGACGCAATAACTCCAAATCAACATCATCATCCGATGGGGGTGGGTCGCAGTCAACGGAGACTCTGTCATTCCATGCAATAGCCAAAGGGAATACAGTCTCATTAACCCAAAAGAAATACTCCTTCCAATTCTTTACTGAATCTAGGGGAGCGGTATAGCAAACAGGAACAACCAAGGACTTGGGACCATTTCGTTTTTCTAAAGTCATCCACCCATCCTTCATACCGGAATAGTAAAACTTCCTAAACAAGGACAAGGTAGGGATACCACCGTGAACGCGGCATAAGATCTCAAAATGGCTAATCCTAGCCGCGGCCAAAACGGATAGTTGTGACAGGTGAATTTGAAAGTATTCCAAAACTCTACACAAGAATTTGGAAAGAGGGATCCTAAAATTACAGAACTCGAAAAACCTAGTGTACACACCTATTTTACCCTTAGGGGCATCCTTTATGGTATCATTAGGACTAGGAAGAAGAGGGTGAACAGTTGGGGGGATATGGTATTTCGAACAAAAATCACTCAGATCTTGTTGAGATAACTTACAAGTAAAATCGCAAAGGAGTTTCTTAGCCATGGAATTATAGTGGAAAGGAAAAAACCTAACCTGATCAAGTAAAGACGCACAAAATATGGGAGTGGCTTGAACGACGTTTTTTTCACACACAAAGACGATGGATCAACAGTAACAAAGTAGGTAAAAATAAGGGATATTTATACCCTTGTAAAAATAAAAAACAACTGCCAATCGAACGGTTGAAAAATGGCCACGTCATACATCTAGATCAACGGATAAGATCAAAGAAGCCAAAATGTCACTTCAGTCAGATATCGCGCGGTCAAAAACCGATTCGCGAATCCCAAGATACAGCTGTAACGCTTATCCACTCCAAAGGTAAGAGTACAGTCAGCAACAGTGGGGTCACCCGCAGGACACCTAACCGCGGATGAATAAAACAACTTAGTCTAGAACGCTTGTCCCGGACTAACAAGCATACTAGACTGGGGGGACTTGATCACGTATGACCCCCACGACCCTCACATGAGTCAAGCGCGGACCAAACAAGTAATCGGCCGGAGATTACTCAAGCGTTGACCATATACACACGGCGTGAACGGAGCGGGAAGAACTAGTCCGCTGTAAGGCTTACCCCCGAGGGAAGCCGCAACCGCGCCCCATATAAAAGGCAGGGAATCTCACCCAGGACTAAGGTACAGTAACCTGCAGTCCCTAAAAAAGGGAAGTGGGACAACTCCCGCCCAAGAGCATCGTTGTTACAACAACGGGACAAAACTCTGCGTTGACTTACGTCACACGCACTTACAAGCTGTCGCTCTCATGGCCCGTGACCTTGAGAACACGACAGAAAGGTCAACCATATAAATAGAGGCCTTGCCACTATTTAAACGGTAAAACACATCTACTCTCTCACTCTAAACTAACTTTATCTCTCTAAACCCCTACTTACTCTTACGCCGGAGGTTGACCGCGGAACCCCGTTCCGCGGTGAGGCTAACGGTGTTTACTTTCTTAGCAGTTTCAAACCAGGACAAACACTTAGTACAAGATCTATTCTCGGAGAAGTTAGCCTACACTAATCTTCACCAGAGATAATAATCAATATTAAGAGTGATTCCTATCTTTGCATTAAGAGCGTTGAATAGCTACTCTCATAGTTGATGCCAAAGTTTAAATAGACATCTTCTATGAAGTACAAATCATATTACTAATCTACTCCGGGTCTATTCTCGTATACCCTCCAATCATATTAATTTTATGTTTTACATTTGTTTACAATTATAGATATGTTTTTTTATGTCATTTAACATCTTCTAATTACAGTTAACAGTTAATTTACTAAACATTTTTATTAAAAAAAAAATACAACTTGTAGCTATGTTAACAACTTTGCAGTTTACAGCTAGTTTTGCCAAACATACTTTATAATAACTTGTGAGTGCTAGAGCCCAAGTTAAAATTATATAAATTAAAAAGCATAGAATTTATATTAGTTCTCAAGCCCATAATACTCATAATGTTTGTTGTTTTATAATCAACATCATGCCACTTGCGTGCTTGAAAACATAACATTATTCTCAACATGTATGGTGCATATGTAATGCAGTATATAACCAAAGAAGATTTCACTTAATTAGCCTATGTGGGAATGTGAAATAATACAAGGTTAACTTGATTTTAATCAAAAAATAATAATCTATGCGTACAAACAATATCACTAATTTAATATGAGTCACTTTTATGTTACTGATCAAGCAACCCTATGGGAAACATCATTATTTGGATTAGGCGAACCGAACTCAAACCCAGTGTCGTTTGGTGAGTGCGGCAAGTCTATCCACTTTGGATAATTCTGGTGACTCACCTTCGTTAGTACCTTGTGATCGATTGAACATTGGTAGAACAAAGTTGCCATCTCTTTTGTCGGCCTCGCAGTTAAAGAATCAAGTAGTATCTAGTTTGGGTTTCTTGTTGTATTTCTAAATATTGTTCTTTGTTTTTTCTGCTTCTAGTGTCTTACTAGAAGTTTTTTAATATATTATCAGCCGTTTGAAGAAGAAAAAATAAAGTACGTTGTCACTTTTTTCTTGATACTTTCCCTAAAAGTGTCGGCTATAGAGAGAGCTCAAATGCGAGAGTTGCCTCATATCTTAGTCATCTAAAAAATCCAAGTTAACATTTGATAAATCAATTTGAGATAATGCATATAATAACGGTTTTGTCAAATTATATAAATCGAATAAAAGATTAGTACATATTTAGCTGAAGTATGAACAAAATCTTTGTAAATATAAAGTTTGGAGTGCCCATATATTAAGCGAGAAACATATTAAAAAGTTAAGAATTTGTACTAAATTTCCATTTACACTGACGACGAGGTTTTCATTTTCAAGTTTCTTAGAAAACTTCATTGACCGTGCACTTGAAAATCTAATGGTTTATTCTCAACATGTATGATATACCATAGACTATAGTATATATGTAAGGAAGATTTCACTTCTTTAAACTATGTGATTCTATCAAATACGTACCTACCTACATGTTCGCTTATGCATTTCTAGTATTCTAATCGATCTATAGTTATACACCATCTGCATTTTTTTTTATCATAGGGCGTTTGTATTTTGAATCAATTGGATTATTTAGTGACGACGCAATTTGAATCGATATCTTCTATGGAGTACAAATTTTATCGCTAGTTTCATATGGGTGTACTCTCATGGTTTCGTTCTTCTTTGTTTGGTTGTGGCCAAGGAAAATATTGCCAATAATGTAACTCGTTTTGTATTTCTTAAATCACATGGCCATAAATTTAGTTAAGTATTATACGCCGCAAATTGTTTAGTTCAAACTATGTTTTCGGTGAATTTTTTAGTAGGACTTATGTGGGTGACACATCTATCCATTTTGGATGAAAACACGTTCGTTGTTACCTTGTCATTGATTAAGCTCTACATTGTTAGAAAAACTTCACTCATTTGTCTAAACTGATTAGCAAGTTTTTGTATGTTTAATAGAATAAAAAGTTTGATACACACTAAAATTTTTTGTGGCAAATAAACATTTGGAACTGATTGTCCATCTTATTTGATAGGTCTATTGTTTAAGTAGACACTTATTTACTTATTTTAAATCACATCAAAGTAAATTGGCAATTAAACATATAAGTGGGTGAGATTTTATAGTTTTGTACATTTATTAGTTAAAAACAACTCAAACGATGTTTTTCAGAAATGAAAACAAAAAGATAGAAAAACATGATTCAGTTAATAAAAAAGGCACGGGCTAGAGTGCAAGGAACTGAACCATAAATGTTTTGAGGAAGTTAACGCATGGCCGTCTCATGGTTTCCTGTAGCCCTAGGAAATAACAACGAAAAGACCCTATTACACTTGTAAATTAAAGAGAAATTGTATGTAAACTTGAATTATATTACTCATATGTTTAATATTATACGTATTTATATGCAAAACTAATAAAAATGTGGCCCTTTTTAAGTGTAGGCTCCGTGCGACAGTACCTATTGCACACCCCTCCGAGACCCCTCTAGTTAAACGTCATTCACTAGCACACTACCTCGTAACACATGACTCATATCTTCCTACATCTATTTAACTTATACTTGACATAAAACAAAAACCAACAAATAGTCATATGAAAATCCGCAAGGTGAACATAAAAAGTCAAGAACTTATACTTATTTCCGGATTCAAGTTAACCACCGAGTTTTAGTTATTTACGTTTTACAATCAACTCTGCCGGCAAGCATGAACCAAAAAACCTAGTATTGTTATTGACACATGTGTTGCTCATTCATTATAGGATATAAACAAGAAAGATTTCCCCTCTTTAATCTATGTGGGATGCAAAGTTCGGTGGTATTTATTAAAAAATGTACACACCTACATGTTGACTCTTGCATTTTTGTACACCATTTATTTGTTTATTATAAAGATTAAAAACAGTTATAGAGTACACAACAATTCTTTTGTGGTGTCAATGAAATTTTGAATAGAAATGGCGAACCTATCTAATTGTTGTATAGCGCGATAAAATATATGGTGGGATCGTACACTCTTGATAATGAATCACACATCGAATAGCCAATTAGTAGAGAAAAAAACAACAACACAACAGAAACAACTCAAATGATATCTAATGGAAATGAAAAGATAAAAATCATGGTTTCTTTAAAATTAAAAAAATTAAATAAAAATACAAAATTAAATAAAATTGATCCATCTTAGAATTAAACCGAAGGCGTACAAGTTAGAATACACTCCACTTACCAAATAGACCAGTCTCCATACATGATTTTTCTCTTCCTTCATCTGTTTAATATAAAAGATGGCTCAAGTCACAAATGATCAGTTTTAGTGGCACTTTGTGAATGATTGAGTTGGGCAACGACAAGAGCTTTAAGGATCAAACTTATATGTGATCAATACATGGAGAACCATGACTTGATTCATGTTTGTAACATGTCAGGTACGGGTTCGTTAAGTTCATGAACATCGGTGAAACGTTTAGAGATTAGAATGAAAACCAACTGTGAAAGGGCTTACTTAAAATATAATTATTGTTTTTGATCTTTTTATGCTATTACATAAAAAATTCCAAATAACAGTAACTAATATTAGTCAATTGAAATCAAGGAAGTATTGGATTATAAAATGACTTAGTGCCTAATGCCTTTATTATTGCTTTCCTTTATTTGTCCCCATCATGTTTCCACCTCCTTATTTTCCTCCTGCTTTAGTGCCATAAAACTTGGCTTGTTTTACTTTATTTTTTTCTATTTAATAGGCTCTTGTAATCAGGTTCGATGTATGAATGAAACAAGAAAATCTATTATGGTATCAGAGCAAACGTTCTAGGGAGAACAACTAACCGGAGAAAATACTTCTCCGGTGGCCGGCTTAATGCCGGTGGTCCGGAGGAACACGTAATCTCAGCTTATCTTATCTTACAAAATAAAACCCAAACTCTAATCATTTCCCCAAACCTGATTCTGATGAAGATCAAGAAAAAGCCAATGAACCTTTGGATGCCTTGAACAAAGAATCTGTAACAGGCAACCTCAATCTACCTTATCAGTTGTTTCGTTCAAGCACAAAAAAAAAAAAAAACAAAACCACTACAACCAGCCACCATCATTTTCTACTCTCATGGATATCGACTTCCAAGACCTCGACGGTCCATCAAAGGCACCACCCACCAAAACCGGCAAATTCGCCCCTAAAAACTCCAAATTCAAACCCGTAGCTAAGCCAAAACTCGAGCCAGATGACACCAAGGAGAACATCGAAGATGGAGATGGGAAAAATCCCATCATCATAAAACTTTCGATCATTTTCTAACACCACAAAGATGGTTTCAAATGGCAGCCATGGCACAAGCGGAACAAGCTCAGGCTGAGATGATGGCTAGGGCACCAATACGGGCCAGTGCAATGGGGTCAATGGGTGAGAAAGAACAGGAAGCAAATCCAGATGAGATGGTGAATGGATGGACTAATAATAATAACAGCCAGAGAACTTGAGAAAGAGCTTAGGCAGATAACCAAAGAGAAGAATGATCAAGCATGTGGGAAAAAAAAAAAAAAAAAAAAAAAAAAAAAAAAAAAAAGGCAGACAAGTGAAAAGGAAATAAAGCAGACAAGCAAATAAAGAAGACAAGAAATATGCAATCACAAGAAAGAAAAAGAAGGTCCGATTGCAACCTTATGCAATCACAAAAAGAAAAAGAAGGTCTGATTGCAATCTCTTGCAATTACAAGAAAGAAAGAGAGGTCCGATTGCAACCTTATGCAATCAAGAAGAAAAAAAGGGGGACGATTGCAACCTTATGCAATCAAGAAAGAAAAAGAGGGTCGATTGCAACCTTATGCAATCAAGAAAAAGAAAAAAAAGGGACATGCAATCAGTTGTATCAAGATCGACAGCGGCAGTTTTTACTTGACAAGTTGGGCGTTCGTAACCTACACGCTCCATCTTGAGGGGGAGTATTGGATTATAAAATGACTTAGTGCCTAATGCCTTTATTATTGCTTTCCTTTATTTGTCCCCATCATGTTTCCACCTCCTTATTTTCCTCCTGCTTTAGTGCCATAAAACTTGGCTTGTTTTACTTTATTTTTTTCTATTTAATAGGCTCTTGTAATCAGGTTCGATGTATGAATGAAACAAGAAAATCTATTAGGAAGATGATAAGATTACTTTGTTTTATTTGTTTAGATAAGAAATTCCACCTAAAATGAATATTAATGAAATATTATTTGTTTGAAATCCTCATGCGTGGTTGTGGACAATTTCTGTGCACGTTACAACATGTTTTCTAGCAAATATTCGACACTAATTTCTAGCTTAGTTATGTACTTTTTTTTTGTTGGTAAAAGGCCTTTCGCCTGGTAAAATATATATTACACCAAAAACCGTTGAAGTACAATGGATGAGGGTGACTCCCCCACCTGGACCTGATCAGGGCTAAAACAACTGCTCCACATATGCATCAAAACAATGCTAACCAGTTAAACAAAAAGCTTACAAATGAAACAATAAGAAAATGTTTATGACATGCCATAAACACGAACACCTAATTATTTCTTTGTGCGACCTTGCACCTTGAAATCTCCCAAAGATGTAGAAGAATTCGCAAAGTATGTAGAAGTGTAATTTGGATCCTCCACCTCATCTTCACTTGACTCGCCTTGCATTTCTAAATCTTGTTTCCCCTCGGGATCAAAGGCAAGCGAATCAAAAGGGTTCGGAGTTTCAAAATTAGTATCATGTGTAACCTTTTTCTGACTTATGTTCTTTGAAGTAGATGCAAAATTATTAGTATTACCCATCTTATTCTTTTGACGGTAGTAGAAACTGGGTTTAGGTTTGTTTAAACGAACACCGTCAATGTTACGAGCCTTTTCATGTTGATTCCCTTTCCCTTTCTTTCCTTAACTTCCACAAAACCATCCTCCGGTAGTTGGGTTGAAACATCCTCAGTACGCCCCTTGGGGCATTGATCAAAACCATGACCAAAAATCTTACATAAATGACACCTTGGAGGTTTCCACTCATACTCAACTCGAATAGTCTCTTTAGAAAACTCCTCGCCTTCCATCAAAGGAAGAGCGACAATAAGACTATCTTTCAATTCATTTTCAGAACTAACCTCGACTTAACACCAGCAAAAACCTAACGAACGACGCCTCTTCACACATTTTGCTAGTCATAGAATCAAGAATCTTAGGAATACCGAGTTTTGTAGCAATAAGACTTAACCCCTATGCTGAATAGGCCGCTATAGGAACATCATGAAGTTTAATCCACATCGGTATTTTAGTCAAATAAGGAAACTTTCATTTAGCGTGCATTCTTTAAGAAGAATCGAAACATTACGGATAATCCACGGACCAGTTTCCAACACATCTTCCATGACCTTTCTAGTTTCAAACTGAAAAAAGAAAAATCCTTTTGCGTTTCTCATCACCTTGGTTAGACCATATTTCACCACATACTACGAGCATAGTAATCAACCACCGGAAAGGCCAAACTCTTACCAATAAAATACCCGTAAAGAGTATTCTTGAATTTATTACTAACCTTTTCCATGGTAGCACGTGGTATAGCAACATCAGCCCCTTCACATGAAATATCAGATTCCAATGGGCACACAACCACCTTTGGTTTAGACGATTCAGGTTGCAAAACCTGTGCAAACGAAATAGTTTCGGACTCTTGGTGACCTCTTTTGGTACAGACTTCGATTGAGCAGTAGCAATGCTTGCATCAGTAGGTGACGCATCATCAGCATTAGCAAAAGAACCATTCTGACCAAAACTCTCCTCGTTAGGCCCTCCATCTTCAAACTGAACCACACGATTCGCCTAGCAGGAATTCTGTTGGACCGGATCATGTTACCATCAATGTTCTTCACTTTTTTTGCTAAAGAACTCAATAACTCACTATAATTTTCCTCTCCCTCCTTCATCGTCATCACAAACCCAACTGAAAACAACCTAAACAAAAACGCAGCAGCAGCAGCAAAGAACCACGAAAGTCCTATTCGAATGGCAAAGATACCCTAATGACCATAATTAACAAAAGAACCATTGTTAATTGAGTAGAAACCAAACGACCAAGACCCAGTAAAAACTCAAATAATAAATGATGATGTCTACATTAAAAACGCATATATAAACCATGTTCGTTAACAAAACTTTATGTTTACTTCTAAAGGATATAGTTAGTTGTAGTTCACTAGTGAATTCTTGTTCTAAATGAAACCAAAATATAATGTACTAGTGAGCAAACATTTAAAAATAGAGACAATGGTAGGCAGGGAATTGAACTTTAAGACCTTTTGTATAAAAGACACTTATTTTAGCAGCTGACCAAGTCACTATACAGGACTATGATTCCAACTTATCAATTTATTATAAACGCATATCATTTCATTACTCAAATACAATTTGGGTAAACATGGACCCATTTTCTTTATGAACAATAAACTATACATGGGCTTAGCCCAACTAACCATTACAATTTGAAAATACAGGATGGTGCAAAATACACCTTTATGTGACTGAATGTTTGACCACATCAACAATCTGTTGGTGGTAATTCGCCCAGCAACAGGATAAGATAATCAACAGCAGTAACAATGCAGGACCAAATCAGGTTACCGGATATCACTTGGAATCGTGTAATCACTTTCCAAAGTAAACTATTCGACCCTATGCCTGGGCTACAGGAATATCTACTTGGGATAAGACCAAATGTTAGTTATTGAATTAGGCACAATCAATAACCCTTGCGCATATAAGTGTTTCTGCTTTCTGTTTGTTTCTCCTGGTTTTCTATATTTCTCAGTATCTTCATGCTAATGAAGTCCATCTCTATTTATAGTAGAGAATACTCACTCCTAGTCAATGGACATTATGAATGATTAACGGCCAATTAATCACCCATAATAAGCCTCCATTATAATGGGAATAGTGGTTACATGATCAATTAAACGTGGTCATAAAGCAGTCATAATGACCAATTAAACGAGTCAAAGTCATTACAAATTAATTATCGCAACACTACCGGTAGAACCATTACACTAGCGGCGAGAACCAAACACTACCGCAGGAACCATCGCAGGAACCATTACACTAGCACCGGAACCATAACACTACCAAGGGAACCGTCGGTTACTACACTAGCAAGAGTAACCAATACACTAGCAAGACAAACCACTATTGAGTCGGGGTATTCAGGACCTCATGGGTGTACACTCCGTACCTCCTTACCCAAAACCGTGTGAACTAATCCCACAAGTACACTAAATTTTCCAACGATCCTCCCAAATTTAGTTCACTTCCTTTTCAAGAAAAACAAACATCAAACAAAACATGTGCATAAACGAAAATATCCTGAGGATTGAATTTCCATCTTAGTACATTACACGTTCAAATATTCGAGAATTGGGGTGTTCTAAGAATTGAACCCTTCAACCCATTTGAAAACCTGAAGATAAAATACACACAAGTTTTCAAACACTTAAAAGCTCCTGACACTATACAAGCCATGTGTCCATATCTAAATTCATAAATGTTGTAAGAGCCAAAGTCCAAAGATCCCTGAAGCGGAAAAACTTCAACATTCACATAGGTGGTTCCTCTTTATTCATGCTCTTGCCAAGCACTTTTCAAAGAAATTAACCATTAAGAAGTAAAACTTCATCCTCCTTTTCAAGCAGTTCGAGCACAACCTTGGGATGTAAAATAAACATGTGCTCCACTACACCGAATGTGCGACTTTCCACATTGAACTCACTCCCAAGTTTCCTCGGGAGGAGTTGGGTGTCCTAGCATTCATGACTAAGTTGGACTTAAACCCATCCCTTTAGCGGACTTTAAAACCAAGTCTCTAGCTAATCCTTTCGTCAAGTGGTCACTAAATTTTGTTGAGATCTAACAAACTCTATACATACCACCCCATTCATGATAAGCTCACGAATCATGTTATGTCTAACACCTAAGCGTCTAGACTTCCTATTATACATCTGGCTATAAGCCTTTGCCAATGTAGCTGCACTATCACAACGGATAGAAATAGGTGCTATAGGTTTAGGATACAATGGAATCTCAAGAAGCAAGTTTTTCAACCATTCGCTTCTTTACCGAAATGCTAAGGCCGTAAATTTAGATTCCATTGTTGAACCGGTGATGCAAGTTTGCTTCTTGGATGCCCAAGAAATTGCACCTCCACCAAGTAGGAATACCCACCACTAGTAGACTTAATTGTCTTTAGTGTTCCGATACAACTTGCATCGGTGTATCCTTCTAATCTCAAGGATAACCAAGATATAAGAGACTATAATCCATAGTCCTCTTGAGATACTTCAAGACACTCTCAATGCTTGCGTTGATGAGCACTAGGATTACTAGTATACCGCTCAATTTACCCATTGAAAAAGCAATATCGTCTTGTACAAGTCATGGCATACATCAGCACCAATTACCCTAGAATACTCAAGTTGAGATACTGACCTTGCCATTATTAGGCATCGCCTTCTCACAAGTATCCATAGGTGTGCTCATCGAGTACAATCAAAGTAATTGAATTTCCTCAACACCTTCTCAATATAATGAGACCGAGAGATAGAAATTCTTTACTTTCATATTTAATCCTTATACCAAGGATAACATCGCCTCCCCATGTCCTTCATGGAGAACCTTGATGATAAAATTCCTTTGTCATGTCAACTCGATTTTGGTCGATGCAAAGATCGACATGTCATCAACATATAGGCAAATAATGACTACTTTACCGGATTCATCAAATTTGCAATATACACATTTGTCAAACCGGTTAAGTAAATAACCATTAGACAAAACCACTTCATCAAATTTTTGATGCCATTGCTTAGGTGTCTACTTTAGTCCATAAAGAGACTTAATCGCTTTACACCTTGTTTTCATTGCCGGAAAGATGAAGCCACGAGGTTGGTTCATATAAACCTCCTTATCCAATTCACCATTCAAAAAGCTTTTTACATCCATCGATGAATAATCGATTGTGAATAGATGCCAAAGCAATCGCCAGCCTTATGGTACTCGAGCACGAGCCACGGGGCATAAGTATCAAAATAGTCTATTCCTGACTTTTGTTTAAAGCCCTGAATGACTAGTCTATCCTTGAACTTTTCAATAGTTCCATCTAGCTTCATTTCTTTTTGAAAATCCATTTGCAACATGGTGGTAGTGTGGTTGCCCATGATAGAATCCATCTCATCATTGATTGCTTCTTTCCAGAAAGCAATATCTTGGGACTTCATTGCTTCTTCAAATGTCTTGGGATCATCCTCAACAATGAAGCAATAGGAGTATTGGTCAGAGACCTCATCCCTAGTTCCTTCAATTAAGTATAATTGAAACTCAGGTCCAAATGACTTTGGAGTCCTGACCCTTTTGCTCTTTCTGAGCAGAGGTTTAGGTTGTTGAACTACAACCTCATCAGGGACCTCAGATGGTTCTTCATAAGGGATGTAACGCCCCGACCCGACAAGGGTAAAGGAATCACAAATAATGGTGTCATATCAAAGCAAACATAAATATCCAAAAGAAATCTTAACATAAATGCGGAAATAATTCAAGTCAAAATGACTTCAATACATAGGTCCCAGCGGAAAATAAACTCCAGTAAAAATATCTGAAATAATAAGTCTTAAATGGTATCATAAGATCAAAGCTAAACATCTCTAAGGTAAGTCCACTCATGCACTCATCCCAAAGCAAAACCCGCTCCAATGCTTAGATACCGCGGGAAGAAAAGAAATGCGGTGAGCTTCAAAAGCTCGGTGAACATATATAAAAGCAAAGCGAATACTGAAACGATATCAAATACGAAATATAGTGAGCGAAATATAGCAAAATCATAATCATTTTCAAAGTATAAATCGAATTAACGAATAAAGTTTATAGTTAACTACCACGAGCCGAAACAAATATCGGTCATAATCATATTCATATTCATATTCACACAAGGCAACATTTCTCATAAGGCAACATTTGTAGGGAGACCTACCGAGTTATGAAGGGCGTGCATGCACGCAGCATCAATCATCGATAACATATAACAGATAACGAGATAACGATCTAGGATGCATCCATATGCCCACGAGACGATATTGGTCATAATATAACTTGAGCTCATAACGAGATAACGAGATAAGGGCGTGGCGAACATCACTCTCGCCTAGAGTCATATCGAGGTACATCATCGATACGGACATGGAACCCCATGACTAGTGAAATATTTGGCTCGGGTATCAAACTATCTTAGGTCAAATCGAATGTCATAACCGACACATATCATATTTTATCGAAGGTTAATCATATTTCCAAAACCGAGTTTTCATATCATATAGTTCAAAATCGGATGTTTCATAATTCGAAAATCGAGTTCGGATAAGCAACACTAAAACAAAGCAGAATGGGGTTCATAGCAAAGGCTTAGGAAACCCTAATATAAAAGCTAACGAAAAGAAAACGTTATAAGGAACCTTTATTGAAAATGTCGAATATTTGTACCTTATTCCAAAGCAAATGATCAAAAGCGTATACGGAAAGCAAAGGATTACTCCTTCTTCACATAACCTATACACATTAACGGTCGTACATATTATTTATGATTCCATAATTGTCGAAATGATCTTTTAATACTTGGTGTTCATACTTAGTGTATTCAATGATCTTCATACTTTAGGGTTTTATGATTAAATGAGACTTAAGTGTTTTATAATTAATATTGTAGATTAAGGTCCATTATGTCATTTATTAAAGTTTAGGGTTAAATGTGAAAATAGTTTAAAAGTCATAACTCACACATGAAATAATGAATTATTATACCTAGCTTCAAACCCTAATCGACTCTCATTTATGTTCTAGGGTTTTCTCATTCTTTAATATCACATTAATGCGCATTTAATGACTCGTTACTTAACCTAACACGTAATGAAAACAACCTTTCGATTTATACTTCATCACGCATGCACTCACACATGCAAACACTTATTCATTAACCCTCGTTTATTTTACTCAATACTTTCATGTCTTAACCATACGTTACTTATATACATGTTATACGTCAACTTTTATTCCCATGCACGTTTATGATTTTATGTGACCACACAAGTTACTTATTACTCAGATTAATTACACATCTACGCACACATGCACAATAGTTTAGACTAGATATGACCACGTACTACGTTTACATATCTACAAGCTCACTTGACTTATAATAATGCACGCATGGTACATGGTTCACAAACCATTTAGTTCGGCATACATTATTCGGTTCACACATCAAACTAGGGTTTAGGTTTACATGATCCCTTACTCGTTTAATACATGTTCGAAACTTTTATATGGTTCGGTTCAAACCTAGGGTTTCGGCTACAACACTTTACGCAAACCCTATCTCATCAACGTACTTTACATATTCAAGTTCTTATGTTTATACTTTAGCCGAATTATTTACATGGTTCGGTTCTATGCTCAACATATATCTATGATCCGATTCAAATATTACGTATTACATAACAAGCTCTTTAATAATTATAAGGTTCAAGTCATTACGGTTTGCCTTGTTTGGTTTCATATGGTTCGCCACAAAAGAAAAACACAACTCGACTAGAACAAAACAAATCACAACATATTAACGTAAGGTGTAACGAAGAAGACGAGAAAAACATTGTTATACCTTAGCTTGCTTGAACACAAGGTCTCGACACCAAAGGTGTAGGGTTCGACGAATAGGAAGAAAAAGAAAAGAAAGAGGCAAACAAAAACTAGGGTTCCAAATTAGAGTTAATGAGTTATATTTATAGGTGGTAACATTTTTAGTTTTAGGGCTTTGAGGAGGGGGGTTGGGTTTCGGCTTGGTCCAACCGAGCACACAAAACCCACGGCCCAATGGCCTTCGGCTCTTGATCCACACGAAACAAAACAAACGCCCCTCATGGGCTCTCTTGGACTCTCGGCTTGGCAAAAGAAAACGAGCTTATCGGATCGAAGTCAAACAAATGGCGAGGCCCAAACTTTCACGCGAGACGTTTAAATCTTTCGTCGTACAAAATCGATCACGTACATATTTTAGTTAAATTCTAATTATTCGTAAGTTAGGTTTTAGTTTACGTTAAATGAATATAAACGGATTTTACGTATTTTATAATTTTCGATTCCAAGGGTATTTTAGTCTTTATTCATGTTTTAGATTTTCAGGTTTTACAATTCTTCCCTTCTAAAGAAAAATTTTCGTCCTCGAAAATTGAAATGAAACAAAATGAAAACGAAATGAGAACATACCAAAATATTCAAAGAGAGGATAACTAGCTCGCATCGACTCCTCGGTTTCCCAAGTAGCCTCACGCTCCGGATGATTTTTCCAAAGAATCTTAACGAACGGAATAACTTTATTTCTCATGACTCTTTCTTGCCTTTCTAAAATAGCTTCCGGTTCTTCAGATAAAGACATATCGGATTGAATTTGATCAAACGGATACGAAGCAACGTGTAACGGATGATAATTGTATCCCTTAGGAGAGATACATGGAAAACATCATGAACATGCGATAACCGAGGCGGAAGTGCTAATCGATCTGAAACTTCTCCTATACGCTCCGAATTTCAAACGGACCGATAAATCGAGGACCGAGCTTGCCCTTGATTCCAAAACGTTTCACACCTCTAAACGGCGAGACTTTCAAAATACACGATCTCCAACCCGAAATTCTAAATCACGACGATGCTTGTCGGCATAACTTTTCGACGAGACCTAGCCTCCTTCAACTTTTCTCTAGCAACAACTACTTTCTCATTAGTGATCTCAATCATTTCGGACCTTCAATTAAACGTTCACCTACTTCATCCCAACAAATAGGTGCTCTACATTTTCTCCCATAAAGAAGTTCAAACGGTGTTGCCTTAATGCTAGCATGCCAACTGTTGTTGTATGCAAACTCTACTAGACACAAATATTCATCCCAACCGCCGTCCATTCCAAAGCACAAGCCCTTAGCATGTCCTCTAAGGTCCGAATAGTCCTCTCGATCGACCATCTATTTGAGGATGAAATGCCGTCTTGAAATTAAGTCGAGTACCCCAAGCTTTTGCAAACCTTTCGAAACGAGAATAAAGCGCGGATCTCTATCGGACACAATAGATGCGGAGTACCATGAAGTCTAACGATCTCTTCTTTGAAAAATTTCCGCCAATCTACCAATACCATAATCCTTTCTAATTGGTAAGAATGAGCGATTTGGTTAGTTGATCAACAACTACCCAAATCGCATCATGCTTCTTCTTGGTAAGAGGTAGTCCATCACAAAATCCATAGATATCTTATCCCACTTCCATGTCGGAATATCCAATGGTTGTAACGATCCACTAGCCCTTTGATGTTCAATCTTAACTGTGACAAACCATACACTTCGACACAAACGTCGCCACATCTTGCTTCATGCCATTCCACCAAAAGTCTTGTTTCAAATCCCTATACATCTTGGTAGAACCGGGATGGATAGTGAAAGGAGAACTATGAGCTTCATCATAACTTTCTCACGAAGTACCTGATCATTGGGAACACAAAGCCTATCTTCATACCATACAATTGTCATCATCAACCTTAAACTCCGTTTGCTTACCTTCTTCAACATTTTGCGCCATGGCCCACACCTCGCCGTTATCTTTCTCGAGCTTCTTTAATTTGCGTATAAGGTTCGACTCCACCTTCATACTAGCTCAAGATCCATCAAAACCTCGTCGCACAACTCAACATCCAAACGCCTAAGTCACGAAGAATCCTAGGTTCAATCTCAATACTTGCAAGAATGCGATTTCCGGCTAAGTGCGTCGACAACTACATTAGCCTTACGGATGGTAATCGAATGTTAGTGTCATAATCCTTGAGAAGTTCTAACCATCTTCTTTGTCTCATGTTAAGTTCCTTCGGTGAAAATATACTTGAGACTCTTATGATCGGTGAAAATATCACACGACTCTCCATACAAGTAATGTCTCCGGATCTTCAATGCGAACACCACGCAGCTAACTCAAGATCATGAGTTGGGTAATTCTCCTCATAAGGTTTTAGTTGTCTTGAAGCGTAAGCTATCACCTTTCCATGTTGCATCAAAACACGCCCCAATCCTTTCTTAGATGCATCATCTATAAATTTGAATCCTCCGAACCGGATGGAAGAGTCAAAATAGGAGCGGACACCAATCTCCGTTTCAACTCTTCAAAACTCTTTTCTCGTTCATCCGTCCATACGAACTTTTCACCTTTCCTCATCAATTGGGTTAGGGGCAAAGCTAGCGAGAAAACCTTCAACAAAACGTCGGTAGTAACCAAAGAAGTCCTAGAAAACTCTAACCTCGATCACCGTCGTAGGTCTTGGCCATTTAGTGATAGCCTCAACTTTAGACGGATCCATGGTGATACCATCACCGATACAATATGACCAAGGAACGCGACTTGTCTTAACCAAAACTCACACTTCGAAAATTTGGCGTACAACTTCTTCTTCCTCAGAATCTCCAAAACTATACGGAGATGTTGTTCATGCTCTTCTTCAGACTTAGAGTAAACTAAAATGTCGTCGATGAAAACGATAACAAACTTGTCGAGGAACTTATGGAAAACACGATTCATTAGGTCCATAAACACAGCAGGCGATTGGTCAAACCAAAAGGCATAACGAGGAATTCATAATGACCATATCTGGTACGAAACGCGGTCTTAGGAACATCTTGCTCCCTCACACGTAGTTGGTGATAACCAAATCTCAGATCAATCTTCGAAAAGAATTTAGCTCCTTGCAGTTGATCAAACAAATCATCAATACGCGGAAGAGGATAACGGTTTCGAATGGTAATACGGTTGAGCTCGCGGTAGTCGATACATAGACGCATGCTTACATCCTTCTTCTTCACAAACAAAATAGGTGCACCCCATGGAGAAACACAGGGTCGAATGAATCCATTATCTATCATCTCTTGTAGCTGCTCCTTCAACTCCTTGATTCTAAAGTGCCATACGATCACGGAGCCTTCAAATCGGTTCGGACGAGAATTAACTCAATGCTAAACTCAACTTCTCTAGGCGGGGAAGTCCGGAAGTTCATCGGAAAACATCGGTGAATTCACAAACAACGAAAGGTTTTCAATGTTAGGACTCTCCAAAGATGTGTCCTTAACGGATGCCGAAAACCTTGGCACCCATGAGCAATCATGGTCCGTGCCTTCATAGCGAAATGAGCTTAACAGATTTGAGAGGTTGAGAACCATAATAAACAAATTCAGGATGTTTTATGTCTCCAAAGATCACAGTTCTAGCATGGCAGTCAATGGAAGCTCTATGATAAGCCAACCAATCCATCCCTAGAATGACATCAAAGTCGACCATATCGAGAGGATACAGATTTGCAGAGCGAATACGATCATCAAAATGAAGAGGGCACTTAACGTATTTATGATCAATGATTATATGGTTTTTCATAGGCGTAGATATTGATAAGTGATTCGTTAGTGGTTTGGGCTTCATATTAAGTTTCTTAGCAAATGTGACAGATATAATGGAGTGTGTGGCACCAGTATCAAATAAAGCGAAGACAGAGTAATCATCAATGAAAAGAGTGCCGTAATGGTACACGAAGTGCGCTCACTTTGATTCCGAGTAGTAGCATAAACACGTCCGATGGTAGGTGGCGGCTTGATGTAGTTTCCGGAATCACGGGTTCTTCTTAGGACAATCCTTGATCTTGTGAGTAGTGGAACCACAAGAGAAACATCCACCGATGGCCTTGAAACATTGCCGGATGAGCCTTCCCACAAGTAGTACAGATAGGTGGGGAGGCAAAACCTCGTTTGTCCTTGTCGACCGGAAGATCCTGAAGCACGACCACGATTTGATCCTCGAGCCGATTGATCTTTGTTGTAACGGTTATTTTTACCTTGATTCGACGATCATTTCCATTCCTACCAAGCATTTCTATTATCTTGACTCCTCGCCTCGGGCGCCTAGAGTCCACATTCCTTCTGATTGACCCTCCGATCATAACTCCTATCCACTTGACCCTCGAATCATAACTCCCGCCGAATTTCCCTTATAGTCATTACTTTGAGTCCTACCTTGAACTCGATCACCATCGCGATTACGCTTGTTGGAACCCGAAACCTCATGAAAGATCTCAATGTTACGAGTGCGTCATTGCAGCCGACACATCCTCATACTTAATATTAAGCGGACGGTCCAACACCCACTTCTTCATCCCCACTTGAAGTGCTTAGCTTGGCGCCTACCATCTCCGACAATCGTTCCCACAAAACTTACCACCTCATAAATCTACCCATGTACTCATTGGGTTCTCATGATCAAACCGGTAGATTCCACGATAATCCTCTCATACCTTTCTTGCTCAACATCGTGGAAGTAACGGTTATAGAAGATAGTCCGAAACTCGGTCAAGTACAAGTAATGAGAAAAGCATCTCCTCCTCTTGCTGTTTGAGTGCTTTCCACCAATTTAAAGCATCACCCTCCAATTTGAATGCAGCCAAACGGGTCTTAAATTCATCTCCACAACCCAGTACTTCAAACAACTTCTCAATATGAGTGATCCAATCCTCGGCCTCAGTGGGAGTAGCAGCAGTGCTAAAAGAAAGAGGCTTGAGCTTACCGAAACGCTCGAGCCAAGTGTGAATGCCGACGGGTTGATTTCCTCCACCACTTCCCGAAGAACCAGTCTGATTTCGAATGTTGTTGATCACCTGTGTCATCACCTCAGGTGTAGTAAGACCAGGGAAAAGAGTGTTGAGAGCATTGGCAACCGCAGCATCCAATCCAGGAATATCATCGTCTCCATCCGCGCTACCGTTAGTACGAGTTCGAACCATCTGAACGATATTCAAACGATTAGCAAATGAACAAAGGTGAGATACGAAATGGAAGTTCGCAGAAGGAAACCTAAAGTCACAGGTCATAGCCTAAGCTCTAAGGGTCTCAATACCTAGGGTTCCATATGTCACAGGTCCTGACTACAAGTCGTAAACCTGGGCTCTGATACCATAAATTGTAATGCCCCGACCCAACAAGGGTAAAGGAATCACAAATAATGGTGTCATATCAAAGCAAAAATAAATATCCAAAAGAAATCTTAACATAAATGAGGAAATAATTCAAGTCAAATTGACTTCAATACATAGGTCCTAGCGGAAAATAAACTCCAGTAAAAATATCTGAAATAATAAGTCTTAAATGGTGTCATAAGATCAAAGCTAAACATCTCTAAGGTAAGTCCACTCATGACTCATCCCAAAGCAAAACCCAGCTCCAATGCTTAGATACCTGCCGCGGAAAAAAAGAAATGCGGCTGAGCTTCAAAAGCTCAGTGAACAGATATAAAAGCAAAAGAGAATACGAAACGATATCAAATACGAAATATAGTGAACGAAATATAGCAAAATCATAATAATTTTCAAAGTATAAATCAGAATTAACGAATAAAGTTTATAGTTAACTACCACGAGCCCAGAAACAAATATCAGATCATAATCATATTCATATTCATATTCACACAAGGCAACATTTCTCATAAGGCAACATTTGTAGGGGAGACCTACCAGAGTTATGAAGGACGTGCATGCACGCAGCATCAATCATCAGATAACATATAACGAATAATGAGATAACGGATCTATGATGCATCCATCGCCCACGCATGCATATATTGGTCATAATATAACTTGAGCTCATAACAGATAACACATAAGGGACGTGGCGAACATCACTCTATCGCCTAGAGTCATATCGAGGTGCATCAACGATACGGACATGGAACCCCATGACTAGTGAAATATTTGGCTCGGGTGTCAAACTATCTTAGGTCAAATCGAATGTCATAACCGACACGGATCATATTTTATCGGAAGGTTAATCATATTTCCAAAATCGTAGTTTTCATATCATATAGTTCAAAATCGGATGTTTCATAATTCGAAAATCGAGTTCGGATAAGCAACATTCAAACAAATGAATGGGGTTCATAGCAAAGGCTTAGGAAACCCTAATATAAAAGCTAACGAAAAGAAAACATTATAAGGAACCTTTCTTGAAAAGGTCGAATATATGTACCTTATTCCACAGCAAATGATCAAAAAGCAGAAGTACGGAAAACAAAGGATTACTCCTTCTTCACAGAACCTATACACATTAACGGTCGTACATATTATTTATGATTCTATAATTGTCGAAATGATCTTTTAATACTTGGTGTTCATACTTAGTGTATTCAGTGATCTTCATACTTTAGGGTTTTATGATTAAATGAGACTTAAGTGTTTTATAATTAATATTGTAGATTAAGGTCCATTATGTCATTTATTAAAGTTTAGGGTTAAATGTGAAAATAGTTTAAGCGTCATAACTCACACATGAAATAATGAATTATTATACCTAGCTTCAAACCCTAATCGACTCTCATTTATGTTCTAGGGTTTTCTCATTCTTTAATATCACATTAATGCGCATTTACTTTACATGTTACGTCATTTAATGACTCGTTACTTAACCTAACACGTAATGAAAACAACCTTTCTATTTATACTTCATCACGCATGCACTCACACATGCAAACACTTATTCATTAATCCTCGTTTATTTTACTCAACACTTTCATGTCTTAACCATACGTTACTTATATACATGTTATACGTCAACTTTTATTCCCATGCACGTTTATGATTTTATGTGACCACACAAGTTACTTATTACTCAGATTAATTACACATCTACGCACACATGCACAATAGTTTAGACTAGATATGACCACGTACTACGTTTACATATCTACAAGCTCACTTGACTTATAATAACGCACGCATGGTACATGGTTCACAAACCATTTAGTTCGGCATACATTATTCGGTTCACACATCAAACTAGGGTTTAGGTTTACATGATCCCTTACTCGTTTAATACATGTTCGAAACTTTTATATGGTTCGGTTCAAACCTAGGGTTTCGGCTACAACACTTTACGCAAACCCTATCTCATCTACGTACTTTACATATTCAAGTTCTCATGTTTATACCTTAGTCGAATTATTTACATGGTTCGGTTCACATGTTTATGTGGTTCGGTTCTATGCTCAACATATATCTATGATCCGATTCAAATATTACGTATTACATAACAAGCTCTTTAATAATTATAAGGTTCAAGTCATTACGGTTTGCCTTGTTTGGTTTCATATGGTTCGGCCACAAAAAGAAAAACACAACTCGACTAGAACAAAACAAATCACAACATATTAACGTAAGGTGTAACGAAAGAAGACGAGAAAAACATTGTTATACCTTAGCTTGCTTAAACACAAGGTCTCGACACCAAAGGTGTAGGGTTCGGCCGAATAGGAAGAAAAAGAAAAGAAAGAGGCAAACAAAAAAACTAGGGTTCCAAATTAGAGTTAATGAGTTATATTTATAGGTGGTAACATTTTTAGTTTTAGGGCTTTGAGGAGGGGGGTTGGGTTTCGGCTTGGTCCAACCGAGCACACAAAACCCACGGCCCAATGGCCTTCGGCTCTTGATCCCAATGGCCCAATGGCCCTCATGGGCTCTCTTGGACTCTCGGCTTGGCAAAAGAAAACGAGCTTATCGGATCGAAGTCAAACAAATGGCGAGGCCCAAACTTTCACGCGAGATGTTTAAATCTTTCGTCGTACAAAATCGATCACGTACATATTTTAGTTAAATTCTAATTATTCGTAAGTTAGGTTTTAGTTTACATTAAATGAATATAAACGTATTTTACGTATTTTATAATTTTCGATTCCAAGGGTATTTTAGTCTTTATTCATGTTTTAGATTTTCAGGTTTTACAAGGGATCTCTGATACACCAGTGTCATGAGTTCCATTAGGAATCCTCTGACTTTGGTCTAGGGACTGATGAGAATCTATTCTAATCAAAGTTTGCATCCCTTGATTCAATTATGGAGTTAATTGAAATATATTCATTAGGTTCAATAACATAGAACCTAAAAGCTTTGGAATGCTCAGCATATCCAACCAAGATGCATTCAATGCCTCTTTCTCCTAAAGTTTTCAGCTTTGGATCAGGGAGTCTTACAACAGCCCTACAACCCCAGACTCTGAGAAAGTTCAGGTTGGGTTTCCTTTTAGTCCAGAGTGCATAAAGGGTAAACTCGTTCCTTTTGTTAGGAACCCTATTTAATAAATAGCAACCTGTTAACATAGCTTCACCCCAGAACCCTTGACTCAGTCCAGAATATGACAACATGGAATTATCCATCTCCTTCAAGACTGTTTTTCCTTTCGAAATACCATTTTGTTGAGGAGTATAGGAGCGATCGTTTCATGGATAATACCAATGTAATGAAAGTACAAAGTATCCATGTACTCACCTCCCTACCGCCTTTAATCTTTTGATCAAAGACCCAAGTTGTAATTCAACTTCAGTTTTTAATACTTTGAATTTATCTAATGCTTCATCCTTAGTATGTAATAGATAGACATAACAAAACCTAGAAGAATCATCAATAAATATCACAAAGTACTTCTTATTCCCCAAAGAGGGAGTGGCATGCAAATCACATAGGTCACTGTGAATCAGCTCTAAGAGCGTAGTCTCATGTTTAACACCCTGAAAAGGTTTCTTAGTTATTTTGGTCAACATGCAGGTTTTACACTTTTCAGTGTCCATGTCAAATGCTGGGATTAACACATCCTTAGACATATCTTGCATCCTTTTATAGTGTACATGGCCAAGTCTAGCATGCCAAAGGGTAGAGTCAGTCAGGTCATTGGTGGTCACAAAGGTGAATTAACACTATCGGTGACAATATTAAGCCCGAACATTTGGTTACACAAATAGCCAAAACCAATAAACACACCATGCTTAGATAGAACAAATTTACAGATTCAATAACTTGTTTATATCCATGATTATTCAAACACTACTTAAAACCAAGTTCTTCCTTATATCGTGAACATGAATAACATTAAACAAAGTTACAATCTTTCCGAACTAAACTTAAGATCTACACAACCACGACTATGCACCAAGGTCAGACTCATTTCCATGTGAAGAATAGAACCATCATTCAAAGTGACTCATAAGTCTTGAACCGACTTCTATCTTTACACACATGAATTGTTGCACGAGTCAACCCACCACGCAACATCATCATCCCGCACATAATGAGATTCGACATATGTAACATAATAAATCTTAAAAGACTTATTAAACATATTCGGACCTTTCAGTGAGTTGGTAGAACCACCACTCCTTGAACCATTAGTGCCTGATCCATTGGCTTTACCACCAACCTTAACACCTTTGCAATCCCTTTTAATGTGACCAGTTTTGCCACATTTCCAACAAGTAGGTGTTTCCTTCTTGTTAGGATATGCCCTTGTGTTATCATGATGTTTACATTTGCCTTTGTTGTCATTGTACCTGGTGGAGTTGTTATGCTCCACCATATTGACAACAGATGCACCAGTAGCATTTCTACTCTTTGGCTTGTCATTATCATGCACCCTGAGAGATTCCTCAATGTGCAGATGACTGCCCAACTCAACCAGAGTTAACTCCTCCTTCTTATGTTTCAAGGTATGCTTGAAATCTTTCCAAGAAAGAGGGATTTTATCAATGACACAAGAGACTGAAATAGCCTCATCCATTTGCATATTTTGTTGTGTGAACCTTCCAAGCATACCAAGAAGTTCATTGTATTGTTCCATAACTGGTCTTGAATCAGTCATTTTGTAATTTGTGAAATTACTTACAAGGAACTGCTTACTTGATGCCTCCTCAGCCATATATTTGGCATCCAAGGAATCCCATAGTTCTTTGGAAGATTCAAAATTATGATAAATGTCAAAGAGTGAATCAGACATACCATTGAGAATTAAGCCTCTGCAAATGTAGTAATCATTCTTCCATTTGCTCCTTCTCCTGATCTGCTCCATAGTAGCATCATCCCCATCATCAGGAATAGGAGTGGTTAGCACATACACCACACTCATGCTGGAAAGCAAGAAGTGCATCTTCTTCTGCCATCTCCTGAAGTCCACCCCTTCAAACTTGTCCAGCTTGGCAAAGTTTGAAGCCATGTGTTTCATTGCAGCATCAGCCATTGATTATCACAAATAGTTTACTTTGATTGTTGGTTGTAATTCACCCAACAACAGGGTAAGATAATCAACAGCAGTAACAATGCAAGACCAAATCAGGTTACCGGATATCACTTTGAATCGTGTAATCACTTTCCAAAGTAAACTATTCGACCCTATGCATGGGTTACATGAATATCTACTTGGGATAAAACCAAATGTTAGTTATTGAATTAGGCACAATCAATAACCCTTGCGCATATAAGTGTTTTTGCTTTCTATTTGTTTCTCCTGGTTTTGTATATTTCTCAGTATCTTCATGCTGATTAAGTCCATCTCTATTTATAGTAGAAAATACTCACTCCTAGTTAATGGACATTATGAATGATTAACGGCCAATTAATCACCCATAATAAGCCTCCATTATCATAGGAATAGTGGTTACATGACCAATTAAACGTGGTCATAAAGCAGTCATAACAGCCAATTGAATGAGTCAAAGTTGCACTACAACAAAATAGTAACTTACTCACACTTATTAGAGCATGTAGCCACACTTTAAAGTGTGAAGAATAAAAAAGTTCACACTATTAGGCGTGTGAACCAATTGAGTGTAGCAAATATTTTCACACTTTTTTGTGTGAAGCTTTATGAATATTTTTCACACTTTTAAGTGTGAGGGTTTTAAAACAATTCTTCACACTTTTAAGTGTGATGATATTGTTTTGAAATAATTCTTCACACTTTTAAGTGTGATGCTTTTGATTTTAAAATAATCTTCACACTTTTAAGTGCGAGATTAAAATTCTTCACACTTTTAAAGTGTGAGGATTTTGAAACAATTATTCACACTCTTAAGTGTGAATATCTTTAAAAAAAAGTTCACACTTCATAAAGTGCGAAGAAAAAAGCGTGTAGAAATGACAATTTTGTTGTAGTGTTGTTACAAATTAATCACTGCAACACTACCAGCATGAACCATTACACTAGCAGCAGGAACCATAACACTACCAGTAGGAACCATCAGTTACTACACTAGCAGTAGTAACCAATATACTAGTAGCACAAACCACTATTGAGTCAGGGTGTTCAGGGACCTCATGGGTGTACACTCCGTACCTCCTTACCCAAAACCAGGTGTGAACTAATCCCACAAGTGCACTAAATTTTCCAACACAATCGATCGTTGAGCGAGTTGTTTTTTGGTAAGACTCGCAAGGGTCACACATCTATCCATGTAAGATAAGACTCACGTTCGTTAGTAACTTGTGATTGATCGCGTTGCACATTAGTAGCATAATCAACATGAGCAATGTATGTACGTTAGGGGTTAGGTAATTTCGGTTGGATTAGTAAAACATTTAAAGATTGGAATGAACACCAACGGCAAAATGAGTTTATTAAAATATGGTTAGTGTTATTATTATTATTATTATTATTATTTTTTTTAATTAATATTGATGAAATCATAACATGTCCCTAATAAATCTTCAATAAATAAATGTTGATTGGTCAATTGGACTTGAGAATGATGACAGAGTTATGGTTTTGTTAGAAGACTACTACATGGTTAGTTACTTAAACATATGGACAATCGTCGTAAATACATAGTTATGACCACGACTTTTTCTAACAAAACATATACTAGTTATAATACCCGTGCACGCATGGGGTTTTGATAAAAAAAATATTCTATATTAATACTCAATATTGTGACTTTAAAGATAATTGCATATAATTATATAGTTATAAGTTTCGTGAACACACGAAGTTTACATATAAATCAAATTTATTTTAACATTTTAGTTCAGTATATACATATATAAGAATTTGCCCATGAAAATTGTGATATAAGTACAACTAAGGGGTGCGTTTGGTTTGTTGCTATGAATCACAATGGGTATGGGTGTTAGTATAGGGTGAAATGATAATGGATGGTATGATGAAATCACGCACACACATAAGATATGAGAAAACCTTCACATCTGGGTATCCTCAATCCATTGTGGTGGGCCTTATAACAAACCAAACAACATTAATGACTTTCAAAGTCATAGACTCATACCCATACACCCCAACCAAACGGGCCTAAATACTTATGCACGGGTTTTTCATTATGCATTGATATCCATTAGAATTTAGTAAAATATTTGTAAAAATTATGTTGGGTAACTCAAGATTTAATTTTATTTAGCTAACAAAGATGTTGATGTTGTTATTTAAATTTCACTCATCGATATTATGTTGTAAACATGATGCAAGTTTAATAGCACATAATGAGCGTTGATAAAGTTAAAGTATACTCTTTAAATTTTTGAAAAATGTTTTCCGGATAACCTTATATAAATAAATAAGAATTACATGAGTCATTGTTATAAGTACAATCGTGTATATTTATTTTTATATTGAAGTAACCCGTGCTTACAATTTGATAATTATATTCCCGTTTTAAGTAATTTACCCGTATTTAAAATGTAAACTCGTGTCCACATAGGTTAAACTTTTAAAAATGAAATAAATGAGTCCTTATTAAACGTATATAGTAAAAAAAATTTGATACTTATAATCTTATGCAAATTTATATGTTGTTATTTTAAAACAACATATACATTGTATTTTTTTATGATATAAATTATAAAGGTATAAAGGATAAGGGGGTATTTGTTTATAATCCAATGTTATTAAAAAACATAGAGGCTTATAATATTACACTTAACTTTATATAATTTTTTAAAATTCAACTACTAAAGTTTTTTTATTAATTACCTCCTCTTTTTAACAAAATTTGTTTTCACAAATTTGACACCTATACTTTTATGTGTTTTTTTCATCAACCAAATTTCTCCACCAAATTTATTAAAGTTTGACCAAAATCAATTTAATTTTCACTTTTATTAACCAATCACAACACACGATTTTGCTTACGTGGCGAAATCGAGCTCTACTATTGGCCCAATTGTTTTTTCAGTAAGAATGAATTGACAAATCACTCCGAAATGATGTATTTCTTTTATTATATAAAATATTAAAAAGCGTAGAGTTTATGCTAATCTTTTCTAAGGTAAAACATATATATTAAAAGGATTTTTCTAACTTGTGCCCTAAGGGCACATGTTAAGCACATAAAAAGGACATCCGGTCCCACAGAAAAGGACACAGAGATCCACAAAAATTGTACTTTCTGTGAATCCATGTGTCCTTTTCTGTGGGACCCGGTGTCTATTTTATGTGCTTAACATGTGCCTTAGGGCACATGTTAGACACACCCATATTAAAAAGCATAGAGTTTATGTTAACTTTTAGTCTGTAATTGAAGACGAAGTTTTATTATACTTAACTTCGTAAACAACTACGTCTTGAAAACATAACATTATCTGCAACATGTATGTATGGTTCTTACATACTAGTACTATGCTATAAAACCAAGGAAGATTTCACTTCTTTAGCCTATGTGGGATGTAAGGTACAATTCCTTTTAATCAAATGATAAGAATCTATACGTACAAATTATACGACTAATTTAATACGGGTTTCCTCTCGTATTTATGTTCCTTTTGGTTTGGTTATCGTCTATAATGCAACTCGCTGTTTCTTAATTTAAATGCTATGTAAGTTAATTAAGTGGCTTTGGTAATGTAAACTAATTCTTTTTGTGTCTAAATTGGTCAAGAAACTCACTCGATCTAACTGTCTTTCTAGTTAAATTTTGGTGTAGTTTACGATGATATATTGGTGTACTTCCTTTGGTTCTATGAGTGTTCTGTTGTGCTAGTAGCCTAGTAGCTTAATACAAGGCAATTATTATGTTAGTGATCAAGTAACCATATGTGAAACGTCATTAGTTTGGATTAGGCGAGCCGAACTCAAAATCAGTGTCGTTTGGTGAGTGCAGCATATCTATCAATTTTGGATGATTCTTGTGACTCGCCTTCATTATTAGAACAAAGTTGTCACTTATTCTCTTGATACCTTCTCTAAAAATGCAGGCTACGTAGAGAGCTCAAATACCAGAGTTGCCTCATATCTCAGTCATCTAAAAAAAAGCCTAATTAACATTTGATATTGATCAATTTGAGAATAATGCATATAGTTACGGTTTCGTTATATTATATAGATCGAATAGAAGATATTAGTACATATTTATGAACAAAATCTTTGTAAATAAAGTTTGGAGTGCCCATATCTTAAGCGAGAAACATATTAAGAAGTTAAGAATTTGTACTGTATTTCCATTTACACTGACGATGAGGTTTTCATTTTCAAGTTTCTTAATAAACTTCATTGATCGATAAAGGTGTTCTCGGTTAAATCAACTAGATGTTGGATCGATAAAGGTGTGCTTCCATCATCTCCGGCTCCAACTCGTTGAAATAAGCTTGTCCCAAGGAAAGTAAATATTCTGGTATGGCGGGTTTGCTAGATCGAATCCCCACGAGGTTAAACTTACTGAATAGAGGTATGGACATCCCATGTACCTTGTGTCCGATCTGCTCGTTGGAAACGAAAAGTATAAACCATATTTTCTCCTCTTGTGAAGTGGCGGCCCGAACATGGAATGCGATTAAAGTTTGGCTATAGATTCCACATCTTCCAATGAATCCCATTATGGACATTTTTTCTAGGCTTGATCATCTAACATGATAGCAAAATGGAAGAAGCTTATTGAAGCAGTGACCCTCACCACAATTTGGGTCTTATGGCGTTTAAGTTGTTAAAAAAAAATAAATAAATAAATTCTTTGACCGTGCACTTGGAAAGCTAATGGTTAATTATTAGTAACATGTACGAGAGTCATGGACTATAGTATATAACCAAAAAAGATTTTACTTCTTTATCCTATGTGGGATGCAACATGCAAGGTACATTTGAAATGATTCTATCAAATACATAATAACATACCTGCATACCTAAATGTTGGCTCATGCATTTCGGGTATTATAATTTGCACCATTCATATGTTCATTATATGCGTTTGTATTTTTAAGCATTTGATTATCAAATGACGAGGCAATTTGAGTAAAAATTTTATCGCTAATTTCATATGCGTTTAGTCTCACGTTTTCTTTCTTCTTTGTTTAGTCGTGGCCGAGGAAAATAGTGCTAATAATGCAACTCGTTTTGTATTTCCTAAATTGCATGCCTATAAATTTAGTTAAGTATACTACGCTGCAAATGGTTTAGTTCAAACTATGTTTTTGGGTGAATTTTTTAGTAGGACTCACGTCGGTGACAGACAGGGTTCTAAAAGGCGCGTCAAGACGCCGCCAAGGCGCGAGGCGTAGCCTAGCCGCTACGGAATGGACTTTGGCCACAGCTCTAGGCGCAGCGTGGGATAAGTCGAGAAAAGGCGCTTCTTTTGGTAAGGCGTGGCGCCATTTTTAGAAGCATTTAGGGGATTTACGGATTTGGGCTTGATTTTATAGTATTTGGGTTATTTCCTATTGGGACTTGTAATTTCAAAACTTAATTCCTACTTGAGCCTTGTCTTTGGGCCTGACTATTTGAGATTTGGGCTTTAGTATTTGAAATTGCTATTAAAAAATGATATAAAATTATAAATACATAAAAAAATATATATAAAAAAAATAAACTGCTTTAAGCGCGCCTTAATAAACATTAAGACTTCGCAAAGGCTCGTAAGACTTGAAGCGTGACTGTGCCGCCACATCACGCTTCACACTATTTATAACATTGGTGACAGATCTATCCATTTTGGATAAAAACACGTTCGTTGTTACCTTGTGATTGATTAAGCTCTAGATTGTTAGAAAAATGTCATTCCTTTGTCGCCTCATTCTTGGTCACATACTCACTTGGATGCCTGGACATTTGGATTAGTTTGACATACTGTTTATAAGGGATTAAAAAAGAAAACGCGATGGAAAACTAAAATGTAAATTGTGCCTTTTGTACACATAGTCTCAACTTAGATGTCAATGTTTATATTTTTTGGAAAACTTCAATCGCTACGAATACATTATGTTTACTCTTAACAACATTTTAAACTTAAAAAAATCAACATTAAATCACAATATGAAAACGAAAACCTCATTATTTACTAAAAGGAAAAAGATACAATTTGCAAAATTGAAATGAAAATAAGAATGGTTGCAATGGTAGGAGGTTAGAGGGATCGAACCATTGACCATCAGATACTATATGTATCGAACAATTATTTTTGCTATTCTTTTTACTAAACTTGATTTTATTGTATTTTTTGTTTATTTTATAACAACTATGATACATATAGTAGTAAAAAAATTATGGGCAAAATATACAAAAAATACAATAAAATCAAGTTTAGTACATAGAATAGCAAAAAAAATTGTTCAATACATATAAAAATTGCGAGTGACAAGTATGATACATTATGGTGTCATTAGCCTTTTTAGTAATTATTGGTTAATCAATAACATGTCATTATGTCATCAGTTAACCAATTAGTTTAGGACATACATATAATGATTAGCAAGTTTTGTATATTTAAGGGTGGTGGTAATGCGGTACGGTTTCGTGCGGTATGAATTGAAACCGATCGACAACACCGTTGCCTGGAGTGACGTTTGGTTCGGTATGGGAGTGCTTCGGTATACAATGCAGAATTGGCATGGAGAAGGTGAGCAAACATTTTGGGGTGAAATTTAAAATAAAATTAAGTGAGGTATGGAATCATGGTTGCCACTATAATAGCATGGTGAGATATGGGTGAGGTATGAGATGAGGTAGAATGATATTATTGGTGAATGGTGAGGTATGAGTAAGGTATGGATGACATGAATGCCACCACCCTAATAGAATACAAATTTTGATACACACTAAAAACTTTTGTGGGAAGTAATCATTTGAAACTGATTGTCCATCTTTTTTGATAGGTCTAAAGTTTAAGTA
Source organism: Chrysanthemum lavandulifolium (assembly GCA_022545495.1). Lineage (NCBI taxonomy): Eukaryota > Viridiplantae > Streptophyta > Magnoliopsida > Asterales > Asteraceae > Chrysanthemum > Chrysanthemum lavandulifolium. Next base: position 10,576,473 of record CM040240.1, on the reverse strand, counting down.
GACAGTTAATTACTTATTTTAAATCACATCAAAGTAAATTGGCAGTTAAACATATACGTCGGTGAGATTTTATAGTTTTGTACATTTATTAGTAAAAAAAAAAAAACTCAAATAAAGTTTTTCATTAAAAAAAAATGATTTAGATAATAAAAAAGGCACGAGCTATAGAGTGCAAGGAATTGAACTATAGACCTTTTGAGTAAGTTAAACTTCATTTACCAACACATTACCTTGTAACACAAGACTCACATCTTCATGCATATATTTAACTTATACTTGCCATAACACAAAAACAAACATATAGTCACCTATAAATCCGCAAAGTGAACACAAAAAATCAAGAACTTATACTTATTTCCATATTCAAGTTAACCACTGAGTTTTAGTTAGACTAAATTACACCGTTCATCCTTGTGGTTTGCGTTGACCGCAACCTTTCGTCCTTTGATCAAAAAAGTTGCACCATTCGTCCTTAAGTGGCAAACGTTATGCGTTGTTTGTCTCTCCCTCTAACGGCGTTTGTTAGCAGTCGTTAAGTCACTCCAATTGAAGTCCAAATGAGGGTAGAATAGTAATTTTGTTATATTTCTTTCTTCTTTAAAGACTAACACATAAACTAATATTAAAACCCCAATTACTTCTCCCACACACACACCCTCTTGTATTCATTTTCATCTACAAACTTCAACCCCCCATATCCACTCACCACCGTCTCTTCCATTCCACATCCACATATCTGGCCACCACTACTTCCATCTTCAAAACTTAACAAAAAAATACACACTGTTCTTACACTTCAAACACAAAAAAAACACACACTCTTAATTCTCTGTATCCAACTCCAGCCACCACCACCACAGTTGTACACCACCACCAAACCACCACGACATCACCACCAACCCACTACCACCGACTAACCAAACCTACCACCACAAAACGTTGGCCACCGCTACCAATAACCGTCGGCCACCTCCTCCCACATCAACCCATGACCATGAACACCAATCACCACCATCAACATAACCATCCCCAATTTATATATAGAAAAAAACTAAAAACCTTAACCCTAAAATTTAAACTCAAATCACAAAATTAACCTTGTAAATGACTAATTCACAGTCAAATAACACAAACCTTTCAAGCAATTCTTCAATTCTAATTGAAATTAAAAAGCCCCAAATTTTATAAAACTAAAACCCCAGCCTTATTACAACATAAACCCATCACCATCCACTAATCACCAACGTCATCACCATCACCACTACAACTGCCAGCACAATTACTGAACCCGCAACAACCCCGAGGACACCGAGCACAACTACTATGTGTTATAAACTTGTGAAGCTGCTAATGGTATTCCTCCTTCGGATTTTCTTTTTGTATATGGAACTCATCGGATTTAGTTGGAGTTTGATCTTAAAGAAGTTTGAGATCAACATTTTTTAGTTTTTTCTCGGATCAGGAAATGTATGTAGTAGGATTATGTTTCTGTTTTTATTGTTATCCTTTATTTTGATTTTATATTTGCAAGGATGAGATAGCATATATATAAGTGCTAAAATACAGTGGAAATTATCTGTGAATACAATGTCAAAAGTTTACAATTAATGTAGTTAGATTAATGTTGGTGTAAATATGACACCTGCCAAAACACAACCCACCAAACACCATTATAAAAAGGTTGCGGAAAAAGACGGATATACCCTCATGGGTTAAGTGAGTTAACTGACGTTAGTGGGATTTGGTGGGGCCAGTTGGATGGAGGGACGAACGATGCATAACGTTTGCCACTTAAGGATGGACGGTGCAACTTTTTTGGTCAATAGACTAACAGTTGCGCTCAACGCAAACTACAAGGACGAACGGTGTAATTTACTCTTTTAGTTATTTACGTTTTACAATCAACTCTGTCAGCAACCATGAACCTGAAAACCTAGTATTCTTATTGACACGTGTGTTGCTCATTCACTATAGGATATAAAACAAGAAAGATTTCCCCTCTTTAATCTATATGGGATGCAAAGTTCGGTGATCTTTATTAAAAAATGTACACACCTAATGTTGACTCTTGCATTTTTGTACACCATTTATTTGTTTATTATAGAGTTTAAAAACGGTTATAGAGTACACAACAATTCTTTTGTGGTGTCAATGAAATTCTGAATAGAAATGGCGAACCTATCTAATTGTTGTATTGTGCGATAAATGTATGGTGGGATCGTACACTCGTGATAATGAATCACACAACGAATAGTCAATTAATAGAGGAAACAAACAACAACACAACACAAACAACTCAAATGATATCTAATGGAAATGAAAAGATAAAAATCATGGTTTCTTTAAATTATAAAAAAAATAAATAAATAAATAAATAGAGATTGATCCATCTGAAAATTAAACCGAAGGCGTACAAGTTAGAATACACTCCACTTACCAAATAGACCACTCTCTATACATGATTTTTCTCTTCCTTCATCTATTTAATATAAAAGATGGCTCAAGTCACCAACGAATCAGTTTTACGAGGAACAGAAGACGAAAACACATAAAAATAAGAAAGCAAATAAAAATATAAGACGTGTGGTGTTTTTGTTTTTTACATTATTTAAAAACAACTAATGTGAAATGATGATTTTCGAAAATGAAAACATATAAACGCTTTACCTATTTTAAAAACGTTACGATAGAATTTAAGAGTAAGTTACACATTAACTACCTCTCAACACATCGTTCATAACTTCTTACATCCCTACTACTTATAAAGTATGCAAAATATTTTTTAAAATTGAAATGCTTATATTTAATTTGAGTAACTTTCTAAATGGCAACTTTTTAGACATGAGCCAATCTTTATGTGTCACTTCTTGTTCGCTAGAAATGAAGGCAGCCAAGAGGGACTCGAATCACCTATGTTGGAACAAAATCGCATCAATTTATAGTTCATTTTGCGTAACATGTCACTGCAAAGAACGTGTGATATTGTACCGTTGTACGGTATGGGCATAGGGAATTTCGGCTGGAGTTGTGAGATGTCATTGAACATAACAGCAAAATGTTTTTCTTTTGGACCATGAATGATGGTTTAGCTTCTTTTGGCATTTTCACAAGATTGCTAACTTGGCATTTTTACCTGATTGGTCGAGTTAGCTGGGAAATGCTAATCGTTTGTTTTAAGTGATTCGGACTCTAACACAATGAGTTTTGGTCGGTTTTGTGGTAGGACTTGTGAGGGTGACACATCTATCCATGGTATCACATCTATCCACCTGGACACAATTGATATTTAAGAAAAGTAAAATCAGATTCAAGAAAGTATTATTGTTTATGAATAACAACAGAAAACAAGAGGCAAAAGATGTAAAATGTGAAATGTGAAGAATGTATTTTAGGTATTTTATAAGAATTTACTTTTGAGCAATACAAGACTGACATTAAAAAAACAGGAACCATGGTTAAACGAGAATTGAACCCAAGACCTTCTGAATAAATAGTGGTTCACTTACCGTCTACCATCATCCTCATACACTATTAAGTTTCCAATATGGATGTGTTATGGGCATGTTATTGTTGTATGGGCTAAACCCATTTATAAACTATTTGTCTTTATTGTATACGAGATCGGCATTGGTCCGCATGGCGTTGGGCGAATTTTTAGCCGAGGTGATTGTGCATTAATAAATAGTAATATAATCATTTTTTTTCGGGGGCGAGTTTTTTTTTTAGAGCGATTGTGCATTAATAAATAGTAATATAATCCTTTTTTTTTTTTTTTTGGCGGGCGAGTTTTTAGCGAGGCGATCAGGCATTAATAAATAGTAATATAAACATTTTTTTTTCCGATCAGTAGCAAATGGACCGTAGCACCGTAGCATGGTATCAGAGTGACCCGGCCCAAAACGCAGTATCAGTAGTGGCACCGTAGCTACTGTAGTTGTACTGTAGCTATAGTACCCAAAACGGCGTAGTTTTGATCCAGGTTTAATATATACTTATAATTTTTCTATCTTAAATAGGTGCACCAAGATTTGAATCATGTTATTACGGATTTACATGGTTATTTTGTGCCATGTAATTTAGTTTGTTTTGCGTCGTATAGATAATCACAAAAAGTAAAAAGCCTAAAGCATACTACATAGACAATCCCCATTAGTGCTAAGAGACATTAAAGGATTAGTATGAATGGTAGTCTCACGATATCTTAACTAGAAATGTAGGCAACAAAAAGGGATCAAATCACCAATGTTGTACCACAGTTGCTTCAGCTCCGAGTCATCTCAATTATTTTGAATGGTACAATTTGCATGATTGAATCGTAGAATGGTAAGAGCTTAAACGACCAAACTCGTATGTGCTCAATAAAGACCTTACACTGGAGGGACATGCCTTAGTTCATTTTTATAACATGTTAATGCGGAAATCAATATGCCATTGTACAGTAGGGGTTATGTGGTTCAGGTGGATCGGTGTAACATCTATAGATCGAAAAGAACAACAACGACTATTGGATATACATAGAACATTACTATATATATTTAGTTGCATAAACATGTATGGACAATCTTTTTAAACAAAAAGGAATGGAGTACCATTTTTTTAAGTGACATGTATACTAAAAAAAAATTGGAATTTTATATTAATTTTTCAACACAGATATGACACCAGGGCTTATTATTTTTGTTCTACAAGACCTGTCATCATTTCGGTCTTGAAAAGATAACATTATTCTCAACACGGCTTGTCATCGTGCAATGTAGTATATATCCAAGCAAAATTTCACTTCTTTAACCTATATGGGACTGTGAGATGTAAGGTTGAATTGACTTTATTCGAATAATACTAACATCCATGGTAATTAAGTGACAAATGCAATTGTCATATATCATCTACGTAGTACAAAGGTTTACGCTCATTTTTTTCACTCTTTTTTGTTTGGTTGGGATGACAATGCAGCTTGTTTTGTGTTTTTTTGAGTTACATGCCACGACGTTAGTTAAGTGCTGGTAATGTGAAGCAACTTATTTTCTCTCGCTATTGGGCCAAATCATGAACCTGTTACGTTTGTTGGAAAGACCTCGGTATGCTATATATTATATACTTTGTTTTTTATGATATCGAACGGTTTAACAGATGTTCTATAGTTTAAAATGTGATCTGCATGTACCTATGAATTTTCGTACTAGGTTTTGATTGATTACATTTCAAATAAATTTACGCACAATTTACCATTTTAGGGGAAGATCGTTCCTGCAAGAGGACCGAATGACTTTGGATGGGATTCAGTCTCCCAACGTGATGGTTATGATCAAATGTAAGGCCATCTCTGTTTCTGCACGATCATCTCCATAATAGGTGACAAGTTCGACCAATTAACTTATAAGCAAGTCTTGGCTTTTTCATATCTTAAACGGGCCCTGAGGTTCAAAGCAAGTTTAGCTAAAAGAGGAACACATCAAATGGGTCGAATGGGTCAAACAGGTTGAAAGTCATGTCAAGTCTATCTTTTAAGAGTACAATCTTATAAATTGTTGAGAAAGAAGTTTTTGTAGGCAAGGGCGGAGCTATTAAGGGACCGGGAAGGGTCCCGGCCCCCTTAGGTCTAAGCCCGTTAGTGTATTTTTTTGTGATTTCATGTGTATTTCCGGTAAAAAAAATATTTCGGCCCTCCCATTTAATGTATTTCTCGAAAAAAGTTTGTTTCGGCCCTCCCACGGAAATTTTTCTAGCTCCGCCATTGTTTGTAGGTCCCCATTCTGACATAGCCACCTGTTTGAACCTGAATCAGATTTGACATTGTGATGAACCAAACCCATTTTGATCCGTTTCAACCCGACCCATTTCGACTCGCCATCTTCCCTGCACTTTTCATATCATCGCATGCTTGCAATAAAACCTTATTAATTTTATGATTTATGTTGTTATAGATATGCTGAAATGCCCAAGGAAGAAATAAAACAAGATTTCTCATCGCGGAAGAGATCTTGCACTGGTAAAATCCCACTTTGCTGAGGCTGGGTATGTATTCGACACATAAGATAGAATGTTATTTCTGTTGGTGTATGCCACTTTAAATTCATACTGTACTTCTAAACAAGGTATCTTAGATGAAAGGTATCCACTTTGTATTTTGGGTTAAAAAACTCATAAATGCAAATCTGGGATCATTTTGTTAAAGGAACAAAAGCTAAAGTTTGTGACTGATCCTTGACCACTTTGACAATGGTGGTACTTTAAATGTGAGTTAACATGATAAATCAATCACAAGCTCTAGAAAATGACCATTTAAAAGGCAATTTACGCTGTCTTCTTAGTTAATCAAATTGGTCTAACGTATCGTATGAGTGAATATACCGTGACTCCTGCATACTCTAGCAAGACCCATAGTCCTCATCTTTATGATGTTGTATAAGTGTACTTTCGTTGTTGTTGTTTAATATAAGCGTTAATTTAGCATCTAGGCGAACATTTGTGATTAAAATCAATTGGCTATTTTTATGTGACTGATCAAGTTATCCTTTTGGAAACTATAATAGTTTGTTTTAGGGGAACATGACTCAAAACTCTGTGTGGGTTTGTCGAGTTTTTTGGTAGGGCTCATGAGGGCGACATATCTATCCATTTTGGATAATTCTGGTGACATATGTTCGTTAGGACAAAGTTGTCCTGTCTCATGATATCTTCCTTAGAAAGTAGGCAACCAAGAGGTCTCGAATCACCTGTGTTGTACCCGAGTTGCCTCATTTCTTAGACACATGAATGACATTTGGATCAGTTTGAATGGCACCTGATGCTTAACAGCCGTTTTAGACTCCAAACATACTTAATAGCTATATCGAGACATGGCCATTTGAAGCTTAAGAAAGTTAGTGGTAAAACAGCACGCATTGCCCATAATCATCATCATCATCCAATTTTATGAAACATTTGTACATGAAATTCAGTGTATGTTTAAGAATCTTTGACCATTTAGACTACTGATACATCAACAAGCCTTCTACCATATCATGACATAACTCTCTAGAAAGTTGGAAAACCATATTATATAAACTAGTCTTATCGCATTACAAAATAACGTGCACAGAAGAGCTTAAAATAACGTAAAAGATGAAAATGCGTTTATACCTCCAGACACAAAGAGGGGCTGCAAAGGGTGAAAATGAACAGCACGAACGGGACGGTCATGCTCATCAAACTTGTCAATCAAAGTCCCCATTCGATAAACCCATAGCTGAATTACACCACTGTGAAGACTGGCAAGGATCCACGGCCATTTGGTATGAGGACTCAATCCTTTAACTCGGTTACTCTTGGTCTCAAACTTGGTCAACATTTTTTCAACCCTATAATAAATAAATCATAACAATTCAATCATACAACTAATTGAACACATCATTAAATCCATACTTAAACTTTAGTTCTCGACTAAACACCCTAACTATTCAATAACCAATTAGTGAACAATTAGTTTTGTACAAGTAGCAAAAGCAACTAAGGCTTTTTGTTTACTTACATGTATTTTGTCTATGCAAGAAAAAGAATATGTAGATTGAAGTGAAAAAAGTCAATTGTCCCTTTTATGTTGGAAAAAACAAACACGCTTCTTTTATTTGCTCCTCCGTTTGGAGACATAAGAACTTATATCATTTTCACTTTCCGTCTGCAAACATAAGAGAAAACATAGACGCACCAGATGGTGTTTTCTGAAATTGAAAAGATAGGAAACTTATAGACTTAATTAAAAATAGCAAACAAGGGAAGCTGCTGAGAATATTTTTGTGGAAATTTATCATTTTTTCGGAACTTACCTCCCTTCTCACGTGTAAAAGCAATAAAGTACAAAACATATACAAAACATATTCTGAACGATATTCTATTAAACGACCCCTTCAACAAAAAGTTGTAAATTTTTGCTTCAACCAATATCCAAGAAAAAAAAACACAATCAAACAAAGCTACATATTGATGGTGAAACCATAACATCAAGCAAGTCTCCTTACTACACTTCAACAAGTATTTTGCAACAGCACAAAAAAAGAGCACAAACAGAATCCTGAGTCGACAGCCATTAAGTGGCTTTAATTACACAACCGCGTTTTGGTCAGGTTTCCAGTTTGTTTACGCGTCTCTAAACCTCAAAATCACAAGCTTGTATCTCTTGAATGAGTAAATCCATTGACCTTTATCACAACCGACTTTAGTCCCATACTTTTAGTAACTCTTCCCACATCTTCAGCAGTTTCTTCCATGGTATACTTAGAAAATTCCTTCCACCTTCATTTCTTAGGATCCAGAAGATCGAGGCTCCCATTTTCTTGTTTCCTTTTGAATCTGTGACAGTGACAAACGTGTTGTTGCGCATAATTTTTACATGAAAGATATCCGCGGTTTGGGCTCGTTGTTCATACCTCTCTCAAACTCCTTTAGACCAACGAATTGTATAGAACTGTCCAAAAACAGACTTCATGCCCAAATTTCCATCAATTTAGGCATGGCGTTATAAAGAACACACGAGTTGAACCTCTGAAGACATCTGAAGTTCCTGTAATATTGGACACATTTTGTAAATATGTCAAACCAAGAAAAGAAGGTATATAATGAATGAGTTTGGATCAAATAAGAAGAATAATAAAAGAGTAAACTGCAAAATACATCTGCGGTTTACTGATTTTGAGACCTTCATCCATGTCACAAACTATTGGCTAGTTACATCTTCGTTAATAGCGTTAGCCATTATACATCCTGGTCACTAACTCCGTTAGTTTTCTTAGTTAAGTGCTAGCGGAGGGCTATTTTGGTCTTTTACTCATCACGAGGATGTATTTTGCATCCACTCTTTTACATATAAGAGGATGTATTTTGCAAAATACTTTTATACTTTACTTTTTTTTTTTTTTTTTTTTTTTTATTATTATTATTATTATTATAAAAATTCCAAAATTTTATAAAAATTCGAAAATTTTATAAAAAAATTTTCAAAAATTTTATAAAAATTCAAAATTTTATAAAAATTCCAAAATTTTATAAAAATTCCGAAAATTTTATAAAAAAAATTCAAAATTTTATAAAAATTCCGAAAATTTGATAAAAAAATTATAAAAATTCGAAAATTTTATAAAAAAATTCCAAAAATTTTATAAAATTCAAAATTTTATAAAAAAAATTCAAAATTTCATAAAAATTCTGAAAATTTGATAAAAAAATTATAAAAATTCGAAAATTGTATAAAAGAATTCCAAAATTTTATAAAAATTCGAAAACTTTATAAAAATTTTATAAAATCCGAAAATTTTATAAAATTTATAAAAATTCTGAAAATTTGATAAAAAAAATTATAAAAATTCAAAATTGTATAAAAGAATTCCAAAATTTTATAAAAATTCGAAAATTTTATAAAAATTTTATAAAATCCGAAAATTTTATAAAAAATTCAAATTATAAAATTTTCGAATTTTTATAAATTTTTATAAAATTTTCGAATTTTTATAAAATTTTGGAATTTTTTATACAATTTTCGGAATTTTTATAATTTTTTTATCAAATTTTCAGAATTTTTATAAAATTTTGAATTTTTTTATAAAATTTTCGAATTTTTATAAAATTTTGGAATTTTTTTATAAAATTTTCGGAATTTTTATAATTTTTTATCAAATTTTCGAATTTTTATAAAATTTTGATTTTTTTTTTATAAAATTTTCGAATTTTATAAAATTTTGGAATTTTTATAAAATTTTCGAATTTTTATAAAATTTTGAAAATTTTTTTATAAAATTTTCGAATTTTTATAAAATTTTGGAATTTTTATAATAATAATAATAATAATAATAATAATTAAAAAATAAAAAAAAGTAAAGTATAAAAGTATTTTGCAAAATACATCCTCTTATATGTAAAAGAGTGGATCGCAAAATACATCCTCGTATGAGTAAAAGACCAAAATAGCCCTCCGCTAGACTTAATCTAAGAAAACTAACTGAGTTAGTGACTGTGATGTATAATGGCTAACGCTTCACTAACGAAGGATGTAACTAGCCAATAGTTTGTGACAGTGGATGTAAGGTCTCAAAACCAGAAACCATGTGGATGTATTTTGCGCTACTCATAATAAAAATAAGAAGGATAGGAAGTACCACAACCACTCATTCTAGATGCACCTACAAAATGGATGCATCTTCATTCAAATTTTCCATCCCATATTAAAATATGTGGCTAGAATTACTTCTTACCCTTCTCATTTTAATTATTCTTCTTATTGGATTCTTTCCCTATAATGAATAATTAACTTCTATCTATGTTTCTGTAAGTAAGTTTAGTTCTCTATAATACAAAAAATTGGGGAAATTACTATAGTTAAAAGTCATACTATGAGTTTGTGACATTGTCATAAATTTATACCACTGAAGTGAAGTTACTTTTCTAACACTTACAATATCTACAAACCTGCAAGTGGGAATAAATGATATCTCTGATATCTCATATGCAATTGCAATGTTTGATTAGTTAGTTTAAGAAAATTGTTCGAATATTTGTTGTGAAGTCAAAGCAGACACGTTTACTTCATTTGTGATGATGACCAAATAACTCTTTCTAACATAAAATATTTTCGATTACAATTTTAACAAGATGCCCGAAAAAGAAAAGACTGCAACTTTTATGGGACATGTACTGGATCATAATGATTTCACTATCGCACTTAACTATTTCTGCAGCAATATATTCTAAGATTAGGCAGTTGACTGATCGTTTTGTTGTTGATCTCTTCTTAGTCACCGGATGAGATTGGTATAAAAAATTCCCTAAAATAGGATGCTAAACTAAGTACTCATTGCACGTTTTCTTTGAATTTTGTTGACTTACTTTGGTGAGTCCCCTCCTCCCCTATTCCAGTTATCTTGTTTCTATAAGTGTAGTTTCAAGCCTATATGTTTTACCTAAAGGTCATTCCAATTCATAATAAATTCAAACTATCACAAAAGATCAACCATTGCCAAGTTACCCTAAATCAAATGTGCCTTTTCAAACCATCTATACTTCTTAATTTCTTCTTTTACCAATTGAACACTTTCAATTAAATACAATATCTCATAATTATTTTCAAACACATGTAACTATGTAGCCAATAAAACACACGGTATAGGCTATGAACAACACCAAAAGTGGTCCAATTAATCGGTAGCACCCATCGCATCATACATCTCGTAGTTCTCTTGTTTAAACATTTTACGAATCATATTATACATTCGACTTATTACAATTTATGCTTGCAATAAATACACAAACACAAAATCAATTGTCATGGGTCAAAATAAGGAAGTCAAGAAAAAGTCAAACCCACATCAACAACAAGCAACACCATCAACCTCAAATTTCTTAATTGACATTTCCCAAACATCTTTTGTGCACTATAATCTTTTCATTTTTACTTGATAATATCCATCATATACTACAAAATCTTCCAATTCATCATCAAGATTCAAACTAAACCCTTAATTAAATACTTCCAATTCAAAATACTTCCAATTAAATACTTTTGTTGACTTCCTTATTTTGACCCATGACATCAATCGGGCTAAGACATAAACCCTTAATTAAATACTTCCAATTCAAAATACCCAATTACCTATAATCCTATGAATTATCATATAAATAAACGAGTTAATTACACAAATAAAAACATAAATTGAACGAGTTACACGAAATGATCATGTGGATGGCGTGGAAAATTAAGTTTGAAGATGAAGAAGTTGTGAACATGAACTTTTACATATTTAGTCTCTTATTTTCAAGTGTTCAAAAGGAGTTCAAATATTGTGTATATTATACTTCCTACCCCAATTACTACTAATTGCATATAGCTTTGGAGCTGACAAATCTCCCTTGGTGAAAACCGTCATTGTTGAACAATAATCAATTTCCAAGGTATCCAATGATGGAAATTCAAAAGCTTCCTTTCCTAAGCAAAATCCCTCGAGACTTTCAAGATCATAAAGTTTCAAGGACTTTAGACAAGGGAACACCACAGAAGCATTCACTATGGCATCACATTCTTCTTCTTCTCCCTTCACAATTACCTTCATACTTCTGCATTTACTTATATGTAGTTTCTGGAGTTGCAATAGACTACCAACCATCGAACATGTAAATACATATTCTAAACTAACACAACATTCAATAGCCAGTCGTGTTAGGTTTGGAAACTTTAATATTGTCCCCTGCTTGCTCTTCCATATATACTTAAGACTAGATAACAACCATAAGTCCACTTGTCTCAAGTTTGGAATTTCAGCAACAGTTTGTGAATCAAATATCTGCTCAATGTCAAGACAAGCACTACAATGGACAGTTTCAAGATTTTGCAGTTGAAGTAACTTATCGGATGAGAAAAGAGTCTGACCACCACTGGTGTTAACCATATCCACTTCGATCAAATTATGATAAGACCAAGGCAGCCGTTCCATAGTAGTACGTTGGTGCGAGCTTGTACTTTCATAACTTGGTAATCGGGCCTACAAGGTCATAAAAAACACAAGCTTATGTCAGAGAAAATTGTACATATAAGTTGGTTCAGTGATTAAAAAACTTCATATGTGAGCAAAATAAGCCAAAAGGCTCTACATGATTGTACAACGGTTGGGTTTGGGGATCGATACATAACTAAACCGTTGATATTTTCTAGAAAAGACCGACATGGAAGGTTTTTCTTTTATTTGAAATAAAATAATACCGATGCGAGGTGGTCGTCACATGAAAGTTAAAGCGACTTTCAACACTATGTTTGCTTAAGCTTGTATTTATGAAGTTAAGCTTTGGGTCAGAGACCGTCCATAAGTGAACACCGTTAGTTCGGGCATTCACGGATCACAACCTTTTCCAATCTTGGCCATCTCAATTCATTCTTCCCCAAGAAGAAACCCACAAAGTTTGGTAGATTGACTAGTTGAAGGGACTTCAAATGAGGAAAGACCGCATCATCAGATGTCGTCTTTTGCTCTCGACTTTCTTTCTTAACAATCACTTCCACTGCCTTGCAATCCTTTACCACTAACTCTTCGAGTTGCGTGAGGCTTTGAAGAGTAGAAAATGTGAATATATGTTCCAAAAGGTTGCACCCTTTAATTTTCAAGATCTTTAGTTTTGGAAGTTCGAGCATCGTAATATATTCTAGCCTTGGAAGTGACTTTCCAATATCAGTACCACTCTTGTTGTTGATCTCTTGAGTTTCAAACACCTCTGTCATTGATTCACAATCTTCTATTCTCAGTACCTGAAGCTTTTGCATTTGTCCTACAGCATACCGTGGAACCACACTTGACAATGCATCACAGCATCTTATGTTTATCTCTCTAGCATATTGGCATAAGGACCAAGAAGATAACTGAAAAAAAGGAGAATTTAATTATATAATCAACAGAGCTAATAATATTAACAGAAATAACCAAACCATTATTTTAGTCACTGAATATAAAGGAAATATACCTTAAGCTGGTCATGAATATCAGTAGGTATACCATTAGCACCACCACCAATACCCTTGAAATTTCTGAGTTTTTTAAGCTCAAGAATGTTTAAACGAGGGAAGAAAGTGGTGGTCGTGTGGGAATATATTGACGCATCTTCATCATCTCTGTTTGAAACAACGTCTTCAATACCATCACAATCCCTTATATCAATTTCCTCTAGGTTGGAAAGAAGTTTCGCCATGAGAGGTGAAAACAAGTACTTGATGCTGTTGCACTCGTACATTGTTATGGTTGTGAGGTTATGGAATGAGGACTGTGACCGTGGTTTTTGAAGAATTAAGAATTCACTCCAATTGCACTTCCACACATGACTCATCCTCCCCATATTCTTTAACTCTAATTCTTCAAGATTGGGGAGTATTGGTGGTTGTTGAGTATTGTGAGGTGGTTCTCTAGTACTTGGGTTCATTATCTCAAAAACCACCTCCACAGCTTTATAGTCACACAAATAAAGTTCATGAAGGTGATGGAAAGTGTGTAATAGATAGAACGGGAGTGCCACTTTAGGTATATTGTCATTTGATGCTTTCCCAGATATAGATACAACATCAATCTGCATCATCATTTACTCATTTAGTAATAAATTCAGTGGACTAAAATTGGATAGAGTTCATAACTTAAAAAATATATAATTTTTGAAAAAGTAAAATCCAAGGAATAGTGTAGCCATGACCTTGCTTTTGAAACTAATATCACTTTTCTTACCTAATTTTAAAGACCCTTTTACAAAAGTTTGGATCACTTGTCAGTTGTCACTCCACCCACTCTTGCATCAATAATCCAATACTAGGACAAAAATGTAAACATGTCTGTCTAGCTCTAAAATTGTAGTATTTCACTTATGAATGGTTGCTTTAATGTTTAAAAGTATTTTGTGTATGCACTCTGTTTTCAAAGAGTTTCAAGAGGTAAAGACTATAGTTGCCATTATTTAATACTTAGAACTAAATAAGTAATTTTTGGCAAATCTTAGGACCGTATCTGTGCATTACTGGAAAAACAAATTAGAAATATTTGGATATTCTCTGATTTTCTTTAGATAAATGAATTTGTAAAAAAAAAAAATTATTTTATCTAATTCAAAAATAATAAATAGCATTCAAGTAATAAAAGGAGGTTCCAATCAGTTACCTACCAAGTTACAACAAAACAAAATTAGGGATTAAATATCATTATTTAAACATTTAATTTAGAAGTCGTACCTCTTGATCTTGGTTACTCTCGGCCAATTCATTGTTTCTTCCACTTTCTTTGCCGCATCTAATAATTTTAACTTCTTTAAGTGCTCTCATATCAAAATTGGTTGTGGCAGGTGTCATTAAATTTTCAAACCTCTCACAATCTCTAATAAATATGCTTTCAACAGCTTCAAATCCATGAATCAAGTTATTTCCAGCATCTTTATTTATCCTCCACACCTCTCTAAGCTTCCCTAAATCCTCCAAATAAATGCTTCTCAACCTGCTGCTGCTAACTTTATCCATGTCGATGTCGAATATCACTTCGACAGAAGCACACTGTCTAACTTCAACCTCTTCTAGATGATTGAATAATGGCATCGGATTGCTTGGGAGAAGATTCACAAGACTATCACATTCTTTCACTACAATGCTTCTCAAGCTGCTGCTACAAACCTGTTCTGCACTTTTACCAGCACGTCCCAAGTCAGTGTTAAATAACACTTGAATGGAACCACAACTTGTAACTTCAAGCTCTTGTAGATTATTCAAGAATGGAAACGGATTGCATGAAAAAAGCTTCACAAGACTATCACATGTGTTCACTTCAATGCTTAGCAATTTGCTGCTAGGTTGCTCAGTTTCACCAAATTCCATGTTGAACAAGACTTCAATGGAACCACAACCCATGACCGTAAGCTCTCTCAATGGGCAAAGATTACAAATACTAAACTGAGGAGGCCATATCTCCTTCAAATTCTCCATATCAACAAGAACCAATTTCTCCAGTTTAGGAGTCGTATCCTGCAAATTAATTATGATCTGTCATCCATTATATACTTTTAGTTGAAAAGCTTGTTGAAATTATTTTATTTACATAGAGTATATACTTACCTCTTTGTTAAAGAGAGATTGCATGCGGGAAATATCACTCGACCAATAAATGCTTTTAATTTTTGGAAGGCCTACAAGTTGCAACTCCATGAGACGTGGCAGCTCAATTACATCAACTTTATTGCAGAAATGCAATAACTCTGGTAGCTCAGCCAACCTGAGATACTTTAAGTTGGAAAAGACATCAACGTAATTCTCAGTATGTATGACTGCTTCCATTTTAAGGCATCCGGAAATTTCCAGATACTCTAGCTTTGACAAACTTGTTGCAACACTCGGCGTGAAAAGGTATTTCAACTCTGCACATTCTGAAACTACAAGGATTCTCAACTTGTTAAACGAACAGTTTCGAGAAGGATGCGGGGGACGCGGGAATTCCACATCAACTTCTTCAAGAGTATTCATATCATTCACTTGTAGATAAAGTGCATGTGTGATTTTAAACAGCTCGTTGATTTTAGATTTCAGTATTTCTTCTCTGTTGGTGACCAACTTCAAGCTGTTTTCATATGAGTGCATGTCAACTTGATTTGTTTCCAGTTCGTCTCTAACTTCTGTAAAAGAACATCCAACTGAGAGTTGGAATCTTTGATGTTTCTCATAAGACATGTTCTTCATATGAGCATAGTTACCAATAAATTCAAATTCTAATGCACTTAGTTTCTTTGAACGCTCTGCAAGTTCACTATAGTTGTTGTCTGTGAAGCAGCATGCTGTTCCATCATGAGGTATCATATAAAGTTCTTCAAGTTTCACCAATCTTTTGAAGACACCATCATCTATAACAAGATTATAACAACCTGTTACATCCAGTAATCGTAGCTTCTTCAAATTTCCGAATGCGGAAGGTAGGATTGTAATGCCAGAGTAAGCAATGCTAAGCACTTCCAGATTCGAAAGATTTCCAATACAAGTTAAATCAAATATCAACGAGCATTCATCGAGACAAAGAGTTCGAAGGTTGGCGCACTGAAAGGATGTGGGAACTGGTGGATACTCCAATTTCTCAAAAGCTATAACTTGAAGGTTTTGCTTTCCTTCAGAAAAGTCTTGAGGAACCTTAGTGACTCATCTCCTTGCATAAGTTTCAAAAGTGAAAGGTTTGGAAACTGAAATTTACTAGAAACTCAGACATGCTCTTGCATGTTAACGAAAGTTGCTTGCAAGACTGGCTCATATTATCAGCTTCACTCCACTTTGAGAAATCATCTTCATGGTGAATGATCCAACATCCCTCCTCACCACCTTTAGAAACAGTAGCTACAGCAAACGCAAGCACAAGATCATGCAATTTCACACAATCACTGTGATGACTATCTCCATCCATCAACATGTAGGCATTTTTAAGATTGCTCACGCTTGTTTGAATGCTGTCTCTAGCTTTTCCCATAGTGAAAACTTGTTTTAAAAGTTTTAGTCCCCATGCGTATCTTGTGAGATCTTCTATAGGAATATTAGAGTCCTCCGGGAACAAGCCACAAAGCAGAAAAATCGCTTTATCCTCTTCTCGTTTTAAACTCTTGTAGCTTATCTCAATAATTTCTTGCACGTTCTCATCAAGATCATTTATCTTCAAACGATCACGTGTATATCTCCATACGCCCCTGTCCTTTTCACATTTAAGAGTTCCGGCAATGAGTTCGATTGCAAGTGGCAAACAACCACATTTTTTTACAATTTCACATCCTATTTCATAGAGATCATGATCATGTTCGGCTGAAATCCCTGCTTTTTGACAAAAGAAATCCTGTGCTTCGTTTTCCTTCAAGACATCAACCTTAACTTCTTCAAGAGCAGCATCATCTGCAATCTGTCGGCAAACTTTTACATCCCGCGATGTGAGCAACAACTTAACCCCATTTGGCAAAGGACTCGCTAATCCGATATCTTCAAGTTTAATCTTCTCCCACACATCGTCCAGTATAACCAGAATCTTTTCTTTACGCTCCAAGAATCCTTTAAATCTTTTAGAAAGATAAGCTGCCCTTAGTTTTTCATCACTTTCAGTTAGAGGTTCGCCTGTGTGCGCTGCTATGGCATTCTGAATGGCAAACAAGTTGGAACTTTTCCCAATAACTACAACCACGATCCAATTAAACATCTTGTTATCTTCTGTAGCCTCTTTCAGTTGTTTCATCAGCGTGGTTTTCCCCACACCACCCATTCCACACAAGGCTATCACTCGAGGCTTATCATCATCTTGTTGAAGGAACTTCAATGCATCCTCGAATATCTTATCTCTTGACTTGAACACAATTTGAGTATTTCTAGCTGATGTTGATGTTGATGGTGGGTGTTTGGAATCAACTCTTCCAAGAGGTATATCAACATCAGTCCAGGTGATTTTTTCGTTAATAAGACGGTCGATATCCTTGATATGTGTCAATGCATTTTTACCTGCTCGATACTTCTTTTTGACATTAAAGCATCCAATGCCGTTACTTGGAATATTTTCAACTTCTTTCTTAATGTTTTCTACTTCTTCCAACCACCCCGGTACACGAGCAGGTATCTCTTTATTGTTTTCACGGTTTCTTCTCAAATGATTTTCGTTATCAATTCTTTGACCGTCCAAAACCTTAATTTTGTCTTTCATTTCCTTCACACGATCGGCGTAGGAAGTGAGGTTTCTCAACTTTTGTGTAATATGACCCGTCAATGCCTTCACAACAGGCTCAACAATTAGAGATACAAACTCCATTTTCCTGAGACATAAGAAATTATATTAACAAAATTAGGGGTGGCCATTCCCGAAATGGATAGGAAAATAAAGAAGTTAAGCAATTGGGTCTAAACAGGGTTAGTTCACATGGTTGGTTTGTCGTGATCAAAACACGACTGAACTACAAACAAAAGGGATGAGAATCTTATTCAAAATTTTGGAATTCTGCTTATTTTTTTCTTATAAGCAAGTACTTATAAGCTACTAAAAAATAAGCACTCGGTTTATGAAAATAACAATTTGTTTCAAAAGTTCATTCATATCAATCTATCACAACAGGACCAACGATTGCAAATGCAACTTCCATCTTCCTGAGACATAAGAAATCATGTAAACAAAACTAGGGGTGGCAATTCAAAGGAAAATAAACTAGTTGAGCTTGGTTCTAAACAGGTTCGTTCACATGGTTGATTTGATGTGATCAAAACACGACTGAACTACCAACAAAAGGGATGAGAATCTTATTACAATATTTATACTTTTGGATTGCTTATTATTTTCTGCTTATAAAAAGTACTTATAAGCTACTTAAAAATAGGCACTCGGGTTATGAAAATAACAATTTGTTTGAAAATTTCAATCAATTCAATTTATCAAATACAAATAAGGGAAAAAACACTAAAATTAATTTACCTTAAATAAGCATGCATATCAAAAACTTGTAAACGAAACTATGGGTTGCAATTCCAGACAAGAAACAAAAATAAACGTGCTGAGCTTGGGTCTAAATAGGTTTCGGGTTGCCCGCCAACTTGTTCAGATAAATAGTCACAGAGTTTTTTAGAAGACCGTTGTAACTAGAAAACATATTTAACAAAACAAGCACTTGTAAATATATTTAGCATATAATGTTATTCTTATTATCCTGTTACAAAATCATGAAAAATAGCCCTTAAAAGCAAGGGAGCATCTTCTTCGCTTATCTGCTCACTCAATTCAATGTGAACTCGCTCAATTTGTTTTGATAGCCTAAAACTTTAAATTCTTGTAACCAATTATATTTGCATATCCAATTATCAAAGGTGATAATTCCATAGAGTTATGTGTCAAACATTGTGACAACTAATGGAACTCGATTAATTACGATATGTGTAATCATCATATCAAATTGGTGTTCGGCAAAAGTCTTAAATAGATCACATTATTTTTCATCGGTAAAGTTCGATACGAGCAGCCATATATGTTCGGTATGCAACAACAAAACGATTGTTTACATGGCCAACATCATGACGGCGAATATAATAAAAATCAAATGTCATGAGAAACCAAAGAACAAAATTGTACTTCATATGAAAATAACCTCGCTCAATTTAATTTGTTGAAA
Source organism: Chrysanthemum lavandulifolium (assembly GCA_022545495.1). NCBI lineage: Eukaryota > Viridiplantae > Streptophyta > Magnoliopsida > Asterales > Asteraceae > Chrysanthemum > Chrysanthemum lavandulifolium. The sequence continues at coordinate 10,556,838 of CM040240.1, read as the reverse complement.
CGCATCATACAATTGATGAGTATCTAGCAGAAAATGAGGTGCACTTGGTTCAAAGAGTGGAATGAGAATAGCAAAAGTAAAAAGAATATAATGCAATATAATAAAATGGAGATTATCATTATCTTAGATAGTGTTTGGTTTAAGAAAACACATTTATCTCAAAAGTAGTGGTGGTGGTGGCGCTAGTGGTGGTGGTGGTGGTGGCTTCGTTGTGGAGGTGGTGGCGGGTGGTGGTGGCGGCCGGTGGTGGCTACCGGTGGTGGTGGTTGTTGCTTGGTGGTGGTGATGGTGGTGGTGGCGGTGATGGTGGTAGTGGTCGTGATGGCGGGTAATCATTATCATTCCCCAATTTATGGATAATGAATCATTATCCACTATTGAATAATGAGTGATTGCATTATAGTCAACAAAACACATTTTTATTACTTTACCTATTCTTTACCGTTTACCCTCATAACCTTCTACGAAGCCTTCCCTGAATGTTAGTTTCCATCGAGTTCTTAGACTTGATGTCCAATTATAAATTCTTATGTTTGGGATGGGTTGTCATCATCTAGTAACTAGAAAACTCAAATTGATTAATTTCAAATTAGATAAACTAGTAGTGGCACAAGGCAAGAGAACATGACAATAGATTACTCGATGGATGCATAATCAACGCTCCATTACTTTCATGGAGATTTAATGATTTTGTAATATTAGAAAACACAATAACTATATTATCTTTAATATGTTTAAAAGTGCATATTCTCGTAAATATGTTTTATAAATGCAATAGTGATTTAAAAACTCAATAGTCACGGGTCGGTATGGTACTTTGTAAATGGACTACCAACAAGGATTAGAATCTTAATACGTAAATTTTATTTATTTATTGATACTTTGGGATAATTGCTTATCTTTTTATGCTTATGGGTAAGTACTTATAAGCCAAGGTTGCAAATTTTGTGAATCGTCCGCGCGCGTCGAATTCTTGTAAATTGTAACCGGTCTAGGCGGGATTAATCGATAATTAATCGGATTGTAACTTTTGCCAAGTTTGGGTATTTTCGATGAGTTTTGGGTATTCCTGACAAATTTTTTCTTAAAATCTTGGTATAAGTGATTAAGTGTAGTTTATGGCCGGTTTTGAGTATTTCCAGCAAAATTTGCAAGTTTCCGGCAACTTTGACCATCGTTAGCAGTCATTGACCGCCGTTGACCGATTTGTTTGATCCATTTACACAAATCAAAAAGATTGGTGGTCCAGTAACACCTAGACGTCGGCTTGTAGACTTTTTTTTTGCAGTTAGTAGTAGCTATTTAATTTATAAAACCGTTTGGTATCGTAAATGTATTATTAGAGAGTAAAATGACGTAAAAGCAAAAAGTTAATGCTAAACACTTAGGGTGCGTTTGGTAGACTATGACTATGAAAGTGATTAAATGTGTTTGTTTTGTGGGCCCAGTAATGAAATGGGTATATCATAGTCATAGATTCATTACACACCAATTTGGTGTCTATGAAATCCATTCCCGCGGTCCCCTCTCTTATCCACTACAAAATTCAAATATCTATACACTTTTCCATTCCATATTTTATCAACCAAACATAAACAATCATAATCATACACTTTTTCATATCCATTGTCATTCTACCCCATACCGAATCCGATGCCCATTGTGATTCATAGCAACAAACCAAACGGCCCCTTATTGTTTCATATAGGAGCGCTTAAGCAAAATCAAATAACTAAACAATCGTTACTAAACAAGTCAGATATTTTAAACGATAAAAGCTCCAAAAGCTCGTCCTAAACACAACAGATGGTAAAATATAAAACATTTGGTTAAGGCCAAATATAAAAGTAAAAATAATAATCTTAATTTTATCTCAAATAAGCCTATTGAAATAAGCAGCTTCTACCTCCTTTAAAATTTTCCCTCAAAATAAGCTATCAAGAAAAACCAGTATACATTTTTATTTGATCTCAGGCATTAAAATAAGCAGCTTCTACGTACTTATTGAGACTTGCTTATTCTACTTAAAAATAAATAAGGAATCCCAAACACCCCTTAATCTTGATCCAAACATATGTGTCTTGCTATGTTTCCTTTGTTGATTAATAAAGATAGAAAAATTGATACATCAAACTTAAGAGGTTACAGAACTTGTAAAATACTAGGAAAAGGTAAAACTTAGGTGTCTACAGTTAGTAACTTAATTCTATGCCAAAAATATGTATGAGTACCTTGAAATACAGCTAGACTTCAAAGATGTCACTAGTTCTCAAAGATGTTACTATTTTTTAGTGTTCAAACAAAGAAGGTTGGTTGAGTTCTAGATGATTAAAAACAAATGGAGAAGACGCTTCGAGAAAACATGCAGAAAATTTATATAGTGCATGGCAATTAACATCAACTTATCAAACACTTTTAGCAAAACCCAAAGAAACATGATCGATGCTCCCATTAACAAATAAAAACCTCTTATATAACCTTCTAACAGAATCTAAATTAGAACCCATGACAATTAATATCTACAAAAGCTATTTTCTTCATTGACATATTTATCAAACCCTTGGCATGCAAGTGTAAAATCGGTTATAATATAAATAAATACATGTAAAAGCAAAACAGATTATGAAAATCTCACCAGTTGTAAACGAGGATAGCTACAAGCCTCAATGAAGGAAGTAATGGTATATCAAAGTCCAATGTGCTCTGAACAAATAACTTTGTTGAGCATATATGATATTAAAAGTGCTCCAAGGAATAAACCAACAAACAAGCAAGTAATCTTCGGCTATGGAATCTAATAATTTGCTTTTCTCCATCTTTACTCTTTATTTTTTTTAGAAAAGCATCTCATACGGTGGATAACTTTAATCACAAGTTTATGTATATCATATTTCTAAACTAAAGGCATCTTTGAATAGAGAAAATTTCACTAAAATGAAATCAGACAAGGAAATAATAAAATTATCAAATTTTAAGAAATATTTGGTAAGTTTCACTATTTGTAAGTACACACTGCTTGAGCTAATATGATTTTAACAATGTCAAGATGCGAACAGTGCTCCAAAATAAGCTACCGCTTTTTCGCCAAAATATCCAACAAGTGTGATTGTTGGCCAAACAACTCCTTTTAAAATTGGTTTCGTTTGAACACACAAATTAAGTTATTTTGAAAGTGAATTCAACATGATTAACACGATTCAAGCAAATAATTCCAGATTCTAATCACACCCGGGGGACAAACATACTTGAGACACAAAGTATGCACATGCATACCCTTTTAGGACCATCGGTATAAATTGAGAAAAACTACTAATCCCAAACACCACAACATCTAAAGTTGATCCATCTAAGAGTTAAAAAAAAAAAAAAAAAAAAAAATCTTCATTGACGCATTTAATCAAACAGTTGGCATGCATGTGTAAAATGAGATCATAATATAAAAAACGTAAAAGCAAAAAAGGTTAGAAACATCTCACCAGTACGTTGTTGGGTTGACGGAGTTGATGCCAAGGTATAAACCAACGAGCAAGCAACGTTGTGACCCTGCCATGGAATCCAATACTTTGCTTTTCTCCATCTCTCTCGCTTAAATATAACATTTTCTAAACTACATATAATCTTTACCTATATAATGTGGTGTGATCGATTAAAAATACAAAGGTGTATGCTTAGTTGGAAAATATTATATTTTTGGGCTAATGGTATCAAAATGCATCAACACCTTTGATGCAAACTTTTAATTTTTCTAAACAATTCAATATGACATGGCGTCAACTAATATTACAAAGAATGTCCTTGAGTCAATTGCATAGTTTAAAAAATTTACGCCACCGTCCTTGTGGCTCTAAAATTAAAATAGTTATTTACATAAGTAGTCCCCGTGGCTTTAAAAAGCTACACCAATCGTCCTTGTAGGTCTAAAATTATACGCTTTGACCGAAATAATTAAAACTTATACGTTTTTCTGCTTTATACATTTTCATTCGCTTTGATATGTTTTCTCCTGCTTTCTTATGTTTTCACACGTCAGTCCGCTTTATACGCTTTTTCTTACGTTTCATACGCTTTTATACGCTTTATCCATTTTATACATTTTCGTCTGCTTTTATACGTTGTCATCTGCTTCTATATATTTTCGTCCGCTTTTATATGTTTTTCTTACGTATTCATACGCTTTGATCCGCTTTTATATGTTTCATCCGTTTTATAAGTTTTCATCTATTTTATATGTTTCCACCGCTTTTATCGTCATTCATATTTATGCGCTTTTATACATTTTCATAAACTTTCATCCATTTTCACGTTTTTGTCTATATTCGTACGTTTTTTTTAATTGTTTTTCCTACACTGCTTGAAGTTGAGACAATCAAATAGTCGGTGTGAGTATCTGGCAACTATCACTATTAAAGAAGTTGCATGTGGTATGAGTCTATGAGAAATAATGACTAATGAAACAATATGACACATCTTGATTATACCCGGACCAGAGGCGGAGCCAATAGGTAGCAGGCAGGTGCTGAGCCTCCCCCAATTGGCCCAAATGGTATATTGCATGTTAGCCCAAACTTCATTTAAGTTTTCACTTTGCGCAGCAGTGGCCCATATTTAATAACTTGTGTAATGTAATATATTTAATATTAGTATGCTGGCCCCATTTTCATAGATTATTTTTATAGATGGTTTTTGATATCTTTTATATAATAAAACAAAACCTCTAGTGGGAATTTTTCATTTCAAAAAATTCAAACCATACTTTATTTGGTAATACTTTTTTAATAATTTTATATTTTTCTTAAGTATGCTTAACTAAAAAATAAAATATTGCCTTATTTGTTAAAAAAGAAGTTCAAATTTCGTTTTTACAAAACAGATGTAAAAAAAACTAAAAATACACATGTACTGAAGATTTAATACATGATAGTTTTGGGTGCAAAATGTAAAACTAAAAAAAGCGGAAGATCCATCCAAACACTAACAGAGAAAGAAAAAGAAACCTGTTAAAATAAAAACACCCGACCACATGCTTCTTCTATCTCTGCATCCAATCAGAATTTAAGTACGCCCCCTTTTGATTCATCATAATCAAACACAAAATTACGTATAATTAAATTGATCAAAATCCTTAAGCGATATAAAACCCTCAAAGTGATAACCTTCACTCAATTATCAACCCTAATTTTATCAATTTTCTCAATCTGTTGGTTGTTGATAGTTCCCCTAATTCTGAACAAGCGTATCAATTATTCCTAATTTAATTTTGATGAAATTGGTGAGTTTTGTTTAATACAATCTATGATGTGTTTGTGTTTATTTTCTTGATTACTTATTTTGATTTTAAATTGATGGCTTTTTTATGTGAGTTATGTTTTTTAGATTAAATTAGTTCGGTTTTTGATTAAACCGATTTTGATTTGAGGAATTTTTGTAGTTGAAGCTGCCAAAAGAAGAACTCAAATTTCATATGTGGATAGAATGGTAGGTGATTGGTTTACACGTCTTGAATTGTTTCTTTGCATTTTTTTGTGAGAATAAAAAGTCACATTTGTTTAAATTTCAATCTTTTTTAAAACTTGAGTTAAACTTTGTAGGTTGTGTTTCTGGGGCTTATTTAACATATGCTCAAGACACTGTAGCTTATGCAAATTAGATATTAGACCAAGAAAAAGTGGATGTTTGGTTTGGTTAACATCCGAATGTATGGTGAAGATGCGAAAGATCTTAATGTTAGAATGGTAGCCTCGGAATTATGTAGGTGTTAGTCCACTATATTTTATGTATCATGCATGTAATGGTTTTGTTATCTCTAAACTCAGTTTTACTATATGCAACAGATATGGAATATAAATCAAAGAGAAAAGTAAGAATTATCATCATTCTCATAGTTATGGGAATAACTTTTTATATCTGATTATGATATGCTAGAGTATGACTTCGGATTAAGCACAAATACTAAAATTGGGTTCTTTTTATGATGAAGGCTAAACTATAACCCTTAGGTTTATTGAATATAACTTTGCTTAAGATTATAGTTTTAACACAATAAATGCTTTAAAAAAACATGGTTGTGAAAAAAAAAAAGGTGGTTTTGATTTAGGGGGTGTTTGGAATTTGCTTATTTAAAAGTGATTAAAACTACTTTTCTAAGATAAGCACATACCAAACTCCTTATTTTTCCTCGGTAGTTTGAAGTTATTCAAAATATTCTAGACGAGTCTAAGGTGATGTTAGCATAATATCCATCTAAGTTTATACATTTGTTAGGTTACTTATTAATTTTTTTTTTTAATCTTCTCAATGATACAACAATGCTATAGATAAGAATTAGGATATCTAATTTTACTATATTGGATTTACTACCAAGACCATTTCGGAAGTCATTGCTCTTAACATCAAAATGGTGTTTTGAGTGCTTTACGAATAGCAAAATTGATCTCGGTGCGGAAGACTCTAATTCAATTGTATATTAAGCATGATGAGCTATTTGCACATGTTAATTTGTTAGGTTTATGCATTTTTTAAAGTAATCATTCTAACAAAGGCATGTTTCTATATCCATATAAGCATTTTTGTAGCTACACGTAAGCATTATGGCATAAGTAAGCAATTTTGTAGCCATTTGAAAGATATGGAGTATTTATTTACGGAGTATTATTTTTATTTTTAGAACGGAAACTATCTAGCCCTTTTAGTGAAAGATGTGGAATTAATTTGTCTAGCTTTTTATAATTAATTTGTGACTAATATAAGCAAACATGATATCATATTCGGCAACTATCACACAACTGTTGTTAAAGAGTTACATAGTACAAGTAATACATAAAATAAAAATTTATCACCTAAAATTTTCTCTTCATCATGGAGCGGCAATGGTTGGAACTCCCTAAGGAATTCTTGAACGATATATTACATCATTGAACTGTAATTTGGCTAACGAATCTAAATGAGTCACTTCTCTTGATTCAATCATATATCAATTGTTCTTTCTCCCTAATCAAACACCTTATTGAAACTTTGTAGGGCATGGCCGCATCGGTACTTAACAACATGCTTTTCACTTATGGTTGGATGAGAGGATCATGCAATTGGTGTGGAGGGAATTTCTGAGTTGAATTCTCAGTCATTTTAGAATCTTGAAAAAAGTGGCAACCACTCCATTACACAAATTGCTCTCTGAGTCTTTTGCTATGCTTATTGGTGGTATGTCTTAACACTTATATCCACCCCTTTGTCTACTTAACCTTAATCTGTCGATTGACATTTATGCTATTTACACATATGATGATAGATGACAGAGAATGTTGGCCGGAGTTTGCACCTTAAGATGCTATTGATTCTTGGAATCTGCATTAGAAATACCCCCATCACTCCGAACATACCCACTTGACCCACGATCCGATGTCGGTTTCATGACCTCTCTATTTGTTGTTGTAGCAAAAGCCTAAAACAAATGAAACACCCATTTTAGGACTTGGACAATTTGTTGGTTAGTATATTGTTACGGTAGAGATTGAAACTCAATTGGGGCTTATAAGGCATTCTGATAGGGCTCATGTCAATAACGTACATAATTAGTCACATGCTCATGCCGCTGAACTTCATGGAGCATCAAGACCATCTTCGGCTAAGGTAAGCTTTTCGTAACCTCCAACCTTAAAAACCGGTAAAATAATCTGCGGCTACCATCCAATTTGCAAATTATGAAAGCATTTTTTTACACATGGCATGACCATTTGATTACGAAATGCCAAAATAGTAATTTCAAAGGCCTAAAATTATGGGGTAGTGCAACCTTCGAGCATGCCCAAAGTATGTTTGTGGCTCAAGTGCACTTCATTAAAGATAAGTGCCTTAAAATTATGTGAGTGAATGAGTGGAACTTATTCAGTTTTTAGATTTGCACTTTAGTGACATGGTATCCCGTTAATCGCTCTAAACTAAGAATGCTTTATAGCAAACTTATTATCGTTAGTTTTCATATGTTATGCTTAAGGATTAAGGTAAAAGAACAAATGGGTCAGACATATTAGGAGTGATCTAAAACGTTGCTTAACCTAGAGTGTTTTTTCTTTAGTTTAGGAGACTCACTAAATTGTAGAAAGTGATTCCACTTGCACGACATATATTCACGACATATACCTTGATCTAAAACGTTCCTTAACCTAGAGTGTTTTTTTCTTTAGTTTAGGAGACTCACTAAATTGTAGAAAGTGATTCCGCTCTCACGACATATACCTTGATTCCGCCCCTTTTTTGCATATAATGTTTATGGATAGCAGAATACTGTATACTGATTGGATACCGGTTATTGCAGAATATTGGTAGACTCACATGAGGTCGAATGCAGAAGGTTTAGACGAAAAGTTTGTGAGTCATATGATGCTAAACATAAGAGGATATTGTTAAAGTTCTTGAAGATGACGCCTCAAAAGTAATATTTTTTGCAAAGTAAAAAAGTATAAGATATTGATTCCAAGTTGTACAAAACTTTTCGGAAAATGTTATGTTTTAGATTTAGTTTTTAGCTCGGTTAGTGATTTTTTGTGTTGTTGTGGTAATGTATTTTTTTGTAAGTAAAGTTTTTATATGAATAGTTTTATGAATTTTTTGTTTTAGTTGCCATGATCAACGATGGTCAATGACGGTCAACGGTCAAACTTGCCGGCAAATTTTGTCGGAAAGACCATATCTAAGTTCAATAAATAAATAAAAGCATATATACTTAATATTTCCTATTTTAATCTAACAAGTAAAATCATTTATAAAACGTTACTTTGTTCGTATATTAATCGATAATAATACATAGTGTAAGACTTTTGAAAAAACCCCGTGCGTGCACGGGTATTATAACTAGTAAAATATTAATTACAATATCTTTTGCGTTTATAACTTTTCCTATTAAATGGTAAGATTTTGTTGACTCTCATAATAAAGGTATTATTGATTAGAAATAACTAATAATCGCTACCCAGATTGTTTAAAAGTTACTATAACTGAACGGATTTGAGTTATATGCATAGTTTGTGTGTTAAACGTTAAAAGGTGAAATTTAAAAAGTAGCTAAAATGAACATGTCAAAAATCGTCCAATTTGTTTACTTAAAAGAGGAGATATTCCATTAAGGGAAAATTTCTAAACGCCCCTACCGCTTCAACTTTATTACCCCAAACGCCCCACTTTTTTAACTTCAAATGCCCCACAAGCAACTCTCCATGGGCAACTCTATCAAATATTTGGGCCCACATTGTACAAACATAAGACAAAACTAACATCGCCAAAACCGACATTTGAGTGCTATTGGGTGGTAATGCTAAGAAGCGCCTAGCGATGCAATCCTACCACCCACAACCGATAAAACCCATATAGAAAACAGAATCGACATCCCTTGAATGTTTCAAACGCACAGACTGCCTCGTATGTTTGAAACATAGAACGTAAAGGAAGGTTGCCTATTAATTCAGCGTATGTCCGTGACATGGAAACGGTTAAGCAAGTCAAAAGACACAATCAAATAGCGGGAATGCTACCATCGTTAGCATACAACCGATAACCACACCAATAAATGTGACCCCAACATTAGCTTGACTTGCTTTTTGATTCTCGATTGTGTTCGAAGCAATGCCGATCTAACACCGCCCATTGTTTACAGAGAGGGTGAAAATTAAACAAAGGTACGGTCGTGTTTGATTGAATGGGTATGAAATTTTTAGGAAGGTCGGATCAAAATTGTCGTGACGAATCCCAAAAGCGATAAAGCTTTCATACTCGTGATGTCAATGATAGGGACAAACGTATGATCGATCGGTTGATGGAAGGATTCCAAACGACCGCTATGGTATCACTCGGACAATGGTCCATAGGTAAAACCCAAACTCCATGTGACCACCAATTGGTTTGACGTCGAAATGAAATGTTTGAGGACATGGTGCAAGTCAAAATGTTGATTTACCAAACCCACGTAACCTTTAAACTCGCTTGTACATCAAAACGTATGAAACCGTGGAGTGATTCAACACCAAAACGGACGGTGAAATGCATGTTGTCTATGCAAGACTTCCAAGCCTTGCATAATCAAGCGCATTGAGCCACACATCAATCGAGACTGTTAACTATGTCCATTTGAACTTGGAATGTTGTCGACATCGTGAAATTTTTGGGCAACCGTGAGATCGCTAAGATGGGCAAGTTTCACAAGAAATGGGATGGGCAACTATTAAACTGTAAGAGTATTATAAATAATAGAACACTAGAGCAATCATATCTAGGACCAACCCATAAGATATGCATTTAAGAAATAGTACATGTATTAAATGGTTAAACAGCTTAAGTTCCGCTTAAAGAGTTGACTTGTGCTTAATACTACCATGAAATTAATGATCACAAGGGACTGGTCATAAACACTTGTGTATGTTACATAATTAATTATAGTGGGCAACTATGACGCATGGGCAACTTAGTCAATAAATAGTTTGTTTGTAAGTACTAGTTACAAAAATGTTGTTCCTTTTAAAGTCCGATAGGCAACTTAGTCAATCACTAGTTTGTTAGTCAATAACTAGTTTGTTAACTTTGTTGTGTTGACAAACATTTATCAATTAAGAACTTATAAGCAATGGTACCGTAAACATGCACGCATCTTCTTGTACCAAGGACGCCACTCGCCTTCTGCTTATAGCCACCGTCAGAAATGTTACAACCCCCGCCTAATATGGAATCGAGCCGTAAACCAATGTTTTTCCTTATCATTTATAGGCATATAACCCCGCCAAAAGGCCGCTTTTACAAAACACATAACAATATATGTATAAAGCCATGAACACAACTACACTGCTCAACATCACCCATTGGTGTTTGTACTTTTCCCCATTAACATACCAAATGGGATGGAGTCTTGTAATAGCAGCAAATGAACAAAGTATGCAGCTACTATAGCCCAATCACGCCATCGGCCCCGAATGCAACATGTATTCCACCCACAACTCTATGTGCTATAAATCAACAATAAAATTGATTAGGTATAAAACCAACAATATCAAATGAATATACCATCGGGTGAAAGATATGTGCGATCATACTCGTCCATAAGCCAACCTTTCTTAGGAGGGTCTAAACACACTAAGGATTCCCAAAATCTCCGATCCACACGAACTTTTCGACCAAGGAAACATACATCGGGGCCCCCGCTTCCAAGAAATTGGCCGTCATCAAGAAGATGTACTTTGTCGATAGCCTTGTTCCTTCGGAAAGAACCTACAAACGTAAATTAAAAACAGCTTTTAAAAAATATATATTAAAAGTTGTTTTAATACCTCAACCTAAGGTTTAACATTTTTAACCTGTATACCATATCCGATCCCGCACCCATGTGTTCGATTATTTTCGATTCCACAAATCTTTTGACCAAGAATACGACGATCAGCCATCTTTTTACCCTCATGTCGTGTTATGTCCGCTTTGGCTCTTTCCAATGGTCTGAATTATAGAAAGCTATAGACCCTTTTTTCTTTTCCTTCAATCTTCAACAACTTTGCCTTTTGCAACCTCGCGATTCTTCTCCTCTATCATAGCCATTAGAAAATCCTTTTCCATCATCTTTTGTTCTTCCATCCTCCACCGCTTCCTTCTTTCCTCAACCTTAATTCCTCTTCCAACAGATACTCCCGAGTAACAGTGATGCATTTAAAATACATTTAATACAAGATGGCAAAAGTGTACATTTGGATATCACATTACGTAACTACATCATCCTCATCATCACAATCACGGCCTCGAACGAATGCTAGAAATAAGAGAGTCAACCAACTGTGGAATTCACGATTTACTTGCTCTCGAAACTCATAGCCGAAAGTGGAAAAGGATGTAGTAGTCCAATTTATCCCTGTAGCTTAAATAAAGTGCATTGTAAAAAACGGATAGTTCTTTCAAAGAAATAAAGATAATACTTGGATGAACTGGCATCTAAACCGCAAGTTCTTTCACTGCAAGGACCTACAAAGTAATAAAGGGTATTATCCTTAAGAATAATTCTAATATAAACGATAATTATTATTTAACATCGACTAAGAATTACCGAATAATAGCCTCGAGTTTGAAAACACGAGAATTCAACTTGAATGACACAATCCTTGAGGTCGATTGTAGAAGACCACCGGTTCCACTTAGACACAATCAAATACCTTTTTTCTCGTCTCTACCACGCTTCCGTGAAGCGCCCAACTCGAGATACACATCGAATCATGCGGTTTGTGGAAGAGTCCTTATGTAGTGTGTAAAATTCGTAAATTGACTATACCACTCCGACCGGTGCTCGCCTAATGTTGGTTTAAGATCATAAATTATCTTCGAGTCCTAAATAACATCGCAACAACAAGGAAATTAAATTCCATATACCATCCGACCGGTGCTCGCCTAATGCATGTGTTTTACCTTGCCAAATAGCAATCCATAATGCGATCTTGTAAACATTACTTTCCTTGACCACGCCATCGCCTCTTGGTATGACATCCGGGACTTTATTCCACCAACGATCGCTTCTTTCAAACGACTCAAGAATCCATATCTACAATAATAAAGATGCATTCTCATACATCGTTCAATAATAATACTAAGAAGAGATAATATAAATAGGATTAACCTTGAATGCCCAAACAAATCCACCAACCGTATGTGGAACATACTCCTCTTTCGCACCCTTTAGGTGTTCCCACTGTGATTTGATACAACGCTCAGTATCCGTCATACAAGTGCCTCCAATGTGCTCCCCATGGAAAGGAATTTATGCTTCTAGGTTCGACCAAACAAGGAGTGAATCATCCACCCTTCAACCAATAAGCGACCCATAAAAATAACCTCTAACGATAACAATAGATGACACGGATCAAGGCTTCATCGCTAATTTACCGAACAACTCTTCATCCTCAATAACACCAACAAGATCTAAGTTGGAAAGCCCCTAATTTTTGGAAATACCCTCACTTAAATGTTAAACTCAACTATATAAATCAAAACTTGTCTTCCAAAACAAAGCCGCTTATCGAGAAAACTCCTACGACCAAAATGTAGACAACGACCATCAAAAGATATATAAGTGGCATGTCATAGCTTGTTTTATCCACAAACTGCTTTTGTAAAACATAATCTAACATATGTGGTTCATGGTCAAAGAAGAACATATCCACCACCCTCCAAAACAAAGTTGTCCTAAACAATTTCTTTCTAGTATGATTCAAATTTTTCTTTAATTATTGGAAAGTATTTCAATTTGCTCCTTACAATGACATTGGCTTCAGATTCCTAAGAAATAAAAATAAAACATAAAAACAAGTAATAATTATAATTTGACTTCTAATACTTCCTAATACCCACATCATATTTAACAAATGAAACATTACTATCATACTACACCAAATAAACAATGGCCCAATAATACACAACTATTTAAACTTTTAAAACCTAGCAATAGTATATAAGAAGTATATCGACTCATATAAACTTCCAAGTCGAGCGGCAATGTAATATGCATTAACAAGGGTCGATATGTAAAAAGTTGATAAACACCGTAACATCGTGATATAACCGCCATGCAAAATAATGAAATTAAATTGCCATGGCAACATACCGGTAAATCACATCATTTGCGATAATATAAGCTAATCATCATCACACACGTGTCCAAAATAAACCAACTATTTCAAACAATTACCTATGAGTTGCTTAACATAGTTGATTGTCAAAATGTTATAAACAAGTGAAGAAACACTAACGTTAGTATTTGACCTCCACCGAAATCCCATTGTTATGTCAAAACCCATTCCTATGACAAAGGACATAGGAATTGGTTTTCGCGGGAAGCTCAAAGTACCAACGACCTTTCTACAAAAGTGGCGTGTCATGAACATTACACACTATCGTGATCATTTAGATATTGAAAGTCAATTGAATGTATGGTTGCGCCCGCCACATTCTTACTTTCAACTTGACTTTCAATCCACAAGTATATCATATCCTTTCCTTCTTTGTTAAGTAACCCTTTACATAAAGTTATCAACACCTATAACAATTATATGACACTCATTGCAAATTACGGAAATATGTAAAGACAATTTATTATTCGTTAACCGATGTCGAGGTCAATATTTAGGTAGAAAGGTGTGAGGGTTTAGCTTTTTCATAGTTATAACTGATAGTTATAATTGGTGTCAACTTATATGCGTCGTAGAGAGAGCGTGATATGATAAGACAGATTAAAGGGTTTGTAATGATACCGCTAGAATAGTGCAGTGAAATGGGGTTAATGAGGCACCTCACAAACCCTTTCATATCTCTCGCCACCATTCCACCACTATCCTTACCATGACCTTGACATCTCTTTTCTTATCATTTCGACCTCTTTCTCGACACACAATACGTAGTTTCACACCAAAATTACACACTAAAACACCCACACGTATGAACTCGAGAGTAAGCTAAACCCTTGAACCACCATACTACCCTCATCATCAAGAAGAAAATATAAAGATAATATAAAGTGATCATATCAACATATGAAAAATTAACTTCCTAAATGGACCATGGGCAACAAACGCTTTGACATTGGTCTAAAACTCCATATACTTGTTTGTTCACGGCAATCCAGTTTGGTGATGAATAGCATGTCGATCTAGGTTGATTTATGATTCACAAATTATCCTGTGTCCGACATGCCATTCAATCAACAAAGTCGAATTGTAAGTAAACAAACTATCGATTTGATTAACGTGCTCCATCTAAGATATAACCGCCATGGTCGCAAACAAGAGGCCGTAGATCCATCTTTGATCATTCATGTGTTAGTTTCAGAACATAACACGGAGGCTCTGATCCAGATAAATCAATAGATTACATAACATCAGATACAACCGCCATGTCGCAATAGTATAGAATTGCCGCGCCATGAAACGGACTATCGATCATTTGCATGATTTAATAAGATACTTCATCACACCTCTTACCAATTAACAAGATATATACATAATGTTGCCATAGGATGCCACCACAATGAAACATGAGTTTGTATTTATATGCATTAGCAAGGCTCGATCCAGAACACAAAACATCAGATATAACCATGCGTCGCAAAATAATGTATTAAATTGCCATGCCAACATACGGTAAATCATATCATTTGCATATCAAATAAGATAATCATCATCACACTTTTGCATGTACTAAATACAAAATACATTTCAAACCTTCCTTCTAAGATAACTACAATGGGCCCAATAAATAAGCATTGGCAATAAATAAGCAAACGCGCCCAATAAATCGTAAGTAACTACAATGGCCCATGTCAAGTATACGGGAGAGTTCCACCGCACCACATTTATTGACATATCTGTGGTAATAAATTTTCAAACTTACCCACCTTATATGTGTGAATTTAAATTCAAGTGGTGTTGCTAAATAGGTTAAAAATTATATCAATAATGTCTACAAAAGACTTCACCAACAATGAATCAGCTCAATAAAAAGACTTTACCATCAGCTTCCAACAAAAGACCCAACAAATTGATGAACAACAACTTTAATAGAAATGGAGGAGGTCACATTGGGAGAAGAAGAATGGGAGTAAGACAAGTGTCAGAGATGGAGTCAAGTGGAGCGACTTATGCTCCAAGATGAAGAAGTGTCATAGAGATGGAAGGTGGAGCGACTTATGCTCCAAGATGAAGAAGGTCTTAGAGATGGAGGAAGCCGGACAGTAGAATTCAATGCATTGTATGTGCAGGGATGAGCGCAGATAAGGTTGCTCGAGTATCTTTACGACGATGGTTACGACTCTAACAACTCTCAAACTTGGGATCACCCTTGATTATATTTAGTTGTGTCGCATTTAATTTTCTCGTATTTTGCTTAACCCAACCGCACCATCATTAGAGTGCTTTATTCACTTACTACAACTTTACTTACAAAGGGTTTGTCAAACTTAATAAGTAGCAACAAATCACTAAAACCACAAGAACAATTAATCACCCAATAGGTTACAAGTTATCTTATTAAACAATTAATCACCCAATAAGTTAACCCTAAAATATCGAAACCCAAAATCAAACAAGAACAATTACGTTAAAGTTAACCCTAAATTAGCGAAACCATAAATTATCGAAACCCTAAATGTTTAAAACATAATTAAGAAAACCATAAATCAATAGATGATTTATGATGTATTACTTACCCTAACCCAAAAGTTTTTCTCGATAGACATTAGATCGAGAAGTAGTGCCGATGTAACGGCCAAAGGTTTAGCTAAGGGTTTAGGACCGCTGGTCTAAGTATAATAGGAAAATGTGCGAGACCGATCGATCCGACTCGGTAAGCTTTTACATAACTTCATCAATGTACCCAACCTCTTTTCAAGTTCCTTGGGTGTTTGTGGACCGTGGTTGTCATTAAGGTCGCATCGATGCTTTCATTAAGGTCAACATCCATGTTTACCTCCTCCCCGAACAAATGCTTTTGCTCCTCCCCTTGAGGACCGCCTTTCTTAGTCATCTTCATTACTCTATTAGATGCACCAACCTTCTTATTGTTATTTTCCATTTGGTCTTCTTACTCTCTCCAACACATAAACCCTTTCCTTCAACCTTCTTATTGTTTTTTCCATTTGTGTACATTTAGCCTTCAATTCATTAACTACTTCTATAATATTCTCACCCGTGGGATCTGATACGCTGGCATTGGGTTGAGGTTCAGTGGTAGCAGTGGGAGCAGCATCATTGGTTTGGGTGTTTTGTGATTCAGGTAAAGGTAATGGTGTAGCAGTATGTTCAGACGTTGTCGGAGTGGGTTGAGCATCATTGCTTTGGTTGGGTTGGGATTCAAGCACCTCCTCATTTTCAGGAATGTCTGGCAGTTTAAGCATATTAGGGAATAAAGGTGTAATCTTTCCTGAGAACTTGTCATTTTTTTTTCTCAAGTGTGTAAACACCCTAGGAGACATATGATGTACCTCATACTCCCCTTTATGATGAATGGGTGCCGTGATCTGTTTCTCGACTATTAATTGAACAAACCTAGGATATAAGTAGTATTTACCCTTTTCTTTAATGTTCTTTATTAACCCCTCAAAGATCAACCTAGACCAGTTAAACACCCTCCCCTGTGATAAACATATGACAGCAGTTGCTATTTTTGATGGAAACTCATCAAACCCAGTGGTCTTGTTGCTTAACACCGAAGCAAAGTATGTATTAAAACTTCCATTGGGGTGAGAACATACCTTTATGATACTTAATTCTTTCCACATTTTCTCATAACCCAATCTTTGCAACCCCGAAAAATATCATCATCGACAAATTGACAACACCATCAAGATCATTCGACTTCAAAACATCCCTAATCACATCCTCGTTGACTATTATCTCGTTCCTATCAACAAGACTCCTAATAACCTTGGTTCCAACTCGTTCTTGAATTTTGCCTTCAACCAAAATTGATTAATGTATTCTTGAACAATGATAGGTTGTACACTTATTGCATAGTGAATTGGTGTGTGTTTGAGAAAACCAATCATCTCATGGAACCCTTCAAGATGATTGTTCTCGGTTAGGTATGCAACGACGCCAGTGTGTGGTGGATATTCTGTCGGCATTTGTGTCCTTTGGATGTAAACGACGTTTAATTATGAGTTTGGGCGTTGTTAGGGTTTGTGATATGCGCCAATTTCAAGTGTTTAAAGATGAATAATTTGATAGCGCAGTGATTTGGGGATTATATACTAATAGATCAACATGTTACATAACAGCCCCTTGAGTTGCCCAAACACAGGGGTGGTTAGAAATATACTACCCGTGGGTTGCCCAAATAATTTGCACTTGCTGTGGTTTTCCCACAAACAGCATTGCTTAGGAATGCCCACAACCATCTACCCACTTATAGTAAGTGCTAAACAACAAGACAAATAGTCAATGACTTCATTTACTACACAACAACACATTTGATAGTTATGCACTTCAATAGAAACCAACCCAAAGACCAAAACTTGGATATCTTCGGTAAGATTCTAGAATTACTGTGCCAACAACTCGCATTAACTTACATTGATCCTTGAACCAGTCTATAAAATCATCCCAATGCATACTTCTCTCACACCATTTTACCCCAATTACCATTATGAACCCTAGTTTCATCACAAACACAATCAACAAAATTGACCATGAATACTTCACCGAGGTTGTGAATCCAACCTCTTCTCCATCATCCTCATCATCCGTTGATTTTCTCCGCCTGACACCTCCACATGACCTCGCCTTTGACATCCCCATTTCTCTTCTTCTCAAGATGATGGTGTAGTGGATCCAAGTGATTCTTCCGATAACACGTAGGAACTCATCACGAGATAACACTACTCCCAGGTGGTACTTCAACCTCAACAAAGGACTGCGCCATGTTTTGGTGCATCTTCACACTGTGATAGAGGAAGAGCTTGGTGAAGGAAAACGGATTGCTTTTTGGTGAAATCAGCAGATGAAGCATAAAGGAAACTTTATTTTTCTTCATCATCATTATTTGCATCAATCCATCCTTCCCATTTTGATCCTTAGCTTCCTCGTCCTAGTAGTCATGCATATCCAGCCATCGAGAAAGAAGGAATGGGTGGTTATGCAAGACTTCACGAACGCATATCCAGCATCTAGTGTGAAAGATGTGAGCGATCATGCCTTTCTTTTAACCCTCTTAGATGTTGGAACAGATGTAGTAGATTAGGATTAGTATATCTTGTATACCTCTTTTTCTTGTAGTGGCATTTGAAGTTGTTTGCATTTTGTAAGTCAGAAGTCAGAACTGCTTTCTTGAATGAATCAATGAACAATTTCACTTCAATTTATTCCCAACAATATAAGCACGAAACAAACTTGCAAGACCGGAAAGTTAAATATATGAACTTTAAATAACTCGAATATTACATGTTTTCTTATACTAAGATTAAGTTTAGGAAAAAAAAATGCATCGTTGCAGTGTTAATCTAACTTTGTTAATCTAACTTTAACTAAATTCTACTAAATTTATCCTTCATTTTGATTGTCCATCTTGTTCGTGACCTTATTCTATGTTACGCTTCTTAGTAAGCATCTTGTCACCATCAACATTTCCATTTATACTTTTGTGCTCATCTTTATTATTGTCACCTATTTCCTTGACCGCCAACACACATTTTTCAACTACATCCTTCTTAGATCTTTTGTTAAGTTGTTTGCTATATATTTCATGAATCACGCCATCACATGGTCGCTCCACTTCAAAACCGCAATCCACAATCCCCGTAGTTATGAAAAACAAAAGTAAGAATCCCAAATATATTACTAAAACTAGTTATAGCATAATCAATTTTACCGTTAGACATTACTACAACTTTGAAATTGGTATTACTTATTACAATGTATATGTAGTTGGGATAAGTTACTAGTTTCACCAAAGCGCTTGGCAAGTTTAGGAAAGTTAATAAATTTGTCACATAACACAAATAAATGTGTATCTTAGTAAATCTTAGGCAGTTGGCACAAGTACAACATTTAAAATAAACAATCACAAATGGGTGGTTTATACTTAATACACTCATGAAAGTGTATCAATGTTGATACAATAATTTTGGGCAACCTTAGAAAGTTTACAGTGTTGGGCAACCTAAGTAAATGCACAAGTACAAAGGGCTGGTAGTTTGCACTTGGTTTACTAAAAAGACTTTACTGTAATGTCCAACAATTTTTTCCACCTAAGTTTGTTCAAAACACAACCATGGATTACGATGACAATTCTACTTTTAAGGTTTATTTAGTGCATCCTTCTTCTAAACATGGAGTGAAACTACCTAAAAATATCACTTTCAATAAACTAGTTGCGTATGTGAAGAAAAAAGTGCACGCTGTCAAAGAGACACCAAATGATAGAGTCAGGTTATCTTACAAAGATGGTTCCATGGAATTGGACGTGGTTGATGATGAAGACGTCCAATACTTCATTCGTGAACTATGTTTTAAGAATGAGGAAACTCAAGCTCTGCTAATTTCAACAAAAGAACCGCCACCTTCAGAGGTAAAATCATCTTCGGCTTCTAATCATTTATCATTAGACCTGAATTTTCCGCTGCTTCACAATGATAGTTACCATGACACACCAAAGGTCGAGGATACCTTTTTTCACCAACCTGATTATTCACTTCCTCCGCAAAGAGATTCATTTAAAAATATGCCCATGCCACCAACCGCACCACAAGCGTAATTAAAAACATCGATTCCCAAATAACCGATACCTTTTTTTTTAAACATAAAGAATTTTATAATAAAGCGTAATGCATGTTTACTATTGAAAGAAATCATTACTTGAGCGATTTGAATACAAAGTTATTAAATCTGAACCCACGAGGTACAAATGAAATGTATAAATGAAGGTCGCCATGGAACATATACACACGTAAAAAAAAAGGATAGCACATTCTTTGTTTCTAGCATCAACAATGTCCACACATGTTCAAGAACCGAATTACATCCTAATCATCGTAATGCGACAATGAAATTACTTAGTCGGTTGCTAATCGATAAATTGAAAGATACTCGAGGGTATATACCGGAAAGGACATACAACGAGATCTCGAGTCTTGAATGGAAAGTAAACGCTTTACAAACGAGCTTGGGGGTAGGAATTTGGCTTTTGAGGTGTTGAACGGTAAACATGAACAATCGTTTGAGCAGCTTAGCTTTATATTGTCATAACCTAAAGCAAAAACGAGGGACTCAGAATACATCGATACGCATTTGCCGGAAGATTTAAGATGGTTTTGTAGCATTTGGTTTTATGGTAAGTTTCGACACATTTATATTACTTTGTTAGTATTAGTATTTTTACTATTATTATTCTTATACACATCTTATTAAGCTTTAACGATACTAATCAAGAATATATACTTAACGATACTAGATTCGAGTTTTATAGCCTTCATGCGCCATTGATTATAATTGATGTCGCGATCCGAAAGGGAAGTATCTCGGAACCAACATGCTTGCTGTTGGTATGGACGGTAATAATCGATTATTCCAATCGCCACCGGGTCGCACACAGGTGAGACCAAGCTCGGACATTGTTTTGGGGTGGTTGAAAGAATGCATTGGTGAAGTGCCTAATCCGCGATTATTTCGCATGTGCATCATTCAATAACAAAAGCGTGTGACACGCTTTTCCAAATTGCTTTCATGGTTATTGTTGTCGCCACTTGATGATGAATTGCAATATCACCCGTAAAAAGCATAAGGCTTTGTACTGGAAGGTGTGCAAAAGCTATACGACTGAAGATTTTGATAATGCAATTTCAGAGCTTCGTTCCAAAAAATCGAAGCCGTCAAAAAACTTGAAAACGCCGGCTACGAAAAGTGGTCAAGAGCCTACTGCAGTGGTAAAAGATACAATTATTTGACGTCAAACAGTGCGGAGTCAATAAATTCACTAACAAGGCACGTCCGAAAGGTACCAATAACTATGCTCTTGAGTACTACGACGCCTTCTACAAGATTGGTATTTCGACGTCGCGAAAAATACTACGGTATATATCTTCGCCGATTATTTCAGATTCTTGGTTCGATAAATGGTACATGATGTACGCTTATTTTGCAGACGCACCGGAATTTGAACTTACAAATTGGGCATCTAGGAAGGTTGAGCATAGAATGTGGAAGAGTGCGAATTGGGAAGTAAGAGGCATTGCCATGTGTGCGTGTACCAAGTTATAGACAATCGTCGAGTCATATTGTTGATTTCAGAAGAATGAATGCAGCAGTGTACCGCAATATACCGTTGTCAATTACGGTAATTGTTGTTTATTCGTATGGTTTTGATTACGAATAACGTGCAGAAATGGCAACTTTCGGACTACCATGTGGTCATGTGTGTGCCGTGTGTGAGAAGAAAAATTGACTAATCAGAATAAATGGGCGGAAACATGGTTTACAAAAACTGCACTCAAAGGCACATATCATGAAATGGTGTATCCTTTGGAAATAGAGTCAGAATGGGATGATCCGGGTAACTTGCAAAAGGTTAAACCGCCGTTGATGGATAAGAGGCAGGCAGGAAGACCTAAAAACAAAGATCGCTTCCCATCAAAAAATGAGGAGCCAAAAGTTAGAAAATGTGGGAGGTGTGGTACCGTAGGGCATACCCGTGCAGATTGCATGGAACCATTGCGCAGAAAACAGGTAACCTAGATAGTTCATTCAAAATGGGCATCTAAAATGTTTTTTACTATTCTGACAAGATAGGTTATATTTGTTGTCAGAAAAAAACAAATACCAGGAAAGACAATGGTAAAGAAGTTGTGCAAGAGATGGCACCTGAACAAGGAACGGGTAAACGTACGTCAGGTACTCATTTTCAGTTGCAAGATGAGCCACAATCACAAGCGGACTACGAGTATTTTCAAAATGGGAGAATTTACCTGGATTGGGATGCCGTACGTTGGGATGGTGAAGCAAGTAACAGCGGTCGGGAGGGTTACGAGATAACTCGCATTAACCTAAACTCACCCCCGAATCATCAAATACATATCACTTGGATGATTTCAATAACATGGATAATTACTAGTACAATGTTCTCTTTATTTAACTAATGAAATTGTATGCTTAAAGTTAAACACTACTGCACATGGTTGTGTAGTTTTAAACAAGTATTTGTGTTTTGTCATGAATAAAACGTTGTGTTTGTATTATTAACCAAGTATTTGTATTTTATCATGGTAAATAAATGTGAAAGGTTAGTCAATGCAAAATACCAGGGCAAAACCACCTACAATTTGTCCTCTTTTCATATTAGCCAACTACTACTTTTCATATTAGCCAACTACTACTTTTCATATTAGCCAACTACCGCTTTCATATTTTTATGCTAAAGCTGAATTACAATAGAACATCTCAATTATTTGTGCTAAAGCTGACAGAATCTATACCAAAGTTGGTGATACAAAATGCAGTCATGATGACAGACCTGATTTTTGACTATAATAGTGACTCAAAACAGTTTCGTTGATTATGCTTGTTTAAAAACTAAGATAAAAACAAATGACAGTATCAGACCTCATAAAGTTGGTCAAACTGAAATATGCTTGTTTATTTGTTTTCTACCTTGGTTAATTCCCAGCCTTTCATTAAGGCTTTGCATGTGATTATTTTTTGGATCTTTTGTCATTGATTATGCTATTTAAGCATGCATATACATCTATTCATGATTCAAGTTTTGGTTAATATTTGGATCAAAGTAAAAAAATAAGCCATGGCAGGACAAATTAGGTTGAATGAGTTACGTGAAGCGTCAAATTCTTATCAATGGGAGGATATGTTCATCTTCTATTGCCGGAGGGCATCGGTCGAGTATTGGCAACGGCGCGGATATTAATGTGGTTTGCATGAAGGTGGATCCGATGAATCGTGAAAGGGTGAATTTGTGGAAGAGTTGAGATCGCAATGCACGCTTTCTACCTAAGAAAATGGCGAGTTTTCAAATGAACTTCAAAGGAAAGATTACATCAAACCGATGGAGTCAAGGTTCGCTAGCGAGTTCGAACTAAGGGGTCGGATATTGACCTTTTCACGATAAGATTAAGGGTTTGTTGCCATGGTAGGGACGATGATGCAATGTTGTATGTCGTTGTTGGCTAGTGTGTTTTCCAATAAAAGTGTTATGGGATCGGGATGCCTAACACGAGTGTTTGTAACTTAAGTAGTTGTCATGTAATCCTATGTTTCATGAAAATTTATGTTTATGTTAATCTTAGTGGTCTGTGTCATGCGTATCTTAATCAAAACTTATGTGGTAAGGCTATGACTGGCAAAACTAGTAATAGCAAATATAATCAGGGTGGTTTAATAACCTGTGAAAGAAACATGCAGACAAAGACCCCGCAATCACCAAATATGTGTTGCTGGTGTGTGTTTTCATTGTGTTCTATGTTGTTTGGTTTAATTGTGGTTACCATAACAGTGTGTGCATTTTAAGTATTGTTGGATTGAAGTACCTCACAAGAACTAGTTGCAGTGGTTTCTGTTAAAGTAGCCGTGGTTTCTTCTCCACTAGCCGTGGTTTCTACTGAAGTAGCCGTGGTTTCTTGTCAACTAGCCGTGGTTTCTTGTAAACTAGCCGTGGTTTCTTGTAAACCAGCCGTGGTTTCTTGTCAACAAGCCGTGGTTTCTTCTACACTAGCCGTGGTTTCATCTCCACCGCCGCTGGAACCACGGATATAAGCATTCTTGAAACCACGGGTACAAGGATCAAGGCACCGATGAGTATTTCATTTAAAAATATGTTAACAAGATAATTAGTAAGTACTTAACCTAAATAATACATCCATGAAAAGGGCACTTATCTTGCAAAATGAGTATCTTTTCATCGACTAAATTCTTTAACTTTGCGTGAGCTTGTTTCTTCCGAATGTAGGGATACAAGAACATACGCCAGAAGGGCACTTATCTCGCCGAAATGCTTTTCATTATTTAAAATAACTTAAAAATAAAATGAATAAGTTGTAATAAAAGGCCACCATGAAAGGGCACTTATCTCACGAAATGCGAACCATTCCTCCGATACATTCTTTACATAGAGTGAATACAAAACCCCAACGATGCGAACACTTTTAATGACAACGATATTAACAAAATAATACATCCCCGCTTGGGGTTCACATTAATTAAAGTAGTTGGTACATCGCTTTAGCTACTACATACCCTAATACATACAAAATTCATCCCTTGTTACAAACAGCTATAATTACAACCAACATTGACAACAACATGTCTACCAAACACATACTGTGTTTTAAAAAAATTAGACATATGCTCACGATATGCAAGGGCAAACTGCATGGGTTATCGACGGCTAATGACTTCCCATGTGACATCAGATAAGAATATGCATACCAGATACCACAATCACCAAACAGAGTACCTCGATCCGAACGTTGGGTGCATTCTTGAAGGTAATTGCATATGTTGTCGGATTTATACCTTTCTTATGGAAGACACCGGCTTTGTCTAGAACAATTGGTAGTCCAAATCAGATATACATCGAAACATATATTGTTACTTTACATACCAACTTAACACAATACATAACAACTTAAATTTATACATCCATACATATTTTGTTATTTTACATACCAAGTTAGCACAATACATAACAACTTAAATGTTTGCATCTGACACACTGAAGCTACGGCAAACACTAAAAACATAAACTACATCAAACTACAATGAAACAAGACATCCTAATAAACCGCCATATCACGATGAGTCTGCAAAATTAGTGATTCACATAACGGTTTGAACGTAAAGGACCCAACATCCCCCTCAATGCCCAAGTGCTGAAAGTTCCCAGTAGCAAGCTTGTATAGTACAATGCTTGCGTTAAATCCTTCCTGGTTTCCAATTTCAATTACAGGGTCGTCGTTGTCGTCAAAACCGATTAATTTGAGTGCTATTGGGGTGGTAATGCTAAGAAGCTGTCTAGCAGATGCAATCCTACCACCCACAACCGATAAAACCCATATAGAGAAAACAGAACTGACATCCCCTTGAATGTTTCCCAAACGACCAGACTGCCTCGTATGTTTGAAACATAGAACGGTAAAGGAAGGTTGCCTATTAATTCAAAGCAGTATGTCCGTGACATGGAAACGGTTGGTGAGCAAGTCAAAAGACACAATCAAATAGTCATGAATGTGCTACCATCGTTAGCATACAACCGCCGATAACCACACCAATAAATGTGACCCCAACATTAGCTTGACTTGCTTTTTGATTCGATTGTGTTCGAAGCAAGCAATGCCGATCTAACACCGCCCATTGTTTAGAGGAGAAGGTGAAAATTAAAACAAAGGTATGGTCGTGTTTGATTGAATGGGTATGAAATTTTAGGAAGGTCGGATCAAAATTGTCGTGACGAATCCCAAAAGCGATAAAGCGTTTTCATACTCCGTGATGTCAACAGATAGGGACAAACGTGGCGATCGATCGGTTGATGGAAGGATTCCAAACGACCGCCATGGTATCACGGACAATTGGTCCATAGGTAAAACCCCAAACTCCATGTGACCGACCAATTGGTTTGACGTCGAAAATGAAATGTTTGAGGACATAGGGTGCAAGTCAAAATGTTGATTTACCAAACCCACGTAACCTTTAAACCTCTCGCTTGTACATCAAAACGTATGAAACCGGTGGAGTGATTCAACACCAAAACGGACGGTGAAATGCATGTTGTCTATGCAAGACTTCAAGCCTTGCGCACACCGCGCATTGAGCCACACACCTCACCGAGAGCCCGTTAACTATGTCCATTTGAACTTCAAGTGGAATGTTGTCGACATCGTGAAATTTTTTGGGCAACCGTGAGATCGCTAAGATGGGCAAGTTTCACAAGAAATGGGATGGGCAACTATTAAACTGTAAGAGTATTATAAATAATAGAACAATTAGAGCAATCATATCTAGGACCAACCCATAAGATATGCATTTAAGAAATAGTACATGTATTAAATGGTTAAACAGCTTAAGTTCCAGCTTAAAAGAGTTGACTTGTGCTTAATACTACCATGAAATTAATGATCAAGTACAAGGGATCGTTCATAAACACTTGCAAGTGTATGTTACATAATTAATTATAGTTGGGCAACTATGACGCATGGGCAACTTAGTCAATAACTAGTTTGTTTGTAAGTACTAGTTACAAAAATGTTGTTCCTTTTTAAAGTCTGATAGGCAACTTAGTCAATCACTAGTTTGTTAGTCAATAACTAGTTTGTTAACTTTGTTGTGTTGACAAACATTTATCAATTAAGAACTTATAAGCAATGGTACCTGTAAACATGCACGCATCTTCTTGTACCAAGGACGCCACTCGCCTTCAGCTTATAGCCACCGTCAGAAATGTTACAACCCCGTCCTAATATGGAATCGAGCCAGAAACCAATGTTTTTCCTTTTCATTTATAGGCATATAAACCTGCCCAAAAGGCCAGTTTTACAAAACACATAACAATATATGTATAAAGCCATGAACACAACTATTACCTGTTCAACATCAGCCCATTGGTGTTTGTACTTTTCCCCATTAACATACCAAATGGGGATGGAGTCTTGTAATAGCAGCTGAACAAAGTATGCAGTTACCATAGCCCAATCAGCGCCATCGGCCCGAAATGCAACATGTATTCCACCCACAACTCTATGTGCTATAAATCAACAATAAAATTGATTAGGGTATAAAACCAACAATATCAAATGAATATACCATCGGGTGAAAGATATGTGTGATCATACTCGTCCATAAGCCAACCTTTCTTAGGAGGGTCTAAACACACTAAGGATTCCCAAAATCTCCGATCCACACGAACTTTTTGGACCAAGGAAACATACATCGGGGGGCCCTCGCTTCCAAGAAATTGTCGTAGTCATCAAGAAGATGTACTTTGTCGATAGCCTTGTTCCTTCGGAAAGAACCTACACAAACGTAAATTAAAAAGCAGCTTTAAAAAATATATATTAAAAGTTGTTTTAATACCTCAACCTAAGGTTTAACATTTTTAACTGTAGGTCATATATCGGATCCCGCACCCATGTGTTCGATTATTTTCGATTCCACAAATCTTTTGACCAAGAATACGACGACTCAGCCATCTTTTTTACTCCTCATGTCGTGTTATGTCCGCTTTGGCTCTTTCCAATGGTCCGAATTATAGAAAGCTATAGACCTCTTTTTCTTTTCCTTCTCAATCTTCAACAACTTTGCCTTTTGCAACCTCGCGATTCTTCTCCTCTATCATAGCCATTAGAAAATCCTTTTCCATCATCTTTTGTTCTTCCATCCTCCACCGCTTCTTCCTCTTCTTTCCTCAACCTTAATTCCTCTTCCAACAGATACTCCCGAGTAACAGTGATGCATTTAAAATACATTTAATACAAGATGGCAAAAGTGTACATTTGGATATCACATTACGTAACTACATCATCCTCATCATCACAATCACGGCTCGAACGAATGCTAGAAATAAGAGAGTCAACCAGTTGTGGAATTCACGATTTACTTGCTCTCGAAACTCATAGTGAGGTGGAAAAGGATGTAGTAAAGTCCAATTTATCCTGTAAGCGAAATAAAGTGCATTGTAAAAAACGGATAGTTCTTTCAAAGAAATAAAGATAATACTTGGATGAATCAAGCGTGCAAAATCCGCAAGTTCTTTCACTTGCAAGGACCTACAAAGTAATAAAGGGTATTATCCTTAAGAATAATTCTAATATAAACGATAATTATTATTTAACATTGACTAGCAAATTACTCGAATAATAGCCTCGAGTTTGAAAACACGAGAATTCAACTCTTGAATGACACAATCCTTGAGGTCGATTTACGTAAGAAGACCACCGTCTGCACTTAGACACAATCGGTAAATACTTTTTTCTCGTCCTACCACGCTTCCGTGAAGCGCCCAACTTCAGAGATACACATCGTAATCATGCGGTAATTTTGTTGGAAGAGTCCTTGGTATGTAGTGTGTAAAATTCGTAAATTGACTATACCACTCGACCGGTGCTCGCCTAATGTTGGTTTAAGATCATAAATTATCTTCGAGTCCTAAATAACATCAGCAACAACAAGGAAATTAAATTCCATATACCAGTCCGACTGGTGCTCGTCTAATGCATGTGTTTTACCTTGCCAAATAGCAATCCATAATGCGATCTTGTAAACATTACTTTCCTTGACCACGCCATCGCCTCTTGGTATGACATCCGGGACTTTATTCCACCAACGACTGCTTCTTTCAAACGACTCAAGAATCCATATCTACAATAATAAAGATGCATTACTCTCATACATTGGGTTCAATAATAATACTAAGAAGAGATAATATAAATAGGATTAACCTTGAATGCCCAAACAAATCCACCAACCGTGTATGTGGGAACATACTTCCGGTCTCTTTCCGCACTTTAGGTGTTCCCACTTGTGATTTGATACAACGCTCTAGTATCCGGTCATACAAGTGCCTCCAAATGTGCTCCCCATGGAAAGGAATTTATGCTTCTAGGTCTTCGACCAAACGAAGGAGTGAATCATCCACCTCTTCAACCAATAAGCGACCCATAAAAATAACCTCTAACGATAACAATAGATGACACGGATCAAGGTCTTCATCGCTTAATTTACCGAACAACTCTTCATCCTCAATAACACCAACAAGATCTAAGTTGGAAAGTTTTACCCTAATTTTTGGAAATACCCTCACTTAAATGTTAAATCCTCGAACTATATAAATCAAAACTTGTCGTCCCAAAACGAAAGCCGCTTATCGAGAAAACTCCGGTCGACCAAAATGTAGACAACCACCATCAACAAGATATATAAGGGGCATGTCATAGCTTGTTTTATCCACGAAACACTGCTTTTGTAAAACATAATCTAACATATGTGGTTCATGGTCAAAGAAGAACATATCCACCACCCTCCAAAACAAAGTTGTCCTAAACAATTTCTTTCTAGTATGATTCAACTTTTCTTTAATTATTGGAAAGTATTTCAATTTGCTCCTTACAATGACATTGGCTTCAGATTCCTAAGAAATAAAAATAAAACATAAAAAAAGCTTAACAATAATTATAATCGACTTCCTAATAATCGACTTCCTAATATCATGATCATATTTAACAAATGAAACATTACTATCATACTCACACCAAATAAACAATGGCCCAATAATACACAACTATTTAAACTTTTAAAAACCTAGCAATAGTATATAAGAAGTATATCAGACTCATATAAACTTCCAAAGCGAGTGTGCAATGTAATATGCATTAACAAGGGTCAGATATGTAAAAAAGTTGGATAAACACCAGAACATCAGGATATAACCGCCATGGCTGCAAAATAATGAAATTAAATTGCCATGGCAACATACGGTAAATCACATCATTTGCGTATAATATAAGCTAATCAGTCATCACACACGTGTCCAAAAATAAACCAACTACTTCAAACAATTACCTATGTAAAGGAGTTGCTTAACATAGTTGATTGTCAAAATGTTATAAACAAGTGAAGAAACAATTAAACGTTAGTACTTTGACCCTCCACTCGAAATCCCATTGTTATGTCAAAACCCATTCCTATGACAGTGACATAGGAATTGGTTTTCGAGGGGAAGCTCAAAGTACCAACGACCTTTCTACAAAAGTGTGGCGTGTCATGAACATTACACACTATCGTGATCATTTAGATATTGAAAGTCAATTTGAATGTATGAAGTTGCGTCTGGCCACATTCTTACTTTCAACTTGACTTTCAATCCACAAGTATATCATATCCTTTCCTTCTTTGTTAAGTAACTCCTTTACATAAAGTTATCAATGCCTATAACAATTATATGACACTCATTGCAAATTATCGGAAATATGTAAAGACAATTTATTATTCCGTTAATCGATGCCGAGGGTCGAATATTTAAGGCTAGAAAGGTGGTGCAAAGGGTTTAGCTTCCTCTCGAGTTCATAACTGTATGTGATGTTAGTGTGTAATTTTGGTGTCAACTTATATGTGTGTCGAGAGAGAGCGATATGATAAGAAGACAGTTAAAGGGTTTGTAATGATATCGCTAGAATAGTGCAGTGAAATGGGGTTAATGAGGCACCCTCACAAACCCTTTCATATCTCTCGCCACCATTCCACCACTATCCTTACCATGACCTTGACATCTCTTTTCTTATCATTTCGACCTCTTTCTCGACACACACACACGTAGTTTCACACCAAAATTACACACTAAAACACCCACACGCTTATGAACTCGAGAGTAAGCTAAACCCTTTGAACCACCATACTACCCTCATCATCAAGAATAAAATATAAAGATAATATAAAGTGATCATATCAACATATGAAAAATTAACTTCCCTAAATGGACCATGGGCACAATGGCTTTGACATTGGTCTAAAACTCCTCCATATACTTGTTTGTTCACGTGCAATCCAGTTTGGTGATTGAATAGCATGTCGATCTAGGTTGATTTATGATTCACACAAATTATCCCGTGTCCGACATGCCATTCAATCAACAAAGTCGAATTGTAAGTAAACAAACTATCGATTTGATTAACGTGCTCCATCTAAGATATAACCGCCATGGTCGCAAACAAGAGTGCCGAGATCCATCTTTGATCATTCATGTGTTAGTTTCAGAACATAATACGGAGGCTCGATCGTATAAATCAATAGATTACATAACATCAGATACAACCGCCATGGTCGCAATAGTATAGAATTGCCGCCCATGAAACGGACTATCGCATCATTTGCATGATTTAATAAGATACTTCTCATCACGCCCTCTTACCAATTAACAAAGATATATACATAATGTGTTGCCATAGGATGCCACCCACAATGAAACATGAGTTTGTATTTATATGCATTAGCAAGGCTCGATCCAGTAAACACAAAACATCGAGATATAACCGCCGTGTCGCAAAATAATGTATTAAAATTGCCATGCCAACATACGGTAAATCATATCATTTGCATATCAAATAAGATAATCATCATCACAGCCTCTTGCATGTACTAAATACAAAATACATTTCAAACCTTCCTTCTAAGATAACTACAATGTGGGCCCAATAAATAAGCATTGGCAATAAATAAGCAAACGTTGCCCAATAAATCAGGTAAGTAACTACAATGTGGGCCCATGTCAAGTATATGGGAGAGGTTCCACCTGCACCACATTTATTGACATATTCAGGGTAATAAATTTTCAAACTTACCCACCTTATATGTGTGAATTTAAATTCAAGTGGTGTTGCTAAATAGGTTACAAAATTATATCAATAATGTCTACAAAAGACTTCACCAACAATTTCCTGAATCAAGCTTCAAGAACAAAAGACTTCACCAACAGCTTCCGAACAAAAGACTTTGGCCAACAAATTGATGAACAACAACTTTTAATAGAAATGGAGGAGGTCTATTAAGGAGGAAGAAGAATGGGAGATAGCAGAAAGACAAGTGTCATTAGAGATGGAAGCCGAAAGGAGCGACTTATGCTCCAAGATGAAGAAGTGTCATTAGAGATGGAAGCCAAAAGG
Organism: Chrysanthemum lavandulifolium; assembly: GCA_022545495.1. Taxonomy (NCBI): domain Eukaryota; kingdom Viridiplantae; phylum Streptophyta; class Magnoliopsida; order Asterales; family Asteraceae; genus Chrysanthemum; species Chrysanthemum lavandulifolium. The sequence continues at coordinate 10,524,689 of CM040240.1, read as the reverse complement.
AGCGACTTATGCTCCAAGATGAAGAAGTGTCATAGAGATGGAGGAAGTCGCCGACGAGAATTCAATGCATTGTATGCGAGTGGGATGAGCGCAGATTTGAAGGTTGCTCGAGTATCTTTACGACGATGGTTACGACTCTAACAACTCTCAAACTTGGGATCACCCGGATTATATTTAGTTGTGTCGCAATTTAATTTTCTCGTATTTTGTTTCGTTAACCCAACCGGTTTGCACCATCATTAGAGTGCTTTATTCACTTACTACAACTTTACTTACAAAGGTTTGTCAAACTTAATAAGTAGCAACAAATCACTAAAACCACAAGAACAATTAATCACCCAATAGGTTACAAGTTATCTTACAGAAACAATTAATCACCCAATAAGTTAACCCTAAAATATCGAAACCCAAAATCAAACAAGAACAATTACGTTAAAGTTAACCCTAAATTAGCGAAACCATAAATTATCGAAACCCTAAACAAGCGAAAACATAAATTAAGAAAACCATAAATCAATAGATGATTTATGATGTATTACTTACCCTAACCCTAAAAGTTTTTCTGATAGACATTAGATCGGACAGTGTAGTGCCGATGTACTGCCAATGTGATCGGACACGGTGTTCGCTCTTGCTGAGAATTGTGTTGAGGAAGATTGTGTTGAGGAACTGTGTGGTGGCGATGTGGTGGTTTCAAATAAGAAGTGTGTTGAGGAAGTTTATCTGTATAAGTGTATAAATGTATAAAGGGATGTATAAAGGTTAAACTACTTATACCTTTTTTAAAATTTTTTTATATCTTCAATACATTCAACACTTAATACATCATAAGTTGCCCAAAGTACAACCTTGTGGGACCCAGTTGCCCAATATTTGTGTACTTTTTAATAATAAAAAAAAGCATTACTTTTTGGCTAAAAGACAAAAATTGTCAGTTGCCCAACATTAAAAGTCAAAGTTGCCCAACTGCAACTTTATTACACTTGTACTAGATAAGTACAAGGTTGCCCCACAAAATGGGACACATGTCATGTATTTGATAGAGTTGCCCAAATATTCACTTGGGAGAGTTGCCCATTTGGAAGTTAAAAAAGTTTTGGGGTAATAAAGTTGGGCGAGTTAAATTAATCTATAGACATTCTATTGTGTCAGTCAAATGTTTTGAGAAACACGTGAGCGTCAATCATTAATTTAGAATATGTACGTTTACTCTTAAAACCGGAAATGTAACATTGATACAAATAGCTTGTAATTAGCATATGATTATAATTAAGTCAGCTAATTAAAGTGTATTACGGTTTGTAATTGGCTTATGATTTTTTGTTTGAATGTTTAACAAGTATGAGATACAATAATTCTCTCTCCGTCCCATAATTATTGTCCATTTTGACTTTTTTTAGTCTTTTTTGTTTAACTTTGACCATTAATATTTTTATTTGTATTATATAATACTTGATGAAAATTATACAAAATGAAAATACATTTAAAACCTAATCTATTCATATATTTTTCATCAAGTATTATATTACACAAATAATAATATTTGTGGTCAAAATTGAATAAAAAAGACTTATAAAAGTTAAAGTGGACAATTATTATGGGACGGAGATAGTAATTGAGTTCTTAGGGACTTGAAGCCTAACTTCCCATCCTTTTTTCCTAAGCCAAAAAAATGTTAATAAACAACAAATACAAACAGAAAGTGATGATATTCTAAAACTGATTTGGCCAAGCCCATAATATGTTTCCGTTTAGAACTTATAGGACCTTTATTATTCATTCATCTTTAATATATAAGACTTTTTACGTCGTTCAAATGCAAAATTATCGCTGATATGTGAAGAAGAAAAAAAAAAAAAAAAAAAAAGCCCTTAACTTGATTTCCGGCTCATCGACCCGGACACATTGACATGAGAATACAATGATCATATAATAATTATATAACTTACTAAAAGCAATGTAAAACATTTCGTAATATAAAAATCTTGCAGCGACCCAACAAAAGAAAGGTTAAATTCCTTACGGATGATAACTTTTGGTTTTACGGTTTTTAATAAAGTTACGCAACCCACCATATCAACAACCCGTGCGTGCACAAGTTTAAAAACAATAGTAATACAAAAACAAAACGGAGTAAAGAATTAACATCAAACATTGTACTAAAAACACATATACAAAAGATCTCATGTTTTTAGTTCAACAAGTAATACTTATTAATATTGTTTGTTTTAAACAATAATAATGCATAACTATAAATTTATGTCAAAACTTCGTGCATGCACGGGTATTATAACTAGTTTTATGCTATATAATTTAGTTTGTTTTAGTTGTTTTCAAATATATATATATATATATAGGGAAGAGTTATTTTCAGAACCAATAAAAGGTCGAGAACTGCGAGAACCGCTCTAGACCAATCATTTTTAGTTTTTATATTTTAACATTTCTTTAAATCAAAAGGGTATTAAGGTAAATCCATCCTTTCAATTTTATGCATATTTTAATTTAACGCAAGATTCTGTTTTTTTAAAACTATATCCATTTTTAGTAACCTAAATTTTAGGATCTTAAAAATAGTACTACGCTTTTAATGTTTTTGCTCTAGATCAGCTTTTTTTTTTTTGAACTTCTCTAGATCAGCTTTTGCAGTATTAATATGCACGTGTATTCATACATTAGACCCCTAATTATCTAATTAAACACTTCAAGAAGTTTGTATATTGTTTTTTACTAGTTATAAAACCCGTGCACGCACGGGGTTTTTTCTAAAAATTTTAATTATGTATTGTTATAGATTAAAATGCAAAGAAATTAACCTTTCGTATACGCAAACCTCAATTGCTTATATAGATACAACAAAACATTAATTAGGCAAAAGAAATCACAATGGGCACTTAATCCAAATCTGTATAATAAATTCAATCACTGAAACGTTGCTTCAGGTATGCAAAACGATGAAGATTTGTAAAACCTAATCAGATTTGAAAATTATAATACTCGACTCGATTAGTGTCCCCATATCGGTAATGCTTCCATGATAGTAATGATAAAATTCAAGGGGTAAACTTGTTGAATAAATCATATCCTCTGCTAGGACATGGAACTTTATATCCTTGTTTCTCTTATTCCATATCTATAACTTAGTCGTAATATATTACTTGTTGGAATAAAAATAGATCTTTTGTATGTGTTTTTAGTACAATGAGGATAGCCCGCCATCTAGACCACCAGTTGGTGTGTTCATGAGGGAAATTGTATTGAAAGGCATTCAATGCACTACCACATATGCTATATTTATGCTTAACTTGCACATAAACGAAATTGTTTGTCATTGACGTAAAAATAAAAAACCTTATGTATATAGGTTTTTATTCATTTATTTAGTAATTTTAGATAATTACTGTGGATTAAAAATTATCTTTTACTATTATTTAAGCAAAATGTCATATAGTAATATACTTATTGTTGTATTGTAATTAGTATTTTGAAAAAAAAAATGTCTTTATTATACTTATTTGTGGTTGGTCCATCCGTGCATTATTTGATTTTGTTAATCATTAAAATAATATCTATATGATTAAACATTCACGGGTTGCCTAGTAGTAAAAGGAGTTGTGGCTATCACTCTAAGATATGTGAGGTATCAAGTTCAATTCCTGTTAGGTGCAAACAACCCATGAAGTGGCCGCACCAACCTCCTGAAAAAGGAAGGCTTTACATTGTTTGAGAAGTCAGAAACGATGGTTACACAAAAAAAATTATTCTATATGATTTAACTTTTATCTTTTTATTTAGTTATAAGTATCAGGCCCGCATGAGATTTAGACATAGAAAACAATTCAACATGAGTCATTGCATTATAGCCTCGCCCTCATGTAAATATTGCTATTATGCAAAATAGAAATCATCGCAAATTATCGATATTCAGAATTGGTATTCGCAATTGTTTTTTTCATCAAAATTTAGTTTCGCGTGTTTTATTTTGGTTGTGATTCTCATCTAGGTTTTGTTTAGTTTAAATTACTTGGAAAATGTATACGTAAACATTACATGGAAAATCGAAAAGAAGTTTTAGATTAAAGAATGAAAACAACTACATCATACTAAACAATAATCTAAAAAGTTACATCATCAAAGGTAAACTCTTTAAAAAATTGAAACCTGATGTAATGCAATGATTGCAATAAAAGGTACACTACAAAAACTGAAACCAGATGAAAGTATTATAGAAGCAGACTATCACATATATGTAACTCGCAAACATCAATCTAAGGATTAGACTCCTTTTGTTTGTGAGCTCCCATGAGTTACTTTTCCGATTAACCAAAACTTGATGTAACACATCGTGAAATAAATACAACCACTTTGAGCAAAACCCAACCACATCATACATCTCGTGGTCAACTTGGGTTGGGAAGTCTGCATAGTATATAACATACAGTCTTGATTATAAGTGAATAATAACCATATATTTTGATAAAAGGGTTTTGGTTCTTATCAGAATGAGCGAGGCAGATTAGACCTACAAATACTCATTATGATCACAAAGGAAAAATATTATTACAATAACAATACTAATTCTAAGCAGAAAATAACTAAGAGTTTGTATGCATAGAATACAGACACAAAGACATCTTGCAACTCAATTTCTGTATTAGACATGTTCCCTGTTCGGCTAAACTTTTTGGTTTCACCCGTTTGAAAAATAAAACCATTGTAGATCATAAGAAAATGTGGCATCTCCACTCGATAAAATGTCAGTTGAACTAATATGCATAGTGAATCAAACAGTGAAAAATAGAGTAAACAAACATATTCATTTCTTGATCCACCAAAAAATTAATAGGTATAATCAAATCACACACTCAATACGGCTTACTGGTCTTAAGGACACACAATAAGTGCTAATACCTTAAAAGGGTGGTTGTTTGGGATAGCTTAATTACTTAAACTGCTTGTGTGCTTAATAATTAAGTAGTAACCTACTATATAAGCAGATAAGTAGATAAGCACTTAACTAAGCAAATTCCCAAACATTTAATTACTTGATTAGCTAATAATTTTGTAGCCTGTGTAATTGGAATTATTATCTTTTTAGCTTAATTGTTTACTTTTAACAAACATAAGCAATTTTAATCTTCACTTGGGTGCTCTTCTTTTAAACTTTTTGTATAAAGTGTTGTCCTTTGTGATTATGTCACTAACAAAACCAATAGAAAAATAGTGTTAATCCAAGAAGCCTTTAGCACATATGAAGTTTACTCATAAATATTACAACCAAAGGCAATGTGTTGGGGTATACACTTCGCATTTTATCACATAACAACGTAATATATGCTCAACTTCATCTACAAACAACTTATCATCACCCTAAGGAAATATTGTGCTTCCAAACTTACTAAGATGCTTACACGAATCTTTTAACAATCTTAATTTTATCATCAAAGTTGGAAACATTTGGCTTTATTATTGAATCATGTGTACTAACTTCGGATTGTGATCTCCATATACATGTGTATCGTCATCACATGTGTCACTTCACTTTGTCTCCTTCACCACCGCCTCGCCAGCTTTCCTCTTTCATGATTCCATCACGACTACGAAAGGGTTGTGTTCATGATGTTTTTGCGACTTGCCCTTTCCATAAACAATGTTAAACAAAAGTCGGTTTCATAGGGTTGCATATATGGCATGTGCTAATTATATCGACAAAGATTAAATGCATATAATATAAGCATATTTATGCTTTTGAGTAATCTACCTCTCTCGCTCATTAAAAGTTATGTGACTTTAAAAACATATTATTCAGAACAGTCAACAATGTATGTGATTTTAGTTGTGAAAAGCCCTGCTACCTTAGAATCAGATTAACTAAAACGTGATGCTTACGTAAGGTGTGTATATATATAATAAGGTAAGTGCTCAGTTTACCAATGTGTTATGTTTATGGTCACAAAATCAATAGCACCAACACACATCAACTTTACTTCTGTATACATATTTTTTGGACTCAAATATCGACACAATTTAGTTTAGTTGTCAAAAGTATTTCTCTAAATATGTAAGTAACATGAAAGATCACGGAATAACTTATAAAATGCATTAAAATTCAAGAGAGATTACCAATTGTAAAGGAGCTAAACATCTTTTAATGAGCCGAATAAAGATCTAAATAGATAGAATAGATCTCGTGATCCATGTTCCTCATATGGAGCTCCATCAATGCTAACCTTCACATAAACGCAACCCGATACTTAGGATTTGCTTTTTATTCGTTCATTATTTGTCTAACAGCCATGGTGTTCTTATGAAAAGATCGAATTGAAGGCCATCCTACAACTTGTTGCCTCAATAAAAAACATATGCCTTGTAGGATTTTTGATAACCATTATAAAATGAAGCAAGAAAGAAAAAAAGTTTAAATAAAAAATGAAGAAAATAACATATTATCGTAATATCTGCCAAACCTGCCCCGATAAATTGAAAACTAACATTATTACTGGTGGTAAAGAATACGAATCGGGGACTATTTATATGATTAACTCAGTTAGTTAAAAATTCTATTGTGTGTACCTGTTGCATCATTTTACCATGTTATTAGTAGGTGACATGTGGATGATTTTGACCCTCGGAAAGCAACCCAACGCTGAACACCATTTGCTAATAGAGAACGTTCAAGCGATGATGGCTTGGCTTCCAACCACTGCAGCAAAAATTGCAATTTCAAGAACCGGCCATCTTATTTTTTTTATCACGATAATAAGCACAGTTAGCTTGAGTTTCAAGTCAAATATAAAATATAATTGTTATAGAGTACTTACTGAGAAAAGTTGCGTAGAAAAATAGGCATATATTAGATGCAGTGTTTTCATGGGAACTTTGTCAAACTATCTCGATGGTTATGCGTTACATATAATTTTCTAATTGGTAACAATCCATTATAATTTTGTTTAACACTTATGAATCACATTCAAATGATCTACTGCAATACATCGATTCTCTAATAACATATTAAAAAGCAATATAGTTAATATCACCAAATATAATATTTATAAGAGGCTAAAGAGAATAATATATATTTTGTGTTCTTATAGCCCGCAGCCTTGCAAAATATGGAGTTAATAGCACCTAATGGATTCGAATTTCAGACCTGTTAACAAAGATTTCAAGCCTTAAACAGTTTATCAAACCCTTAAGGTTCTGATATTTCATTTAACATTTCACAAGCTACATCAAACAATGTCTCAACCTCTCATCATTTCTTGTTGTCCTATGTTTCATGGAGCCATAAAAGAAGATCCATTCTTCACTTCCTACATCCTTCATGGTTCACGAGTTATTCCAACACCTAACTCATGACTTAGGTCACATATTACTAAGAGGCTCTTTGGGTAAGCTTAGGTTTAAAAGCTTATACATGTTTTGAAAGTTGCATTTAAGAAGATAATGATCAATACCTTTAGTTTTCGACATAAATAAGTCATAATCTCATGGGAATAAGCATATGTGAAAACCATTAAAGCGCTTAATAGCTTTATCCAAACACAAAAAGTAATAACGCTTCTATAATAAACTTACCCAAAGACTCCCTAAAATTGGGATCAATTCATCATACCACTATATAAAGTTATAAACCAACGCAAGCTAATGTACATGTAGGCCCAAATAAACGTCACAATCACTATTATTGTTGTTAAGAGTTAAGACTAAGCAATTGAACTCAAGAAGAAAGCGGTATTCATGGAAATGGTGACTTTCGGGACATTTAATTGTAAGGTGATGAGATTGTGATCATATATGCACAATTAGAAGTTAAAAAGCAGATCATATATGTTCTTTTGTTTTTCTTTGCTTCTATGTATATAGAGATCTATCTTACTTGACTTAAAACCACATATATAACAAACAATGTGTCCTTTGTCTCATATGAACCAAAATACTGCAGCTTCATCTCTGCTTTCACTATGCGAGATGCCTTTACATCGATATCTTATAAGCGCCACTATACGGCTCTAGCTCTAACCCGTCGAATCAAAGGCCAAATATATAAAATAGGCGTCGGTTATATACCAACAAAATGAGTAAAATAACAACCAAAAAACAACTGTGAAATTTAATTCAGGTCATGCTCACTGCCATTAACACTAATCTCGCTGATTGAAAGGCCCTCTAATTAAAAAAACGATGACTTTGTTACAAATCAGTAACTTGAAGATGAATATACCTTTAATTTGTGACACACAAAACACACCTTAGATGAATAGATTCAGTGATGTTGATTTAGCGTTAAAATCACACCTTTTAGCCATTGAGGAATAGAGTTTAGGAATGCAATCACTGCAACAACACTCAAGTCAAACACATACTTTGTTCAATTTATCTTCAAATCGCTGATCAAGTCAATTTAATAGTTTTGATTTTGCAATAGGAATGCAATCACTGCAACAACACTCAAGTCAAACACATACTAATGTGATATTTCTCTCAATATCTAAATGGAAAATCCTAATTTTGATCCATCGCTGGGGTAGAAGATAAGAAAGAAGAGCATTTTCCATTTAGATATTGAGAGAAATATCACATTAGGATCGGTAAGATTTAGGAATTAGGATCTGTAAGATTTAGATGTGCGATTGTAGTTTTTGGTTTTCTTTTTGGGAAAAGGAACTGTTGGTGATGATACAGTCTAAAAATTGTTTGATGTGTAAAACTTAAAAGTTTGACCCCTGCATTATTGTAGATTTACTCCATCTTTTTAAAGTTTTCTTTTTTCATATTTTTGACACATCTAATTTTGTGCTAACTTTTAACTTTAAAACGAATTTGTAGTTTCTTTTTGCCTAATTAGGAAAATTTTAAGATTTTTTAATTCAAAATATTTTAAATAAAAAATAATAATAATTTAATTGTTACTTAATAAAGTATGAATTGATTTTTTTGAAATGAAAAATTCCCAATAGGGGTTTTGTTTTATTATATAAAAGATTATGTGTACAGAAAAAAAAATATTAAATCGACATTTATAGATGACGACAAAATATTGCAATGGTATATGTATTACTTCAAACTATCATCAAACCATGTTTTAAAAAATGTAAACAGATATAGATAGTACTAAATACATGTATATTAACATTGCATATTTTGTACAAGTTGAGATCAAAAATAAAAATATCAATAGACTAGCATGCATTTATGCACAAGTACATTCTTTGGCCTCCATCATTACTAATATAAGTATTCGTATGTGCAAACGAGTCGTCATCATTTTCATCTTACAAATTCATGAAATTTTCATGGTGTTCATTACTCATCAGTATGCTTATGTACATTCCCGTTCATTGTTTACGTCGACTTCTTCCTACATAATCATCTTCATCGTGTTAACACTTTTATCAACCTGATTTACTCGTAAACCAAATAAATGAATTCATAAGTGCATTCAAGTTCATCTTCTTCATATAACAAAATCTTGTACATCATTTTTATCGTGTTCGTGCATTGCACATATGCATAGTCATCTTCATCGGCATCTTCATCGTACAAGAATTATCATTGCCCATGCATTGTACATTGATCCGAATCTAAAGAACATAACAACATGAAGTATATAAATTACAACACAACACTGTCGCAAGACTTGATTTGTCATGCAAATAAAAATTTAACCTCCATATGAAACTTTATGCGTCCATGTTATACATATGCACATGTACCCCAAAAAATATGCACATGTATTTTAATCATTAAACAATTATCGCAATGTACAAAAAGGAAGAAAAGATAATACGCCACTTATATCACTAAATTGTCTAATTACCTTCAATGCTCTTTTAGCTAACAAAGTACATCAAAAAACATGAAAGTTCAGTAAAAGATTCACTCCACAAATTTAAATGAAACAACTACTGTAAAACGAGATTGTTTACTAACCCTAAAACACAAAACACAAGTGCACCCTAAAATCAAAACTGAAACCAAAACATCATCATATAATAACTAAAACATATATGCACGTTCAATATATTTAAACTCCAAACTCTAAAACACATATGCATGAAGGTATCAAATTCACTAAACATCAGAAAACACATGTGCACTCTATGTAAAAACACATATGCACAGAAGGCATCAAATTCACTAAACACTGTAAAAACACATGTGCACTCTATGTAAAAACACATATGCACAAAAGGCATCAAATTCACTAAACACTGTAAAAACACATGTGCACTCTATGTAAAAACACATATGCACTCTATGAAATTAAAAACATGGAAATTTTACCCAATCAAATTCAAGATAAATGTTACCCAATCACCAACAATCAGAAATCAAAATTTCAAAAATCCATCAACCATTAAAATCATAAGAAACTCATAAGGATAATTAGGATTCACGACCAAAAAAAAAAGTTTTCTTTATGTATCACAGCAGACAAGTATTCAATCAAGATTATCATAAACCTTATACACTAACCCATTTAAAACTCAAAAACATATAAAAAAAAATTAAAAACCCCAAGATCTTGAAACTAACTGTTGTTTTTCAAAATATTTAACATCTTTTAAAAAGTTTTGGAAACATTGATTAAGGAAAAAGGTTATACTTAACCAAGGATTTTAGGGATAAAATCGATTTTGATTTACAATTATGAAAAAAACAAATTACAGAACTTACAGACTTCAGAAATCCGATTTAAACGAAATCGACACCAATGAAATTGCAAAATAAATAAACAAGTTTGAAGTATTAACTTTCTTTATAATTGCTTATGCTTGCTAGATCTAGAGAAGGAGAAATGGTGATAGGGTCGGCTGGGTTTTTGTGACTGGGGAGAGAGAGAAAGATGTGAATTTTCTAAATTGTAACTGATCCATAAACTACGGATTAGATGAGATGTGGTGTGTGAATAAAGTGAGTTTAAAATGTCAATAATACCCCCAAACCCATTATAAAAAACTAATTATTCTTTTATTTTATTACATTTGTGCCATCTATCATTTTAACCATTGATCAAATAAATGAATGGTCTAGATTGGTTCTCATGGTTCTCGACCTTTTTCGGTTCGAAAATAACCCTTCACTATATATATATATATATATATATATATATATATATATATATATATATATATATATATATATATTTTTTGGTGAAAGGCAAAGTATTATACATAATCGTAAAAGTGCAAAGCCTCAACCACACTAAATGGGCAATAGTGTTAAAAGACCTCAAGACAGGTTTGAATGGTACTCTCTCGATGTCTTAACTAGAAATGTAAACATCGAAGAGGCTCAAATCACCAATGTTGTAACTTTTGCATGATTGAACTCTAGAATGCTAAGAGCTTAAATGACCAAACTCATATGTGCTCAATAAAGACCTTACACGGAAGGACATGCCTTGGTTTATTTCTGTAGCATGTTATCGCGGAATCAATATGGCATTGTACGGCAACGGTTATGTAAGTCCATGTGGATTGCTGAGACATTTGTAGATCGAAAAGAACAACAACGGCTATTGGATATACATAGAACATTACTATATGTTTAGTTGCATATATAAAGATGTACGGACAATCTTTGTAAACAAAATCTCAAAAAGGCATGGAGCACCATTTTTTTCTAATGACAATAGATAATATGAAAGTTCTTTTTTAGTGACACATATTAAAAAAAAAAAAAAAAAAAAAAAAAAAAAAAAAAAGTCAAGATTTTTATATCAATTTTCCGGTACACATTGGTCATCAAGATTTGATTCTTCTAACAATCTTCTATGACACGTACATATGCATTTGAAAACATAACATTATACTATATATTCAAGCAAGATTTCACGTTGACCAATGTGGGACTAGGGGATATAAGGCTGGATTGACTTTAATCAAATAATACTAACAGGACATGCTAATTAAGTTATCTGTTCATTTTAGAGCGTTTGTAGTTTGAAGTTAATCTGATAACTAATGCCAAAGTTTAAATACGTTAATTAAGTGACAGCTGCAATTGAACTCGGATATCATCTACTGAGCATACATTTTTCATTCTTTGTTGCTTTGTTGTGGCCGAGGAAACAACTGGCGATAATGCAACATTTTGTGTTTCTCCAATTACATGCCACGACGTAAGTTAAATATCATCGGTAATGCATGGAAACTTTTTTTTGGGTCTAAACTTCAAAATTCAAATACAAGAGTTGATTTCGAGGGAAAAACCATGTTGAAAATTTGATAAATTTGGAATAAAAAGCTGGTGAAGAAGGATCCAATGCTCTTTAATGTCTTTGAGACAAGATCATTACTAGCTGTCATCATTTTGTATTGCTTGTGTTAATTTTGAGTTGACATACAAATAGATCCGAGTTATTGTTTAGGAGGAACAAAAGATGAAAACACGAGGGTGTCAATGTGAATTATGCATCTCATGTTTACGTTTAAAGCTAATATAGTTCTTTCACTAGTGAATAGTGAATACTTGTTTTGAATGAAACCAAAATACTATAATAAAAACTCTAATTTGAGAAAACATACAATGTATTAGTGAGCAAGGATCGAATTGTATAAAAACAGTAACAAGGGTCACTGAGAATTGAACTTAGGACCTTTTGTATAAAAGGCACTATTCTTACCAGCAAACCAAGTTACCATCCAACATTGTGTTTCCAACTTAATCTATTTATCACAAAAGCATTCCATTTCATTACCCAAACCTTATTTGGGTAAACATGGACCCAAAACGTTCATTTAAGTGGAGTTAATTCTTATGTTCTTTAATTTATTTTTTTTTAATTATTTTCTATGGGATGAAACCACGCTTAACCCTCATTTATACCCATTTGGATTTGCTGTTTCAACATATAATGTTTTTTATATGTTAAAATTATGGTTAATACACAAAGATGTCACTCAACTTTTTACAAAAGTGCGCCTAAGTTACTGAACTTTTATTTTATTCACTTGAGTTAATGAACTTACACGAAACGTACTCTTCTATAACTTTAGTTTTAATAGGAGACAGTTGAACGTATATTTTTTGATAAGCTTAAGTAGCATAAATTTGTGTTTTTATAAGTTTAGTAATGTTTACGTATATTTATATAAGTTCACCACAAAATGTGTTTTCTTTCGTTGTCAATAGACATTGTAAGAATATTCAGATAAATATAACACTTTCGTAAAAAGTAGTATAAGTATCATAAAATCCAATGAGTCAACAACAAAGGCACCAGTGGTCAAGTGGTAGAAACTCGGTCACTTAGCATTGGTTGGGTCCATTGCACTACATCTCTTAAATGAGATGAAATCAACGCAATTATGAGCTTCATTTTTTCCCAATGATTATACATGTAATCGCGAATTTGCGTATAGCTTCAGTTCCAAGGTTCGTTTTCTTTGCTCTCAACTTATTCCATACATGTAGCATTGCCTAGGTGACGCAAGTATGTATTGAAAAATCTGAACGCGCTACAAAAAACTAGTTAAATTCTTCACATTTTAAAGGTAAAATGCCCACAGTTAAAAATGTGTAAAATTATTGATTTCACATTTTCTTATGTGTTGTAATAATGGGTGTGACAAATTTTTCTACATATATAAGTGTGGAGATATTATCCAAATTTCTATAGTTAAAAGTGTGAATTTTTTTTTTAATGTCCACACCTAAAGGTGTAGCAAAATTGCAAAAAATGCATATAATAAAAAGTGTGAAAACATTTGCTACATATATAAGTGTAGCTTTATCGTAATTGTACACACTTATATATGTGGTTTAATTTATAAAATATTTGTGACACATACACTACAAAAAACTAGTTGAATTCTCCACATTTTAAAGGCCAAATGACCACAATTAAGAATATGTAAAATTATCGATTCTACACTTTCTCATGTGTGGTAATAATGGGCGTGACAAATTTTTCTACACATATAAGTGTGGAGATATTATCCAAATCTCTATAGTTTAAAGTGTGGAAAATATTTTGAATGTTCACATCTAAAAGTGTGGCAAAATTGCAAAAAATGTTTATAATAAAAAGTGTGAAAACATTTGATACACATACAAGTGTAGCTTTATTTTAATTGTACACACTTATATATGTGGATTAATTTTTAAAATATTTGTGACACATATTAATGTAGCAAAATTATTATCTAATATAAGAAAAAAAAAGTCCACACTTAACCACACCGTAGCAAAATAAGTGTGGAGAATATAGGTATTTTTGTAGTGATGCTAATGTAGCAAAATTATTATCTATATAAAAAACACTTGACCATAACGTAGCAAAATAAGTATTGAGAATATAGGTATTTTTTGTAGTGACGTATTAGGGTGCTATACAATGTTAATGGGGTACATGTAAGAATAAGTGATCCATCAAGTATTTATGAACTTGAAGTGAAGCTGATTGAATGATGGAACAAATTTAACTACAACTTATATATAGAAAAGTTACGAGGGTGAGGAATTTTGTGTGCATTATGTATATCTTGTGTTTGGTCCTGAAAATACTAACTAGTATTAAAAAATACAAGGGGTCGTTTGATTAGCTTTTTAAAAGACAATAACAATAACAATAACGTTATCATGCCGGAGCGGTGTATGATGGAGGTAGAAGGTAGATTAAATGATACTTTTACTTTAGGAAAAACTCAAACAATGTATGAGAGAGGTAGTTTATTAGAAGAGTTTGTGCTTATCTACTTATTAGTTTAAAAGCTATTGGCTCATGCACAAAAACTTATTTGACACAAATGAGCTAGTTATACATAGGCTGATTGTAAAACCAAATAACTTATTGCATTAAACTTATTCATTGACACTTCCTAAAGTACCACAATTCACTATGCTTATTCAACAAGTGTTGAAGATTAGAAGATACATCACTCGTTGCAAATTGGAATAAACGCTTATGTATTGTAAAGAAGAGTAACATATCTATACTAGTTAGATAAACATATGGACAATGTTGTTGAATAGATAAAAGAATTTGGAGCAAGAATTCTTTTCGAATGATAAATTTTTTTCAAAAATTTAGAATTTATACTGTATTAAATTTCAAATGCTTAGTCATAATGACGTTTTTGTCATTTTGTGTTACAACCAACGTCTGATTATTACCCGTTTGAAAACATAACACTATTCTTCCAATGTATGGTCTCCATCGTGGTTCTAAAAGGCTTGCAAAAGCTCTGTATAAGCTTAGCAAAAACGTGAGGCTTGGTTATTTCGTCACGCCGGCTTATGTCATGTCTTTTTGTATACTAAGTATATATGAAATATAATATAAAGACGAAAATACACGGTTGGTCCCTAAACTTGGCAAGACATATTGCGTTGGGACAAAACTAGGTCTTTTCATCGTTGGGGTCCCTATTTCAAGTTTTTCACTCGTTACAGATCCCTTGACCAAGTTAAAGTCTGATTTTTGTTTTGTAGTCGAGGGTATTTTAGTCCATACACATTTATACTTTTATAACACATTTATATTTTAGGCCTTCATCTTTCATCCTCGTTATCATCTCCTCAAATCATTCATCTCTCAAATCATATCTCCCCAACATCATCCAGGTCATCTTATTGGTAATATGTGTTAGTGATATGAAATTGTTTATTTCTTTCAGGTTGCTAACGAGGATGTAACTTAAAGATAAGAGTTGCTATAACTGAGCATCTTATTGGTATAATCTTTTTGTTCTTTTTGTATGATTTATCATAAGAATGTTTATTAAGAGGGTGTTTGGATTAGCTTGTTAAACTTGATTAGGACTGTTAAGCTTTTTAACTTGACTTTATGGCTTATTTTTGGCTATAAGCTCTAAGGTGAAAAGCTTAATTGTTCATAGTGTTGTGCTTATTGACTTTTAAAAAAAAACTTAAGATGATAGTTCTGTATTACTTTTTGGTTAACAGTGTTGATATTTAGTTGAATTGTTGGATATGTTACTACATTATCGAAAGATTATTTTAAAATTTATAAGTTGTGTGAAAGGGGTTTTGGATTAGCTTATTAAATAGGATAAGCTGATAAGCATGTAACTTTGGGATGTCTAAGCTTATTAACTTGAGTTTATGATTTGTTTTTTGCTATAACCTTCAAGGTGAAAAGCTTAGAACTCCAGAGTGACGAGTTTATTGGCTTTTTCATCTTAATAAGCCGATAATCCCCTTTGCTTGAGCTTAATGATGTCGATGTAGTTGATTTTTTGGTTATGTTACTACGTTATTGGTCAACTGTTTGATGTTTCTTACAAGTTACAAACTGATAATTTAAAAAAAGTTAGTCATGTAAGATGGTGTTTTGATTAGGTTATTAAACTGGGTAAGCTAATTAGCTCTCTGTTTGGGACTTACAACCTTATTTACATGAGTTTATGTCCTATTTAATTCCATAAATTCAAGGATATGCTTGTATGTCCAATTTGGGAGCCTATTGGCTTTTTCTATATTCTTAATAAGTTGATCACCCTATAAGCTAATACAAACACCCTATGTAAGAGAGTATCTGAATTAGTTTTTTATATTGGATAAGTTGACGAGCTCACTTGTTTGGGGCTCTTAAGCTTATTTACTTGATCTTATGGCTTTTTTACGGCCATAAAGATCTAAGGTGATAAGCTTAATATACTCATACACGTTTGCTGTATTGTCTTCTTCAGTTTTCAGTAGGTTGATAAGCGCATAAGCTAATATAAACTTACCAAATAGAAATGGTGGGAATAAATCTGAGCATATATATAAGAGGGAGTTTGGAGTAGTTTAATCAGTGGGATAGTCTGATAAGCTCTTTTGTTTTGGTGTTTCTGAGCTTATTAACTTGAATTTAAGGCTTCTTAATGTCCATAAGCTCTAAGGTTAATAGCTTAGGAACTCAGAGGAATGAGCTTATTAAATTTTCTAAATCTCAGTAAGCTGATAACAATAAGCT
Source organism: Chrysanthemum lavandulifolium (assembly GCA_022545495.1). Classification (NCBI taxonomy): domain Eukaryota; kingdom Viridiplantae; phylum Streptophyta; class Magnoliopsida; order Asterales; family Asteraceae; genus Chrysanthemum; species Chrysanthemum lavandulifolium. The sequence continues at coordinate 10,507,759 of CM040240.1, read as the reverse complement.
AATCCAAACACCCTATATAGGAATGCTGGGATTGATTTCTAAAGTATTTTAAAGGGTGTTTGGTGTAGGATAATTTTTATGGATAAGCCGATAAGATCATGTTTTTATTTCCACTAGCTTATTAACTTGAGCTAAATCTTGTTATGTCGTCATACTTTTAATGAAACTGTGCAAGTGTGCAATATTTATGTCCAGCCTGTTTTGCACTAGTTGTGTTATAGTTTGCGTCATATGATACTGATTATGAATTATCTATTTGTTAATTTAGTCAGGTTGTTACCCACGGTGTGAACACGTTAGATTTGAATGTGGGTGTAATGTGACGATATATGTGCTCTAACGAGGATCTTGCTGGTATAATTCGTATTCCTTCGTTTTTTGTTGTTGTTGTTATTCATTTTTAGTATAACATGATCTTAGCGTAATGATGTTAATATAGTAGATTTGATGTGTAACACCCCGACCCGACAAGGGTAAAGATATCACAATACGGTTTCATATCAGAACTTCTAAATAAAATACAATAGCGAAAGCCTTACAAAACTACTCAAGAGAAAAACGTAAATAACTAGACTTCAAAATAAATCTAAGATCTCTATAATCGAATCTCGCTCTCGTCTCTACTCTCAACCCGGATCACCTATCCCATAAGCTTATCTTGAACGCTTAATACCGCCGCAGAAAAGAAAAGTGCGGTGAGCTTACAAAGCCCAAAGAATGATATATACGAAACAAAAGCTAAAAAAACAAAATATACAAATGACGAAATCAAAATAAAATAATAATAAGGAAATCTTTTGAGGATTCTCATGGAACTCAAACATACGTAAATCCAAACACCCACATAACAAATTAAACATCTCATAGCACATTAAAGACACAAAAACAAACACATCAGATCAACCAAACATTCAACATATCAAGAATAACAAATCACTTATAAGCCAAACTAAGAGTCTAATGACTAACAAAACAGTTACCAACAAGTAAACATGGCATTCAACAAATTAATTAACCTTCACTTAACACACTTAATTCAATATAGCAGCAGCGGAAATAGCATTCCAAAACATGGCATTCTCACAAATAAATAGAACATAGTAGACAAACTATAATTAAAAAGACCAAACAAAACATAGCATAACCATTAGCAATTATCAAAACAGATATTATAAGCTAAACCAGTTCTCAGACCAAATCCTAACATCAGCAGAGTTAAAACATGGCAGATCACATAAGCAAATAAACCACTAACATATAAGCAAAGTTCACAAATTAACTGAACAAATTATAAATACTAAACTTATAGAATACTAACACATTTATCCCACAGTTCAACAAATTCACATAACGGAAAACTAACATGACATCAGATAACAGCACGCAAATCATATATGAACATATTAATCATAACCTAGCATAGTAGACGGTAGTCACATAAACATACAAAAGCATACACATATATAATAACATATAATATGTCCGTCACATAATCATAAACACTTGAATATACCAAAAACATAATCAGAATACTTATCATAGAAATAACATATAAGGATTTAGTTAACTACCACGAGCCCAGACATATCATATCAGAAACATCATACATATCTGAGGAATAATCTTAGAAAATAATTTGAGTAGCTAGCTCCGGAAGTTGTGAAGACGCGTATTGCACACGACATCATTCACCTAAACAAATCATATCGGATAACGGATCGGATCTAGGATGCATCCATACGCCCTATGACGGATAGTGGCCATACAATATATCGAGCTCATAATCATATAATGAAAAGGACGTGGCGAACTTCACTCTCATCGCCCTAGAGTCATGTCGAGGTGCATCATCGACATGGACATGGAACCCCATGACTAGGTATTATTTGGCTCGGTGTCAAACTAACTTAGGTCGATTAGAATGTCATAACCGACATAGATCATATTTTATCAAATGTTTAATCATGTTTTCAAAATCAAAGTCTTCATATCATATAGTTCAAAATCAATGTTTTATGATTCAAAATCAAAGTTCGGATAAGCAATGACTCAAAAGACACATTAGTGTTCATAGCAAATAACATATCGATAACTCATATCATAAGGTTCATATTCAAATATAACAAGGTTCAATAAATATGCACATCAAAGTCTTCCTAACATAAAGTTCAAATCGGATATCGCATGGTTCAATAAAACATAAGTTCAAATAAGCAACATGTCAAACAATCGGAAAGGATTCATAGCAATGGCATCGGAAATCCTAAAAAAAATAGCGAAAAGAAAACCTTATACTGAAACCTTCTTGAAAAGGTCGATTATCTGTACGATAACGTAAGTGTCTTAAAGTAAGACAGAATATCCGTACCTTAAAGCAATTGAGAGAAAAGTAACGAATGTAGGAATATGAAGATGTAACGTCGCGTCTCCTTCAACGAATCTACACGGATTATGATTTATTTAATATTTATTAGCATCATTAATATTATAACGGATTTATCGCATTAATACTTTTAGAGTTGTCAGGATATTCTCATTTTAGTGACAGACGAAATCACAACATTTTAGGGTATTCCTCATTAATTCACCAACTTCCTATTTAGGTTCTAGGGTTTCCCATACTCTTTAAATATTACTAAATACGCATTAAATTCACATATTACTTCTTTTAATGATTTCCCAATTTAACCTAGAACGTAAATGATAACAAACCGAAATTATCTCAAACTCATGCATGTCCCAAAAATCAACTCACACTTGTCGAACCCATAATTACTCAGAATTACAAATTACACCCTTGACATCTTTAATTTCACAATCTAACCTTACTTTATCGATTTTACTATTTTAGCTCAAAGGTTTTAGAATTTACAAACGTACCTTTTAATTTAATAACAATTCAAATGGCCCTCTAAGTATCCAAAATTACACGTTTAACCCCCACACTTATTTTATACGTTTAATACATGTATTTTACTGTTCACAAAAATAACCCCTTAAGTTTCATAATTTACAAAACCAACCCGAAACTTTTATTAAGAACCGAATATACATAATTCAAGTACAAACCCTAAACCTAAGTTTAACCCATCATTAATCCATCATTACTACTGCATTTATTACCCTTAATGATAACAAGAAAACCCTAGTTCATGCAAACCCTAATCGTCCCTTTATAATTCTTTCCTTTTTTATGCGTTATCGAACAAGAAAACCCAAGAAAATTTACACAAGCTTCGAATTCACAATCATGTATTTTATTCAGGTCTTATAACATGTAATAGCTTCTGGAAAAATCGAATCATGGTCTTAAAATTTATTATGCGCTCATTCGTTATTTGTATACGCTTTTAGGGTTTTAGATTCCAAATAATTCCATACGACTTATTAAACATGCATGGCTAATTTTTACGTGTTATATATGACTTATAGGGCTGAAAGTAATATTAGGAACATACCCTTGATGAGCTTGGATCGTTAGAACAAAAGAAGCACAAAAACTCCACTCGCCGAAACCCTAATCGTCCCAAAAACTAACCACGATTAAAATAGCAGCTTAGGAAATCGAACACTATTTTTCTCACCTTCTTTACCTTCAAACTTGTCCAAGAAAAATGGCTTTAAGCCCTGAAACTGAAATCGAATTATGGAGGGTTTTGGGAGTCGGTTTGGGTAAATCGGTTACTAGGATTTTATGAACCGTATATTATGTATATATATACTTTTCCAATTTTCTTGTGGGCTTTATAATGTATTGGACTTAAAATAAATGGACTCTTAATTTTATAAACTTGTTTTGGGCTTTTATTAATTAAATTATTTTATAAAACTATTAAATATACTCATTAATTATATACAAAATACGAAAATGATTTTACAAAATTATAATCTATAAAATTAACTTTACAAAGTCTTCAAATTTTATTTAGATCATATGTGATATTTCTTAATAATTTTCTGAGTTTACATAGCTTATTTGGTATTCTTTTAAATTAATTATTCTTACTTTTGATCATAAGGGTATTTTGGTCTTTTTGTGAATTTTAGAAATTCAGGTTTTACAATTTCTTCCCCTCTAAAATAAAATTTCGTCCTCGAAATTGAACAAGGCGGAACAGTACGGCGACAAATATGGATTTCGGAACTTCAAGGAATATACGACGAATGCTAATCATATACTTATAAAGTATTAGCAGTAAAAGATGAGATGTAGAAAAATCAAAAACACACTCTAACTTATACAGGTATCTAAAGATGAAAACTATCATATGCATAGATGGAACGAATCCTAACGGTCTTACTAATCGCAGGAGTATGTGGAGACATACAGATCTAAGGCAGGCATAACAATCTATAGGTTAACACTGATAATAACAACTTCGGATCCCAATGGTACAAAACTCATATGTAACAGATATCGATGAAAATCTCACAATTAGGTACAGAGTCTCAACTCAATATGAAAAGTACCAAATCACACCTACAAATCAAAGTCCAATCACTAACAACCACAGCATTTCCCGACGTCATATAATTTCAATAAGTTCAAATTATATGATCTCGGTATATCACGTTGATCGGCCATAATACTTGCATCACATAACAAGTTCTTATTGTCATCATATTACGTCCCGGGTCATGGCAAACACATAACTAATATCGAACAAAACATATCATATACAGATAACATACGACTAGCAAGTAACATACTATAATGTACTGATACACATACATACAAGATATACGACATCAAAACAACTTACCATACCACAAAGAAAAGAAGGCCACCAATGCACAAAACAGCCTCATGACTCATTATCGTTGGTCCAAAAGAAAATCGATATTAACAAAATGCCGACAATAAACTTCACGATTCAAACCGAGTTCGAACGAATCAAAGAAAAGTAATGCCGATCAAAATCACGTAGCAAAATATCAAACCGCCTCAAAATGCGTGATAAACGAATCGAGTAACACACGTCGCCCAAATCATATGAAGTAGATGAACCTTCCACCACCGGTCGAATCTTGTCTCCGTCTTTTGCGCCTTTGGTTGGTCCGTCAAACTTCCTCCAAGAAGATCCGATGTCTCCAACAAGACGACAATCGGGTGCGATTTACTTCACGAACCTCTCCAAAGACAGAATCATGCAGCGACGCAGGTCGGTACCATCTTCTTCGGATCCACCGGTAGTCTCCATCTAACGATCGACAAACGGACGAGCGAAAACAAAATAACAAAATTCGATACGAAAGAGGAGGCCAATTTAGTGAAGACAAAAGAATATCGAAGTCAAATCTGAACGATAGTCAAAAGAAATCGAAAGATATTTGAAGAGACGGAAACCTAAGATCTACCCAATCCTCACAGGTCATAGCCTAAGCTCTAAGGGTCCTAAAACCTAGGCTCTGATACCATAATTGTAACACCCCGACCCGACAAGGGTAAAGATATCACAATACGGTTTCATATCAGAACTTCTAAATAAAATACAATAGCGAAAGCCTTACAAAACTACTCAAGAGAAAAACGTAAATAACTAGACTTCAAAATAAATCTAAGATCTCTATAATCGAATCTCGCTCTCGTCTCTACTCTCAACCCAGATCAGCTATCCCATAAGCTTATCTTGAACGCTTAATACCTGCCGCAGGAAAAGAAAAGTGCGGCTGAGCTTACAAAGCCCAGTGAACAGATATAACGAAACAAAAGCTAAACAAAACAAAATATACAAATGACGAAATCAAAATAAAATAATAATAAGGAAATCTTTTAGGATTCTGCGGAACTCAAACATACAGAAATCCAAACACCCACATAACAAATTAAACATCTCATAGCACATTAAAGACACAAAAACAAACACATCAGATCAACCAAACATTCAACATATCAAGAATAACAAATCACTTATAAGCCAAACTAAGAGTCTAATGACTAACAAAACAGTTACCAACAAGTAAACATGGCATTCAACAAATTAATTAACCTTCACTTAACACACTTAATTCAATATAGCAACGCAGGAAATAGCATTCCAAAACATGGCATTCTCACAAATAAATAGAACATAGTAGACAAACTATAATTAAAAAGACCAAACAAAACATAGCATAACCATTAGCAATTATCAAAACAGATATTATAAGCTAAACCAGCCTCGGACCAAATCCTAACATCGCAGAGTTAAAACATGGCGGTCACATAAGCAAATAAACCACTAACATATAAGCAAAGTTCACAAATTAATCGAACAAATTATAAATACTAAACTTATAGAATACTAACACATTTATCCCATCTCAACAAATTCACATAACGGAAAACTAACATGACATCGATAACAAAGACACAAATCATATATGAACATATTAATCATAACCTAGCATAGTAGACGGTAGTCACATAAACATACAAAAGCATACACATATATAATAACATATAATATGTCCGTACATAATCATAAACACTTGAATATACCAAAACATAATCGAATACTTATCATAGAAATAACATATAAGGATTTAGTTAACTACCACGAGCCCGATATATCATATCGAAACATCATACATATACTGAAATAATCTTAGAAAATAATTTGGAGTAGCTAGTTCCCGAAGTTGTGAAGACGCGATTGCACACGACATCATTCACCTAAACAAATCATATCGGATAAGATCGATCTAGGATGCATCCATACGCCCTGCATGATAGTGGCCATACAATATATCGAGCTCATAATCATATAATGTAAAGGGACGTGGCGTAACTTCACTCATCGCTTTAGAGTCATGTCGAGGTGCATCATCGACATGGACATGGAACCCCATGACTAGGTATTATTTGGCTCGGTGTCAAACTAACTTAGGTCGATTAGAATGTCATAACCGACATAGATCATATTTTATCAAATGTTTAATCATGTTTTCAAAATCAAAGTCTTCATATCATATAGTTCAAAATCAATGTTTTATGATTCAAAATCAAAGTTCGGATAAGCAACACTCAAAAGACACATTAGTGTTCATAGCAAATAACATATCGATAACTCATATCATAAGGTTCATATTCAAATATAACAAGGTTCAATAAATATGCACATCAAAGTCTTCCTAACATAAAGTTCAAATCGATATCGCATGGTTCAATAAAACATAAGTTCAAATAAGCAACATGTCAAACAATCGTGAAAGGATTCATAGCAATGGCATCGAAATCCTAAAAAACGAAAAGAAAACCTTATACGAAACCTCATCGAAAAGGTCGATTATCCAGACGATAACGTAAGTGTCTTAAAGTAAGATGAATATCCGTACCTTAAAGCAATTGAGAGAAAAGTAACGAATGTAGGAATATGAAGATGTAACGTCGCTCTCCTTCAACGAATCTACACGGATTATGATTTATTTAATATTTATTAGCATCATTAATATTATAACGGATTTATCGCATTAATACTTTTAGAGTTGTCGAATATTCTCATTTTAGTGATGATTTAAATCACAACATTTTAGGGTATTCCTCATTAATTCACCAACTTCCTATTTAGGTTCTAGGGTTTCCATACTCTTTAAATATTACTAAATACACATTAAATTCACATATTACTTCTTTAATGATTTCCCAATTTAACCTAGAACGAAATGATAACAAACCGAAATTATCTCAAACTCATCGTGTCCCAAAATCAACTCACACTTGTCGAACCCATAATTACTCGAATTACAAATTACACCTTGACATCTTTAATTTCACAATCTAACCTTACTTTATCGATTTTACTATTTTAGCTCAAAGGTTTTAGAATTTACAAACGCACCTTTTAATTTAATAACAATTCAAATGGCCCTCTAAGTATCCAAAATTACACGCTTAACCCCACACTTATTTTATACGCTTAATACATGTATTTTACTGTTCACAAAATAACCCTTAAGTTTCATAATTTACAAAACCAACCCAAACTTTTATTAAGAACCGAATATACATAATTCAAGTACAAACCCTAAACCTAAGTTTAACCCATCATTAATCCATCATTACTACTGCATTTATTACCCTTAATGATAACAAGAAAACCCTAGTTCATGCAAACCCTAATCGTCCCTTTATAATTCTTTCCTTTTTTATGCGTATCGAACAAGAAAACCCAAGAAAATTTACACAAGCTTCAATTCACAATCATGTATTTTATTCAGGTCTTATAACATGTAATAGCTTCGGAAAAATCGAATCATGGTCTTAAAATTTATTATGCGCTCATTCGTTATTTGTATACGCTTTTAGGGTTTTAGATTCCAAATAATTCCATACGACTTATTAAACATGCATGGCTAATTTTTACGTGTTATATATGACTTATAGGGCTGAAAGTAATATTAGGAACATAGCCTTGATGAGCTTGGATCGTTAGAACAAAAGAAGCACAAAAACTCCACTCGCCGAAACCCTAATCGTCCCAAAAACTAACCACGATTAAAATAGCAGCTTAGGAAATCGAACACTATTTTTCTCACCTTATTTACCTTCAAACTTGTCCAAGAAAAATGGCTTTAAGCCCTGGAAACTGGAAATCGAATTATGGAGGGTTTTGGGAGTCGGTTTGGGTAAATCGGTTACTAGGGATTTTTATGAACCGTATATTATGTATATATATACTTTTCCAATTTTCTTGTGGGCTTTATAATGTATTGGACTTAAAATAAATGGACTCTTAATTTTATAAACTTGTTTTGGGCTTTTATTAATTAAATTATTTTATAAAACTATTAAATATACTCTCATTAATTATATACAAAATACGAAAATGATTTTACAAAATTATAATCTATAAAATTAACTTTACAAAGTCTTCAAATTTTATTTAGATCATATGTGATATTTCTTAATAATTTTCGAGTTTACATAGCTTATTTGGTATTCTTTAAATTAATTATTCTTACTTTGATCATAAGGGTATTTTGGTCTTTTGTGAATTTTAGAAATTGGTTTTACAATTTCTTCCTCTAAAATAAAATTTCGTCCTCGAAATTGAACAAGGCGGAACAAGACGGCGACAAATATGGATTTCGGAACTTCAAGGAATATACGACGAATGCTAATCATATACTTATAAAGTATTAGCGAGAAAAGATGAGATGTAGAAAATCAAAACACACTCTAACTTATACGGTATCTAAAGATGAAAACTATCATATGCATAGATGGAACGAATCCTAACGGTCTTACTAATCGCAGGAGTATGTGGAGACATACGGATCTAAGCGGGCATAACAATCTATAGGTTAACACCGATAATAACAACTTCGGATCCCAATGGTACAAAACTCATATGTAACGATATCGATGAAAATCTCACAATTAGGTACGTAGTCTCAACTCAATATGAAAAGTACCAAATCACAACTACAAATCAAAGTCCAATCACTAACAACCACAGTGCATTTCCCAGACGTCATATAATTTCAATAAGTTCAAATTATATGATCTCGGTATTATCACGCTGATCAAAGCGCCATAATACTTGCATCACATAACAAGTTCTTATTGTCATCATATTCTGTCCCGGTCATGGCAAACACATAACTAATATCGAACAAAACATATCATATACGATAACATACACTAGCAAGTAACATACTATAATGGATACATATACATACATACAGCATATACGACATCAAAACAACTTACCATACCACAAAAGAAAAGAAGGCCACCAATGCACAAAACAGTTCCTCATGACTCATTACTGTTGGTCCAAAAGAAAAATGGGATATTAACAAAATGCCAGACAATAAACTTCACGATTCAAACCGAGTTCTGAACGAATCAAAGAAAAGTAATGCCGATCAAAATCACGTAGCAAAATATCAAACCGCCTCAAAATGCGTGATAAACGAATCAGAGTAACACACGTCGCGCCCAAATCATATGAAGTAGATGAACCTTCCCAGCCACCGGTCGAATCTTGTCTCCGTCTTTTGCGCCTTTGGTTGGTCCGTCAAACTTCCTCCAAAGAAGATCCCGATGTCTCCAACAAAGACGACGGTCGGGTGTGACTTCGCTTCACGAACCTCTCCAAAGACAGAACTCATTGCGAACGCAGGTCGGTACCATCTTCTTCGGATCCACTGGTAGTCTCCATCTAACGATCGACAAACGGACGAGCGAAAACAAAATAACAAAATTCGATACGAAAAGAGGAGGGCCAATTTAGTGAAGACAAAAGAATATCGAAGTCAAATCTGAACGATAGTCAAAAGAAATCGAAAGATATTTGAAGAGACGGAAACCTAAGATCTACCCAATCCTCACAGGTCATAGCCTAAGCTCTAAGGGTCCTAAAACCTAGGCTCTGATACCATAATTGTAACACCCCGACCCGACAAGGGTAAAGATATCACAATACGGTTTCATATCAGAACTTCTAAATAAAATACAATAGCGAAAGCCTTACAAAACTACTCAAGAGAAAACGTAAATAACTAGACTTCAAAATAAATCTAAGATCTCTATAATCGAATCTCGCCTCGCCTCTACTCTCAACCCGGATCACTATCCCATAAGCTTATCTTGAACGCTTAATACCGCCGCAGAAAAGAAAAGTGCGGGCCGAGCTTACAAAGCCCAAAGAATGATATAACGAAACAAAAGCTAAACAAAACAAAATATACAAATGACGAAATCAAAATAAAATAATAATAAGGAAATCTTTAGGATTCTCAGGAACTCAAACATACAAATCCAAACACCCACATAACAAATTAAACATCTCATAGCACATTAAAGACACAAAACAAACACATCGATCAACCAAACATTCAACATATCAAGAATAACAAATCACTTATAAGCCAAACTAAGAGTCTAATGACTAACAAAACAGTTACCAACAAGTAAACATGGCATTCAACAAATTAATTAACCTTCACTTAACACACTTAATTCAATATAGCAGCATCGGAAATAGCATTCCAAAACATGGCATTCTCACAAATAAATAGAACATAGTAGACAAACTATAATTAAAAAGACCAAACAAAACATAGCATAACCATTAGCAATTATCAAAACAGATATTATAAGCTAAACCGCCTCTCGGACCAAATCCTAACATCGTGAGTTAAAACATGGCGGATCACATAAGCAAATAAACCACTAACATATAAGCAAAGTTCACAAATTAACTGAACAAATTATAAATACTAAACTTATAGAATACTAACACATTTATCCCACAGTTCAACAAATTCACATAACGGAAAACTAACATGACATCAGATAACAGCACGCAAATCATATATGAACATATTAATCATAACCTAGCATAGTAGACGGTAGTCACATAAACATACAAAAGCATACACATATATAATAACATATAATATGTCCGTCACATAATCATAAACACTTGAATATACCAAAAACATAATCAGAATACTTATCATAGAAATAACATATAAGGATTTAGTTAACTACCACGAGCCCAGACATATCATATCAGAAACATCATACATATACAGGAATAATCTTAGAAAATAATTTGGAGTAGCTAGCTCCCAGAAGTTGTGAAGACGCGTATTGCACACGACATCATTCACCTAAACAAATCATATCGGATAACAGATCAGATCTAGGATGCATCCATACGCCCCTGCAGACAGATAGTGGCCATACAATATATCGAGCTCATAATCGATAATGAAGGGACGTGGCGAACTTCACTCTCGCCTTGAGTCATGTCGAGGTGCATCATCGACATGGACATGGAACCCCATGACTAGGTATTATTTGGCTCGGTGTCAAACTAACTTAGGTCGATTAGAATGTCATAACCGATATAGATCATATTTTATCAAATGTTTAATCATGTTTTCAAAATCAAAGTCTTCATATCATATAGTTCAAAATCAATGTTTTATGATTCAAAATCAAAGTTCGGATAAGCAACGACTCAAAAGACACATTAGTGTTCATAGCAAATAACATATCGATAACTCATATCATAAGGTTCATATTCAAATATAACAAGGTTCAATAAATATGCACATCAAAGTCTTCCTAACATAAAGTTCAAATCAGATATCGCATGGTTCAATAAAACATAAGTTCAAATAAGCAACAGGTCAAACAATCAGGAAAGGATTCATAGCAATGGCATCGGAAATCCTAAAAAAACGAAAAGAAAACCTTATACGAAACCTTACTGAAAAGGTCAGATTATCTGTACGATAACGTAAGTGTCTTAAAGTAAGACAGAATATCCGTACCTTAAAGCAATTGAGAGAAAAGTAACGAATGTAGGAATATGAAGATGTAACGTCGCGTCTCCTTCAACGAATCTACACGGATTATGATTTATTTAATATTTATTAGCATCATTAATATTATAACGGATTTATCGCATTAATACTTTTAGAGTTGTCGAATATTCTCATTTTAGTGACGTATTTAAATCACAACATTTTAGGGTATTCCTCATTAATTCACCAACTTTCTATTTAGGTTCTAGGGTTTCCCATACTCTTTAAATATTACTAAATACACATTAAATTCACATATTACTTCTTTTAATGATTTCCCAATTTAACCTAGAACGTAAATGATAACAAACCGAAATTATCTCAAACTCATGCGTGTCCCAAAAATCAACTCACACTTGTCGAACCCATAATTACTCAGAATTACAAATTACACCCTTGACATCTTTAATTTCACAATCTAACCTTACTTTATCAGATTTTACTATTTTAGCTCAAAGGTTTTAGAATTTACAAAACGTACCCTTTTTAATTTAATAACAATTCAAATGGCCCTCTAAGTATCCAAAATTACACGTTTAACCCCCACACTTATTTTATACGTTTAATACATGTATTTTACTGTTCACAAAAATAACCCCTTAAGTTTCATAATTTACAAAACCAACCCGAAACTTTTATTAAGAACCGAATATAGATAATTCAAGTACAAACCCTAAGCCTAAGTTTAAACCATCATTAATCCATCATTATTACTACATTTATTACCCTTAATGATAACAAGAAAACCCTAGTTCATGCAAACCCTAATGGTCCCTTTATAATTCTTTCCTTTTTTATGCGTTATCGAACAAGAAAACCCAAGACAATTTACACAAGCTTCGAATTCACAATCATGTATTTTATTCAGGTCTTATAACATGTAATAGCTTCTGGAAAAATCGAATCATGGTCTTAAAATTTATTATGCGCTCATTCGTTATTTGTATACGCTTTTAGGGTTTTAGATTCCAAATAATTCCATACGACTTATTAAACATGCATGGCTAATTTTTACGTGTTATATATGACTTATAGGGCTGAAAGTAACATTAGGAACATACCCTTGATGAGCTTGGATCGTTAGAACAAAAGAAGCACAAAACTCCACTCACAAACCCTAATCGTCCCAAAACTAACCACGATTAAAACAAGACTTAGGAACTCGAAAACTATTTTTCTCACCTTATTAACCTTCAAACTTGTCCAAGAAAATGGCTTTAAGCCCTGAAACTGGAAATCGAATTATGGAGGGTTTTGGGAGTCGGTTTGGGTAAATCGGTTACTAGGGATTTTTATGAACCGTATATTATGTATATATATACTTTTCCAATTTTCTTGTGGGCTTTATAATGTATTGGACTTAAAATAAATGGACTCTTAATTTTATAAACTTGTTTTGGGCTTTTATTAATTAAATTATTTTATAAAACTATTAAATATACTCGGCTAATTATATACAAAATACGAAAATGATTTTACAAAATTATAATCTATAAAATTAACTTTACAAAGTCTTCAAATTTTATTTAGATCATATGTGATATTTCTTAATAATTTTCTGAGTTTACATAGCTTATTTGGTATTCTTTTAAATTAATTATTCTTACTTTTGATCATAAGGGTATTTTGATCTTTTTGTGAATTTTAGAAATTCAGGTTTTACGTGTTGGATATTTTACTACACTAGATGTTACTATTATACTACGGGTGATCTAAATAAGTAGACTGGCAATTTTGATCCATTTACCAGTCAATGGGTTGAGTAGGTTTTATTTTTATCTTTAACTGGTCAAACAGGTAAAGTGGAATACTTGTTCAAAGGAAACCGATCGAATGGCTTGAAGTTTGAGGTTGGAAGTCGCAAAAAGCAAATTTCTAATGCATAAAACCTCCTAAATCATTCATCCCAAGAAATAGAATATTATTGATTTGAATTAGGTAATATAATTTTTCCGATTATGTTTGACACACTAAAGTGTGTCTGGTCATCCCACATCAATAAATCCTTTTGACCTGCATCCACCTCGCGCATTTTGAGACTTGTACAAAAAGTCAATTAAAGTTGTGGCCGCACTTATGTTTCACCTACTGCTTCTCACAGGACCCACTTTCTTGGCTTGTGGGATCAGATGTTCTTGTGTTTGATCCTCCTAGAAAGGGGCTTGACCCAGCTTTAATTAGTGCTTTAAGGGCGGTTAAACAAGCAGAGCGTAAAGTCATGACTCTTGAACGGTAGGAATTATGTAGTTTAGTTGATTTTTTTTTTGTCAATTTCTCTGATTTGGAAGTCAATAACCTAAAGTTATGGTATGTTTTGTTTTTCACATCCGTAGCCCACCTTGAATGTGAAAGATGAAAACGACCTTGGATTTTACGAGCAAGAGAAGATTCGCTTAATATTCTAAGCGAACCATACAAGAAGAAAGTCGGTCACTACCTCAAACACTTATTTATATAAGTTTGTGGATGGGAAAGCTTTAAGGAGGTACATCCGGGTCTCATCCTTTCGTAGTGGTTGCTAAGAACTAAATTTAGTTCCACTAGTTTTCATAATCGCAAAAGTGCAGATATGCATGTGAGCTTACAATGTACATAAATTGTATTACAGAATTGCACGGCGTTACTCTCAAGTAAGGCTTGGCATTTGATTAAAGCCCATGGTTTCAATTTCTTTCCTGGTACCCAGAGGTATCTATTTTGTGTTATGTTATATACTATTTCACTTTGTACAATGCTATGATCAAATTGGAATAATCTGGTTTTGGTTTCATAACTTTTCCATTTTTGATCGTCGTTGAAATGAAATCCGGAAAGAAGAAGATGAAAATCAAGTCTAAATTGCAATAGAAATTCCTTTAGAATGAGTGACATTGTTGTCATTAGATTTTAGCTATTCTGTGTACAACCGACTAAATTGCAATCAATATTATACCAGCAATATTAAACAGTTCAGGTGTATAAGAATTTATAATCAATATTATTTAGCTTTTTTGTGTTGGGGAGATGATGATTTGGGGAGATGAATGATTTGGGGAGATAATGACGAGGATGAAAGATGAAGGGCTAAAATATAAATGTGTTATAAAAGTATAAATGTGTATGGACTAAAATACCCTCGACTACAAAACAAAAATCAGAATTTGACTTTGTCAAAGGACTAATTTGGCATTTAAAGGCCATGTTTTAGACCTGTGGCGATGAAAAGACCGAGTTTTGTCCCATCATGATGCTTTGGTACAAGTTTAGGGACCAACGGTGTATTTTAGACTAATATAAATGCAAGAGCGTAAGACTTGATTATGTCGTCACGCCACGCCTCGCGTTATTGATAATTTTAGTTTCCATACACTCTAGTATATATCCAAGAAAGATTTTACTTCTTTGGCCTATGTGGGAATGTGGAATACAAGGGTTAAGTTCAAAAAATAACATACTTTTAAAAATTTCTACATCTGTGTTACTTACTCGGAGTAAATTATCTAGACGATTAAAAATTTGAAATTACATAATATGGTGTATTACTCAAGCTTTTAAAATGTTATTTTAGAATTAAACATTACCCATTCTCAAGTTTTAAGGAAAAAATATTTATTTAGTTAGATAAAAACATATGGACAATCTTCTTAAAACAAATAAAAGAATTCGGAGATAATTCTTTCCGAATGATAACATATTTTAAAATTTAAAAAGTTAAGAATTTATATTAATTTCAAATGGGTAGTCACATTATTGAAGTTTTTTTTTTATAATAAACAAAAGATGACTACCCATACGAAAACATAATACTTTTCATTCGATGTATGGTCCCGTTACACTCTAGTATATATATCCAAGGAAGTTTTCACTTCTTTGGCCTATGTGGGAATATGGAATACAAGGTTGAACTGATTTTAACAAAATAATAATAATCTATACGAGTTATTTGTTTATTATATATAAAGTGTAATATTTTTAAATTTTAGTGTCGCTAGATGACACTGGTATTGAAGACAAAGACGTCATGGACCCAGTGACGCACTGCACTAAACCTTCTAGCCACTCAATTCCTCTCAAAAGGGATTTGTTTCATTCTCACTGGGAACCCTACATAATCTATTGACTTTCTCTTAGAGATCGCTGGTATTGAAGAGGAGACCCTCTCCCTAGTCTCCGCCAGAAAACCAAAATGCACTATTGAGTCTAGAGCCACAGATTCATCAAAAGATCTCATAGGAGCACTTGACATGACATCGCTTGTCGCTCATCAATAAGAACACAAGTGATATATTTTAAAGTCCCACGCAGTCTTAGAAATCTACCGTAACATTTATGAGGAGTTACAACTGTAATTTTCAATGATTGAATGGAAATTCTCGCCGTGGTCAACATCAAACAGCCTCGACAAAGTAGGTCACTTCGCAATTCCGTGGATTACGCTTAGTGTGTCTCAAACGGTCTACGGTCGTGGAGTGATGCTTCGTGTACTTCAAATGACTCATCCGAATCAGATGTACTTGGTATATCGTGTTATCTCACTTGTGGGACTCAGTTTAGGAACGGCCTCTGTGAGAATTAGAGACGTGTTTTCACTCTATGTCATTAACACCTCGAAATTCAAGCTTGTAAGTGCGGAATCCGCTTATTACTAACTTGTTTTATGTTTTCTTCTTATGGAAGCTCAAGCGGATGGATCGTGCAGACTCGCCACATGCTCATACCAACAACACATGAAAGTTCTCATCAAAATCAAAGGCAACTCAAAGTTAAAGATGATTCTTCGTCAATGTCAAAGAATCTACAAAGTGTAAAGACTCGAGAACTTCATCATTGGAAACTCAAAGTCAAATAGAAGTGTGAGCATGGTGAAGAAAGGCGTGGAGACACCTAACCAACGAAGTTGACAACGGCAGACAACCACATTAACCGATCACAAAGCATGAAGGAACAATGAATCAAGACTATTCTATATCTACTCACAAAGTTCAAGCTCAAAAAGATTAAAGACCTATTCAAGTGGAGCATCTTTTGAATGACCACCCCTTAGGGGGAGATTGTTAGCCTTGATTATTTTTTATTAGAAGTGATGGTCATTCACGATTAGGAACTTTGTAATGTGTGTTAGATATCGTGATAGAATAGTCAACGGGCTCGTGTATTGGGCTAAGCTAATTGGGCATTAGTTAAGATAAGCTAGCCTTTTCTAGTTCGTGTAACCCAAGCCCAATCCAAGTCCATCTCAAGGCCCATGGCCAAGCCTTAGGGCATCATCCTCTCTTACTATAAATACCCCTCAAGTATGTCATTTGAGGGGTGTGCTTGAGTGTGTGTGTGTGTGTGTTTTCCTTTGAAGCAATATAACATCTTATTGTTTTCATCTTTCTTCTCTCTACCTCTCTAAACACATACGAATTCATATTCAAGTCACCAAGTTCTATTATTTCTTTTCTTCTTCTATTCTACGCATATTGTTTGTGTTGTACGTGGGTTTGTGTGAGACGTGTTCTTGTTGTGATAAGGTATACGTGATAAAGGGGTATAACAAGACCCTTTGGTTAAAGATGGTCCATTTGGGTATTTGATTGAAAGTGCAATTATATAATAATTACCCAACGGATCGAGCGGGTCAATTTTATTTTTTTTCAACTTTTTTCATCTTTTACTCAAAGAAAAATAACAAATAAAAATAATAGTCTTGTTGACCGGACCAAAACCCTATATTGACCCGGACCCATTTAGACCCATGTTTTTAGAAGACCCGTCTAGACCCAGACCCAACCCAACCTACCTATTTTCCCACCTTTAATAAAAACATTCAGGTAACACCAATTAATCTAATACACACACAACTCAAGTAGGCTATAACATAAACCCTTAATTAACAACTTCAAATTCAAACTTTTCTAATTACCTTTAATCCTATATATAAATTGAGTTCATTACTTAGATACAAACATAAATAGAACAACTTGCCTGAAAACATATCTAGTGATTTGAACATCATCGGTAACTGGCGGAGTACATTCCGGTGCCCGTAGCCATGGCGGTTGGCCTGAGATCCTAATTATGTCGGCGTTTCAAAAATGAAGGAGTTGTGAAGCATAAGAACAATAACTTTTACAGATTTAGTCCCTCTTTCTTATGGTAAGACATATTTTCACCTTTTACTACTGGGCAAAGTCTTTTATAACGGAGTTCAGCCTGTTGTGTATATTATACTTCGTACCCCATATTTCTCTATTACTAATTGCATATAGCTTTGGAGTAGACAAATCTCCCTTGGTGAAAACCGTCATTTCTGGACACCACCTAATTTCCAAGGTATCCAATGATGGAAATGAAAAAGCTTCCTTTCCTAAGCAAAATCCCTCGAGACTTGCAAGACATTCAAGCTTTAAGGACTTTAGACAAGGAAACTCAACAATATCATTCCCTATGGCATCACATTCTTCTTCTTCTCCCTTCACAATTACCTTCATCCAATTGCACCCATCTATATGTAGTTCCTGGAGTTGCAATAGACTACCAACCATGGGACATGTAAATGCATATTCTAAACTGTGACACCAAAAAATAGACAGTCTTGTTAGGTTTGGAAACTTTAATACTGTCCCCTGCTTGCTCTTCCATATATACTTGAGACTATCTAAACTCTCCAAGTACACTTGTCTCAATTTTGGAATTTCAGCAACAGTTTCTGAATCAAATATCTCCTCAGTGTCCTCACATCTCACAAAATGAACAGTTTCAAGCTTTTGCAGTTGCAACAGCTTATCGGATGAAAAAAGAGTCTCTCCACCACTGGGGTTATCATTTACATCCATTTCGATCAAATTATGAAAAGACCAAGGAAACCGTTCCATAGTAGTAGGACCGTATGAGCTTGTACTTTCATCACTTGGTAATCGGGCCTACAAGGTCATAAAAAACACAAGCTTACGTCAGAGAAAATTTTACATATAAGTTGGTTCAGTGATTAAAAAACTTCAGATGTGAGTAAAATAAGCCAAAAGGCTCTACATGATTGTACAACGGTTGGGTTTTGGGGATGAGATACATAACTAAACCGTTGATATTTTCTAGAAAAGACATGACATGGGAGGATTTTTTCTTTTTATTTGAAATAAAAATAATACCGATCGCGAGGTGGTCGTCACATGAAAGTTAAGGCCGCTTTCAACACTATGTTTGCTTAAGCTTGTATTTATGAAGTTAAGCTTTGAGTCAGAGACCGTCCATAAGTGAACACCGTTAGTTCGGCATTCACGGATCACAACCTTTTCCAATGCCGCTATCTCAATTCATTCTTCCCCAAGAAGAAACCCACAAAGTTTGGTAGATTGACTAGTTTAGGGACTTCAAATGAGGAAAGACCGCAACATCGGATGTCGCTTTTGCTCTCCACTTTCTTTCTTAACAATCATTTCCACTGCCTTGCAATCCTTTACCACTAACTCTTCAAGTTGCGTGAGGCTTTGAAGAGTAGAAAATGTGAATATATGTTCCAAAAGGTTGCACCCTTGAATTTTGAAGATCTTTAGTTTTGGAAGTTTTGGAAGTGACTTTCCGGTATTAGTACAACTCTTGTTGTTGATATCTTGAGTTTCAAACACCTCTGTCATCAATTTACATCTTGTTATAGCTAGCACCTCAAGCTTTTGCATTTGTCCTACAGCATACCATGGAACCACACTTGACAATGCATCACAATCTCTTATACTTATCTCTCTAGCATATTGGCATAAGGACCAAGAAGATAACTGAAAAAAAACGAGAATTTAATTATAAAATTAACAGAGCTAATAATATTAATAAAATTAACCAACCTTTATTTTAGTCGCTATATATATAGGAAACATACCTTAAGTTGGTCATGAATATTAGTAGATATACCATTGGCACTACCACCAATACACTTGAGCTTTCCGAGGCGAGACAGGTCAAGAATATCTAACTGAGGGAAGAGACTGTTGTTTTTGAGGCTATCAGTAGACTGGTCTCTCTTTGAAACAATCTCTTCAATAGCATTACAACACGATATATCAACTACCTTTAGGTTGAAAAGAAGTTTCGCCATGAGAGGTGAAAACAAGTACTTGATGCTGTTGCACCAGTCCATTTTTATGGTTGTGAGGTTATGGAATGAGGACTGTGACTGTGGTTTTTGAAGAAGTAAGGATTCATTCCAATCGCACTTCCACACATGACTCATCCTCCACATATCCTTTAATATTAATTCTTTAAGATAGGGGAGTATCGGTGGTTGTTGAGTATTGTGAGGCGATTCTCTACTACTTGGAGTCGTTATCTCAAATACCACCTCCACATCTTTATAGTCTCGCAAAAAAAGGTTATGAAGGTGATGGAAAGTGGGTAACAGATAGGATGGGAGTGCAACTTTAGAAATACCATCATTCACTTCCTCCCTCGATGCGGGTATAACATAAATCTGCATATTACAACCACAAATGTTATAATTTTTGGAAAATGAATAATAATAATAATAAATAAATCCAAGGAACAATTTTTTCATATATATATATATATATATATATATATATATATATATATATATATATATATATAGTGTGATGTTATAATAATAATAATAATAATAATAATAATAATAATAATAATAATAATAATAAATAAATTCAAGGAACAATTGTTTTCATATATATATATATATATATATATATATATATATATATATATATATATATATATATATATATATATATATATATATATATATATATATATATATATAGGTTCAAATGAAAAGTTTCTTATAATGAAAAGAATGAGAAGGCATGTGAGGTGACATGTGTCACCTTACCACATCACCATGCCACGTCATGTGACATGTGTCACCCCCTCAAAAAAAAAAATTTTCCCGCCAAAAAATTTTTTAAAAATTTTGGGCAAAAAATTTTTTTTCGCGCCAAAAGTTTCCCGCCAAAATTTATTATTGCATCACAGTTATACATTTACCGCAACACAATTATGATTGTGATACAGTAAATTTATAACCTTAATGCACTAAAATCATGATTATGATGCAGGAAATTTATAACAGTGATGGTGTAACTTATAACCTTAATGCACTAATAAGTTTTGGTGCATCTTTATTATAAGTTACTGCATCATAGTTAATAGTTCAGTGCGTCACTTATAATGCACTAAAATTAAGGTTATAACCTTAAATGCACTAAAATCATGATTGTGATGCAGTAACTTTATAACTGTGATGCAGTTATTTATAACCTTAATGCACTCGAATCATAATTGTGATCCAGTAACTTATAACTTTAATGCACTAATAAGTTTTGGTGCATCTTTATTATAAGTTACTGCATCATAGTTAATAGTTAAGTGTATCAACTATGATGCACTAAAATCAAGGTTATAACCTTAATGCACTAAAATCATGATTGTGATGCAAGAACTTTATAACCGTGATGCGAATTTATAACATTAATGCACTAAAATCATGATTGTGATGCAAGATCTTTATAACGTGATGCAAGAAAAAATTTGTCCCAAAAAATTTTTTGTGGGAAAAAATTTCGGGGGCATGGTGATGTGGCAAAGGTGACACATGTCACCCCACATGCCTTCTCATTATTTTCATTTTAGGAAACTTTTCATAATAATCCAAATTGTATATATATATATATATATATATATATATATATATATATATATATATAGTGAGGATCGTGTGCGGATTTTGATTTTAGTGCAGACGATGGACGTATCTGGACCGTCAGGTCCAGATCCGATCTAGATCTAATCACACACGCGCTATCTTCACAAATTGACCATGAAATTTTTTTTTGATTTTTTTCCTTTGAGTGATCCTTACTATTGTTGCATTCTTTCATTTTTTTTCGATTTTCTCGTAGCTTGTTTTTTTTTTATTATGAGACATTAAGGATATTATGAAAATGTGTCATGATAGTTACTATGATATTATAAAATCAACCGTGATATTAAGCTTTTTACATGTAAAAATGAATCGTGATATTAAAAACCAATGATAGTTATGATGATATTATAAAACCAACGTGATATTAAGCTTTTATACATGAAAAAATGAACCGTGATATTAAAAACCTATGATAGTTACGGTGATATTAACAATTTTTTAAAGAAAAGTTTCTGTGATATCAAAAAAGGTTATTGTGATTTTAAAGTTTTTATTAAAAACTAAAAGTTTATGTGATATTAAGATCTGATTTTGACTTTTTTACAAAATTCAAGATCATGACTTTTGTAAAATAAACAGTCTAAATCAGACGCTAATACTGTCAAGATCAGATCTTAACTTTTGTAAAAAAAGTCAAAATCAGACGCTAATATCACAATACCTTTAACTATGAAAACAATTTTTTTAAATCTTTTCAAGAATTCTTAATAGTTTATTGTCCCCCCTTTTTTTTTTTTTTTTTTTTTTTTTTTTTGTTTGTTTGATTTTATTTAAAAAGTTATTGTGCTATTATCCGCACCATCCTTACTTAGAATCCAATCTGACCGGATCCGACCCTATATATATATATATATATATATATATATATATATATATATATATATATATATATATATAGTGAAGGGTTATTTTCGTAACCAAAAAGGTCGAGAATCTGAGAACCGATCCTAGCCTTTTATTTTTGATCAATGGTTATTAGTGGTTGTGGCATGAATGTAAATAATTGAAACTTTAGGTTTTGTTCTCTAATGAGTGGAAGGGCATTTAGGGAATTTTATCAATTTAAACATCTGCTTCTCTCTCTTTTCATATTTCATGTATCGTATTTATCTCTTCTCATTTTTAACCTAAAACTACCCTATATTCACCCATAACTAAATGAAAACCGCCGCCACCCATCCATCATGTATCTTTATTAGTTTTATCCGGTGATTTTTTGTACTACCACCACCATCGTTCATCAAGATCTAACCACTCACCGCATCCATACGTCTCTCTCCCTATCTCAAGATCTAACCACCACCACTCGGTTTCTTCATCATAAACGCACCAGAAAAATCCACCATTAACGACTACCACCGCCATCGTTCACATTAGGGGCGTTCATTATACGTATTTAACCAAAAAACCGCCCGACCCAATTTGATAATCGTTACCTGGTTTTGGGTGATTGGGTTTTGGGTCGGTCTTAGCCGAAATAATTTGGTTGTTTTGGATTGGATTTGGGTGTTGAAGTTCAAGATTGGGTCCACTCGAAAACTGATGATATATATGTACGTTCATTTTACATGCATGGAAATGTCAAACAATTTTTTAATAGGATTTAAATTGTTGAAAGTGGTCCCTTAATTCTCTCACTTTTCTTTTATAAAAACAAATCATCAACGTTATTTGTTGCTCGTATATTGTAGGTTGGTTTCCTAAATATAATTAGGTGGATAAGTTGCGCCCAGACCGATCTAATGTTATTCTTCGTTTGTTGCGGTTTGCTAGTTTTTGGTGAGCCGTTTTTGACTTATATGATTTCATTTGGCCATAGTATTTTTTGTTATGTGAGGTAAAAAGGGAAACTTCAATTTATAGTTACCAGGAAAAAAACCTTTTAAATCTTTTATATGGGTAGTTCAAAAACTTGTAATTGGAATAATGGATTTTGAACGACTATAGTTCTCGAAGTCTGGAATCGATTAAAGGCGAAAGCATATTGCTATTATGCGAATTTTTCCCTTGGATACACGTTAATTGGCTAATATTGAAATTATTATTATTATTATCTTTTTTTATTATTATTATATTTTTTTGTGTTTTATAGATTTTTGGAATGGCAGAAAAGGAGATGGAATACAAGTTTGAATTGTTTAGAAAGTCTGCGGAAATGCAAAACGAATTGAGTAGATATCGGACTGTTGAGGTACCCACCGTAACTCTTTAAATTGCAATTTAACTCATTTGAATATTAGTTGTAGTTTTGTTGGTAATATTGTTTGTGGGTTTAATGTTAAGTTTTTGTTGGCAAATAAATGTGCACATCTCACACACTATTCGAATAAGATAGGTTTGTTAAAGTTTTGGCTCATGTCGTATTTAATCATATGCTATTAGATTTTTGTTTGAAATATTAAAGTAATAAAATTGATTTTTTTTATATAGGCCTTTTGGTTTGGTATCGTGAGTTTTTTTTGTTTGCGAATGATGGTATAGGAAACGGTTCAAATATTACTTTTTATTGCTCTTATCGTCTCAGTGTGCACATGTGTTTTTGAGTGTGCATATGTGTTTTACAGTTGTGGATTTGAAACCTTCTATGCATATGTGTTTTTACAGTTTCATGATATTGTTTCTTTTGTTTAATTTCAGTTGTTATGAAATGATTGTGCATATATGTTTTGTTAGTTGTTATGATTAAATAATTCCTCTATTATTTGTTTGTGATTACAGGTTCGAGTATAATGAGAAATATGAAGAATGCACATACGTATATATAAGGGCATATGGACGAACTCAACTGCACATATGCGTACAAAGATATAGAGAGTGGCTAATGAGGAAAAACACATGTGCACAAAGATTAAAAACGCATGTGTAGATTTCATGGGTTTTTGAAAAAGACGAGGAATACATGCACACGCCAAAAAGATGAACCACAACTAAAGACATTGTATTATGCACATGTGTCCGCTTCATATATTTGTAATAAAACATATTTATGTAATTTTTTTAATAAAGTTTTGTTATTTGTATAAAATTGCATAAATGTATTAATAAAGTTTTGTTGTTTGTATACATACTTATGTAATATTTTTTAAAAATACATGTGCAAATACAAAACACCTATGCATAAAAGGAAAATACAATTATCACAAAATGCAAAACACATGTGCACACAATGAAAAAAAAAAAAAAAAAAAAAAACCCTAGAATGACGGAAACTAAAAAACGTTTTTTGTAAAAAAAATAAATATATAAAAAAAGTAATTTTACCATTATACCCTTTTGAATTAAATAATAAAATTAATATAAGAAAAAATCGATTGGTTGATCTTGGTTCTCAGCTTCGTGATTTTTTCTTGGTTCGAAAATAACCCTTCCCTATATATATATATATATATATATATATATAGTGAGGATCATATGCGGATTTTTTATTTTAGTGCGGACGACGGACGGATCCGGACCGCACATTCCAGATCTGATCTTGACTTTTTGTAAAAAAGTTAAAATCTGTGCTAACTTCACGGTACCAATTAACCATGTAAACAATTTTTTTAAATTTCTTTCCTTTTGAGCGATCCTTATTATTGTTATCTTCTTTCATTTTTTATTTTTATTTTTTCAGATTTTTCTGAGCACTTTTTGTTTTTTGATTATGAGTCCTACCGTGATATTAACGATATTATGAGTCCTACTGTGATATTATAAAATGATGATATTATAAAACCAACTGTGATATTAAGTTTTTTTACATGTAAAAATGAAACATAATATTAAGAAATATATAATAGTTACTATGATATTAACAATTTTATTAAAAAAATATATGATAGCTACGGTGATATTAACAATTACATTAAAAAAAGAAAAAAAGTTTCTCTGATATAAAAAAAGTTATTGTGATATTAAAATTTTATTGTTGATTTCGTTGTGATAGTAAAAAAAAACCGTGATATTAACATTTTTTTATTAAAAATGAATGTTGATATTAATAATATTAGTAAAAAAAGTATTGTGATATCACTAAAAAGTTAGTGTGATATTAACAATTTGTATTTTAAAAAAAGTTTATGTGATATTAAGATCATATTGACTTTTTTTACAAAAGTCAAGATCTGATCTTGATTGAATGATTGTCAAGATCGGATCTTGACTTTTGTAAAAAATCAAAAGCGACCTTAATATCACAATACCTTTAATTATGTAAACGATTTTTTTTGAAATTTTTTTCAACGATTCTTAATAATTTATCATCCTATTTCTTTTTTTTATTTTTTCAGATTCAATCAAGATCAGATCTTGACTTTCTTAATATCACAATACCTTTAATCATGAAAACGATTTTTTTTGAAATTTTTTTCAACGATTCTTAATAATTTATCATCCTCTTTCTTTTTTTAATTTTTTCATTTTTTGAATTTTTTTAAAAGCTACTGTAATATTTCCGCACCATCTCTACTTAAAAGTTAGATCCCCACCCGATCCTTCCCTATATATATATATATATATATATATATATATATATATATATATATATATATATATATATATATATATATATATATATATATATATATATATAAGTTGTTTAAAAATAGAATATCTTGATAAGTGAAATTAAAAAAATTACAAAAATGGTACCTATACTATGACACAAATAATAAAAGAACAGAATTTCACACATGTTGACAAAAATACACACAATTTTTATCTTAATTCAAACTTAGCTACAAAACATGTAATTCATACAAACTCATTTTCAGTAAACCACATGGACCATTTTTTGGAAACTAAGAACTATAGTTGCCGGTAAAATTTAGAAAATTTCATAATTTTTAGCAAACCACATGGACCATTTTTTTAACTTGGTCAATAACAAATGAGAAATAGTTTGATAGTAATATGCTACTTTTAAGGTCAGAAAAATCAAAATAGTGGTTTATACAAGATGTTTGGAAAACTAATTTATTTTGAATATTATATTAGTTTCTCTATGAAAAAATACTCGTAATAAATAACATTCAAGTCAATTATGTTAGTTTTAAGCATTCAATTTAAACGTAGTACCTCTTGATCTTGGTTACTCTCAACCAAATCAGTGTTTCTCTCACTTTCTGTGCCGCATCTAATAATTTTAACTTCTTTAAGTGCTCTCATATCAAAATTGGTTGTGGCAGGTGTGATTAAATTTTCAAACCTCTCACATCTTTCAATAACTATGCTTTCAACAGCTTCAAATCCATGAATCAAGTTATTTCCAGCATCTTTTATCCTCCACACCTCTCTAAGCTTCCCTAATCCATCCAAATAAATGCTTCTCAACTTGCTGCTGCTGCTAACTTTATCCATTTCACCAACACATCCCATGTCCATGTCGAATATCACTTCAATGGAAGCACATTCTGTAACAATAAGGTGTTCTAGATGATTGAATATTGGCATCGGATTGCGTGGGAGAAGATTCACAAGACTATCACATCGCGTCACTTGAATGCTTCTCAAGCTGCTGCTACAAACCTGTTCTTCACTTTTACCAGCACGTCCCAAGTCAGTGTTAAATAACACTTGAATGGAACCACACCCATAAACTTCAAGCTCTTGTAGATTATTGAGGAATGGAAATGGATTGCATGAAAAAAGCTTCTCAAGACTATCACATCTCATCACTGTAATGCTTCTTAAGCTGCTGGTAGGTTGTTCGGTTTCACCAAAATCCATATCAAACAAGACTTCAATGGAACCACAACCCTCGACCGTAAGCTCTCTCAATGGGCGAAGATTACTAATACTAAACTGACGTGGCCATACCTCCTTCAAATTCTCCATATCAGAAACAAACAACTTCTCCAGCTTAGGAGTCCCATTCTGCAAAGTAAAAAAAGATATGTTCATTCACTAGATACCCGCGGGTTATTTAAATGCGGGTTATTTAAATACTTTTAGTCGAAGACAATGTTAATATCAGTATATATATCAACACAAAGCATATACTTACATCTTTGTTGAACAAAGCTTGAGTGGGGGAGATATCATTCGACACAAAAGATGTTGTACTGCTTGGATAAATGCTTGTAATTTTTGGAAGGTCTCCAAGTTGCAAATCCATGAGACGTGGCAGCTCAATTACATCAATGTTATTGCAGAAATGCAATAACTCTGGTAGCTTAGCCAACCTGAGATACTTTAAGTTGGAAAACTTAATTATATCTGATCCATCATTCTCAGTATGTATGACTGCTTCCATTATAGGGCATCCAGAAATATCCAGATACTCAAGCTTTGACAAACTTGTTGCAACATTCATGGTGAAAAGGTATCTCAAATCTGCACATTGTGTGACCACAAGAAATCTTAAATTGTAAAACGAAGAGTTTCGAGGAGGATCTCGATGATGCGGGGATTCCACGTCAACACCTTCAAGAGTATTCATATCATTGACTTGTAGATAAAGTGCATCTGTTAACTTAAACAGCTCGTTGATCTTAGATATCAGTAGCTCTTCTCTGTTGGTGATCAACTTCAAGCTGTTTTCATATGAGTGTGTGTCAACTTGCCTTGTGCGCAGCGCGTTTCTAACTTCTGTAAAAGAACATCCCACTGAGAGCTTGAATCTTTTAAGTTTCTCATGAGACATGTTCTTCATATGAGCATTGTTACCAATAAATTCAAATTCTAATGCACAAAGGTTCTCTGAACGCTCTGCAAGTTCACTACTGTTGAAGCAAAGTGCACGTCCTTCAAAACTTCTCATATAAAGCTCTTCAAGTTTCACTAAGCTTTTCAAGACACCGTCATCTATAACAAGATTGTAACAACCTGTTACATCCAGTAGTCTTAGCTTCTTCAAATTTTCGAGTGTGGAAGGTACGGTTGTAATGCCAGAATTAGCAAAGCTAAGCACTTCCAGATTCGAAAGATTTCCAATACAAGCTAAATCAAACATCAATGAGCATTCATGGAGACAAAGAGTTCGAAGGTTGGCGGAGCACTGAAGAGATGTGGGAACTAATGGATACTCCAACTTCTCAAATGCTATAACTTGAAGATTTTTCATTCCTTCATAAAAGTCTAGAGGAAACCTTAGCGGCTCATTTCCGTGCATAAGTTTCAAAAGTGAAAGGTTTGGAAACTGAAATTCACTAGGAAACTCTGACATGCCCTTGCATGTTAACGAAAGTTGCTTGCAAGACTGGCTCATATTATTAGCTTCACTCAACTTTGAGAAATCATCTTCATGGTGAATGATCCAACATCCGTCCTCACCACCTTTAGAAACAGTAGCTACAGCAAATGCAAGCACAAGATCATGCAATTTCACACAATTACTGTGATGACTATCTCCATCCATCAACATGTAGGCATTTTTAAGATTGCTCACACTTGTTTGAATGCTGTCTCTAGCTTTTCCCATAGTGAAAACTTGTTTTAAAAGTTTTAGTCCCCATGCGTATCTTGTGAGATCTTCTATAGGAATATTAGAGTCCTCCGGGAACAAGCCACAAAGCAGAAAAATCGCTTTATCCTCTTCTCGTTTTAAACTCTTGTAGCTTATCCCAATAATTTCTTGCACGTTCTCATCAAGATCATTTATCTTCAAACGATCGCGTGTATATCTCCATACGCCCCTGTCCTTTTCACATTTAAGAGTTCCGGCAATGAGTTCGATTGCAAGTGGCAAACAACCACATTTTTTTACAATTTCACGTCCTATTTCATAGAGATCATGATCATGTTCGGCTGAAATCCCTGCTTTTTGACAAAAGAAATCCTGTGCTTCATTTTCCTTCAAGACATCAACCTTAACTTCTTCAAGAGCAGCATCATCTGCAATCTGTCGGCAAACTTTTACATCCCGCGATGTGAGCAACAACTTAACCCCATTTGGCAAAGGACTCGCTAATCCGATATCTTCAAGTTTAATTTTCTCCCACACATCGTCCAGTATAACCAGAATCTTTTCTTTACGCTCCAAGAACCCTTTAAATCTTTTAGAAAGATAAGCTGCCCTTAGTTTTTCATCACTTTCAGTTAGAGGTTCGCCTGTGTGCGCTGCTATGGCATTCTGAATGGCAAGCAAGTTGGAACTTTTCCCAACACCTACATCCAAAATCCACTTAAACATGTTGTTATCATGTGCAACCTCTTTCAGTTGTTTCATCAGTGTGGTTTTCCCCACACCACCCATTCCACACAAGGCTATCACTCGAGTCTTATCATCATCTTGTTGAAGGAACTTCAATGCATCATCGAATATCTTATCTCTTGACTTGAACACAATTTGAGTATTTCCACCTGATGTTGATGTTGATGTTGATGGTGGGTGTTTGGAATTAACTCTTCCAAGAGGTATTTCAACATCAGTCCAGGTGATTTTTTCGTTAATAAGACGGTCGATATCCTTGATATGTGTCAATGCATTTTTTCCTGCTCGATACTTCTTTTTGACATTAAAACATCCAATGCCGTTACTTGGAATATTTTCAACTTCTTTCTTAATGTTTTCTACTTCTTCCAACCACCCCGGTACACGAGCAGGTATCTCTTTATTGTTTTCACAGTTTCTTCTCAAATGATTTTCGTTATCAATTCTTTGACCGTCCAAAACCTTAATTTTGTCTTTCATTTCCTTCACACGATCGGCGTAGGAAGTGAGGTTTCTCAACTTTTGCGTAATATGACCCGTCAAAGCCTTCACAACAGGCTCAAGAATTAGAGATACAAACTCCATTTTCCTAAGACATAAGAATTATATTAACAAAATTAGGGGTGGCCATTCCCGAAATGGATAGGAAAATAAACAAGTTAAGCAATTGGGTCTAAACAGGGTTAGTTCACATGGTTAGTTTGTCGTGATCAAAACACGACTGAACTACAAACAAAAGGGATGAGAATCTTATTCATAATTTTGGAATTCTGCTTATTTTTCTCTTGTAAGCAAGTACTTATAAGCTACTTAAAAATAAGCACTCGGTTTATGAAAATAACAATTTTTTTCAAAAGTTCATTCATATCAATCTATCACAACAGGACCAACGATTGCAGATGCAACTTCCATCTTCCTGAGACATAAGAAATCATGTAAACAAAACTAGGGGTGGCAATTCAAAGGAAAATAAACTAGTTGAGCTTGGGTCTAAACAGGGTTCGTTCACATGGTTGATTTGATGTGATCAAAACACGACTGAACTACCAACAAAAGGGATGAGAATCTTATTACAATATTTATACTTTTGGATTGCTTATTATTTTCTGCTTATAAAAAAGTACTTATAAGCTACTTAAAAATAGGCACTCGGGTTATGAAAATAACAATTTGTTTGAAAATTTCAATCAATTCAATTTATCAAATACAAATAAGGGGAAAAAAAACACTAAAATTAATTTACCTTAAATAAGCATGCATATCAAAAACTTGTAAACGAAACTATGGGTTGCAATTCCAGACAAGAAACAAAAATAAACATGCTGAGCTTGGGTCTAAATAGGTTTCGGGTTGCCCGCCAACTTGTTTAGATAAATAGTCACAGAGTTTTTTAGAAGACCGTTAGAAAACATATTTAACAAAACAAGCACTTGTAAATATATTTAGCATATAATGTTATTCTTATTAGCATGTTACAAAATCATGAAAAATAGCCCTTAAAAGCAAGGGAGCATCTTCTTCGCTTATCTGCTCACTCAATTCAATGTGAACTTGCTCAATTTGTTTTGATAGCCTAAAACTTTTAATTCTTGTAACCAATTATATTTGCATATCCAATTATCAAAGGTGATAATTCCATAGAGTTATGTGTCAAACATTGTGACAACTAATGGAACTCGATTAATTTCGATATGTGTAATCATCATATCAAATTGGTGTTCGGCAAAAGTCTTAAATAGGTCACATTATTTTTCATTGGTAAAGTTCGAAACGAGTCAGCCATATATGTTCGGTATGCAACAACAAAACGATTGTTTACATGGCCAACATCATGACGGCGAATATAATAAAAATCAAATGTCATGAGAAACCAAAGAACAAAATTGTACTTCATATGAAAATAACCTCGTTCAATTTAATTTGTTGAAACGCATCATACAATTGATGAGTATCTAGCAGAAAATGAGGGTGCACTTGGTTCAAAGAGTGGAATGAGAATAGCAAAAGTAAAAAGAATATAATGGAATATAATAAAATGGAGATTATCATTATTTTAGATAGTGCTTGGTTTAAGAAAAACACATTTATCTCAAAAGTAGTGGTGGTGGTGGCTGCTAGTGGTGGTGGTGGTGGTGGCTTCTGGTTGTGGAGGTGGTGGCAGTGGTGGTGGCGGCTGCTGGTGGTGGCTACTGGTGGTGGTGGTTGTTGCTGGTGGTGGTGATGGTGGTGGTGGCGGCTGATGGTGGTGGTGGTAGCAGCTGGTGGTGGTGGCGGCTGGTGATGGCGGGTAATCATTATCATTCCCCCCAATTTACTGGATAATGAATCATTATCCACTATTGAATAATGAGTGATTGCATTATAGTCAACAAAACACATTTTTTTATTACTTTACCTATTATTTACCGTTTACCCTCATAACCTTCTACAATGAATGTTAGTTTCCATCGAGTTCTTAGACTTGATGTCCAATTATAAATTCTTATGTTTGGGATGGGTTGTCATCATCTAGTAACTAGAAAACTCAAATTGATTAATTTCAAATTAGATAAACAAGTAGTGAGCACAAGGCAAGAGAACATGACAATAGATTACTCGATGGATGCATGATCAACGTCTCTATTACTTTCATGGAGATTTAATGATTTTGTAATATTAGAAAACACAATAACTATATTATCTTTAATATGTTTAAAAGTGCATATTCTGTTAAATATGTTTTATAAATGCAATAGTGATTTAAAAAACTCAATAGTCACATGGGTCGTGTATGGTACTTTGTAAATGGACTACCAACAAGGATTAGAATCTTAATACGGTAAATTTTTATTTATTTATTGATACTTTTGGATAATTGCTTATCTTTTTTATGCTTATGGGTAAGTACTTATAAGCCAAGGTTGCAAATTTTGTGAATCCTCTGTCGGGCGTTCAACCCCCTTGTAAATTGTAACCGATCTAGGCGGGATTAATCGATAATTAATCGGATTGTCACTTTTGCCAAGTTTGGGTATTTTTGATGAGTTTTGGGTATTCCTGACAAAATTTTTCTTAAAATCTTGGTATAAGTGATTAACTGTAGTTTATGGCGGGTTTTGAGTATTTCCGGCAAAATTTGCAAGTTTCCGGCAACTTTGACCATCGTTAGAAGTCATTGACCGCCGTTGACCGATTTGTTTGATCCATTTACACAAATTAGAAAGATTGGTGGTCCAGTAACACCTAGACGTCGGCTTGTAGACTTTTTTTTGCAGTTAGTAGTAGCTTGTTAGTTGTAGCTATTTAATTTATAAAACCGTTTGGTATCGTAAATGTATTATTAGAGAGTAAAATGACGTAAAAGCAAAAAGTTAATGCTAAACACTTAGGGTGCGTTTGGTAGACTATGACTATTAAAGTGATTAAATGTGTTTGTTTTGTGGGCCCAGTAATGAAATGGGTATATCATAGTCATAGATTCATTACACACCAATTTGGTGTCTATGAAATCCATTCCCGCGGGCCCCTCTCTTATCCACTACAAAATTCAAATATCTATACACTTTTTATTCCATATTTTATCAACCAAACATAAACAATCGTAATCATACACTTTTTCATATCCATTGTCATTCTACCCCATACCGAATCCGATGCCCATTGTGATTCATAGCAACAAACCAAACGGCCCCTTATTGTTTCATATAGGAGCGTTTAAGCAAAATCAAATAACTAAACAATCGTTACTAAACAAGCTGTATATTTTAAACGATAAAAGCTCTAAAAAGCTCGTCCCAAACACAGCGTATGGTAAAATATAAAACCTTTGGTTAAGGCCAAATATAAAAGTAAAAAATAATAATCTTAAATTTATCTCAAATAAGCCTATTGAAATAAGCAGCTTCTACCTCCTTTTAAAATTTTCCCTCAAAATAAGCTATCAAGAAAAACCAGTATACATTTTTATTTGATCTCAGGCATTAAAATAAGCAGCTTCTACATACTTATTGAGACTTGCTTATTTTACTTAAAAATAAATAAGGGATCCCAAACACCCCTTAATTTTGATCCAAACATATGTGTCTTGCTATGTTTCCTTTGTTGATTAATAAAGATAGAAAAATTGATACATCAAACTTAAGAGGTTACAGAACTTGTAAAATACTAGGAAAAGGTAAAACTTAGGTGTCTACAGTTAGTAACTTAATTCTATGCCAAAAATATGTAAGAGTACCTTGAAATACAGCTAGACTTCAAAGATGTCACTAGTTCTCAAAGATGTTACTATTTTTTAGTGTTCAAACAAAGAAGGTTGGTTGAGTTCTAGATGATTAAAAACAAATGGAGAAGACGCTTCGAGAAAACATGCAGAAATTTTATATAGTGCATGGCAATTAACATCAACTTATCAAACACTTTTAGCAAAACCCAAAGAAACATGATCGATGCTCCCATTAACAAATAAAAACCTCTTATATAACCTTCTAACAGAATCTAAATTAGAACCCATGACAATTAATATCTACAAAAGCTATTTTCTTCATTGACATATTTATCAAACCCTTGGCAAGCAAGTGTAAAATCAGGTTATAATATAAATAAATACATGTAAAAGCAAAACAGATTATGAAAATCTCACCAGTTGTAAACGAGGATAGCTACAAGCCTCAATGAAGGAAGTAATGGTATATGAAAGTCCAATGTGCTCTGAACAAATAACTTTGTTGAGCATATATGATATTAAAAGTGCTCTAAGGAATAAACCAACAAACAAGCAAGTAATCT
Organism: Chrysanthemum lavandulifolium; assembly: GCA_022545495.1. Lineage (NCBI taxonomy): Eukaryota > Viridiplantae > Streptophyta > Magnoliopsida > Asterales > Asteraceae > Chrysanthemum > Chrysanthemum lavandulifolium. The sequence goes on along the minus strand of CM040240.1, from coordinate 10,472,867 downwards.
TCAGCCATGGAATCTAATAATTTACTTTTCTCCATCTTTACTATATCTTTTTTTTAGAAAAGCATCTCATACGGTGGATAACTTTAATCACAAGTTTATGTATATCATATTTCTAAACTAAAGGCATCTTTGAATAGAGAAAATTTCACTAAAATGAAATCGACAAGGAAATAATAAAATTATCAAATTTTAAGAAATATTTGGTAAGTTTCACTATTTGTAGTGTACACACTGCTTTGAGCTAATATGATTTTAACAATGTCAAGATGCGGAACGAGTGCTCCAAAATAAGCTACCGCTTTTTTCGCCAAAATATCCAACAAGTGTGATTGTTGGCCAACCAACTCCTTTTAAAATTGGTTTCGTTTGAACACACAAATTAAGTTATTTTGAAAGTGAATTCAACACGATTAACACGATTCAAGCAGATAATTCCAGATTCTAATCACACCCGGGGGACAAACATACTTGAGACACAAAGTATGCACATGCATACCCTTTTAGGACCATCTGTATAAATTGAGAAAAACTACTAACCCCAAACACCACAGCATCTAAAGTTGATCCATCTAACACTTAATAAAAAAAATAATAATAAAAATCTTCATTGACGATTTAATCAAACAGTTGGCATGCATGTGTAAATGAGATCATAATATAAAAACGTAAAAGCAAAAAGGTTAGAAACATCTCACCAAGACGTTGTTGGGTTGATGGAGTTGATGCCAAGGTATAAACCAACGAGCAAGCAACGTTGTGACCCTGCCATGGAATCCAATACTTTGCTTTTCTCCATCTCTACTGTTTAAATATAACATTTTCTAAACTACATATAATCTTTACCTATATAATGTGGGTATGATCAATATTAAAAAATACAAAGGTGACGTTTAGTTGGAAAATATTATATTTTTGGGCTAATGGTATCAAAATGCATCAACACCTTTGATGCAAACTTTTAATTTTTCTAAACAATTCATTATGACATGGCGTCAACTAATATTACAGCAGTCGTCCTTGAGTCAATTGCATAGCTCTAAAAATTTACGCCAGTCGTCCTTGTGGCTCTAAAATTAAAATAGTTATTTACATAAGTAGTCCCTGTGGCTTTAAAAAGCTACACCAATCGTCCTTGTAGGTCTAAAATTATACGTTTGACCGGAAATAATTAAAACTTATACGTTTTTGTCTGTTTCTATACATATTCATTCGTTTTGATATGTTTTCTCCTGTTTTCTTATGTTTTCATACGTTTTCGTCCGTTTTATACGTTTTTCTTACGTTTCATACGTTTTTATACGTTTTATCCATTTTTATACATTTTCGTCTGTTTTTATACGTTGTCATCTGTTTCTATATATTTTCGTCCGTTTTTATATGTTTTTCTTACGTATTCATACGTTTTGAACCGTTTTTATATGTTTAATCCGTTTTATAAGTTTTCATCTATTTTTATATGTTTCCACCCGTTTTTATACGTTTTCGTCCATATTTGTACGTTTTTATACATTTTCATACACTTTCATCCATTTCTTACGTTTTCGTCTATATTCGTACTTTTTTTTTTAATTGTTTTTCCTACACTGCTTGAAGTTGAGACAATCAAATAGTCGGTGTGAGTATCTGGCAACTATCACTATTAAAGAAGTTGCATGTGGTATGAGTCTATGAGAAATAATGAGACAATATGACACATCTTGATTATACCCGGACACATTGACATGAGAATACAATGATCATATAATAATTATATAACTTACTAAAAGCAATGTAAAACATTTCGTAATATGAAAATCTTGCAGCGACCCAACAAAAGAAAGGTTAAATTCCTTACGGATGATAACTTTTGGTTTTACGGTTTTTAATAAAGTTACGCAACCCACCATATCAACAACCCGTGCGTGCACAAGTTTAAAACAATAGTAATACAAAAACAAAACGGAGTAAAGAATTAACATCAAACATTGTACTAAAAACACATATATAAAAGATCTCATGTTTTTAGTTCAACAAGTAATACCGATTAATATTGTTTGTTTTAAACAATAATAATACATAACTATAAATTTATGTCAAAACTCCATGCGTACAGTAGTATAAACTAGTTTTGTTCTATATAATTTAGTTTGTTTTAGTCGTTTTCAAATATAAAAATAAAATTTTTTGGTGACCGGCAAAGTATTATACATAATCGCAAAAAGTGCAAAGCCTCAACCACACTAAATGGTACTCTCTCGATGTCTTGACTAGAAATGTAAACAACAAAGAGGCTCAAATCACCAATGTTGTAAGTTTTGCATGATTGAACTCTAGAATGCTAAGAGCTTAAATGACCAAACTCATATGTGCTCAATAAAGACCTTACACGGAAGGACATGCCTTGGTTTATTTCTGTAGCATGTTATCACGGAATCAATATGGCATTGTACGGCAACGGTTATGTAAGTCCATGTGGATTGCTGAGACATTTGTAGATCGAAAAGAACAACAACGGCTATTGGATATACATATATAGAACATTACTATATGTTTAGCTAGTTGCATATATAAAGATGTACGGACAATCTTTGTAAACAAAATCTCAAAAGAGCATGGAGCACCATTTTTTTCTAATGACAATAGATAATATGAAAGTTCTTTTTTAGTGACACATATTAAAAAATAAATAAATAAATAAAAAATAAATAAATAAAAAAAAGTCAAGAATTTTATATCAATTTTCCGGTACACATTGGTCATCAAGATTTGATTCTTTTAACAATCTTCTATGACACGTACATACGCATTTGAAAACATAACATTATACTATATATTCAAGCAAGATTTCACGTTAACCAATGTGGGACTAGGGGATATAAGGCTGGATTGACTTTAATCAAATAATACTAACAGGACATGCTAATTAAGTTGTCTGTTCATTTTAGAGCGTTTGTAGTTTGAAGTTAATCTGATAACTAATGCCAAAGTTTAAATACGTTAATTAAGTGACAGCTGCAATTGAACTCGGATATCATCTACTGAGCATACATTTTATCACTGGTTTCACATGGGCTTACTCTCTTTTGTTTCATTCTTTTTTGCTTCGTTGTGGCCGGGGAAACAACTGGCGATAATGCAACATGTTGTGTTTTTCCAATTACATGCCACGACGTAAGTTAAATGTCATCGGTAATGCATGGTAACTTTTTTTTGGTCTAAACTTCAAATACAAGAGTTGATTTCGAGGGAAAAACCATGTTGAAAATTTGATAAATTTGGAATAAAAAGCTGGTGAAGAAGGATCCAATGCTCTTTAATGTCATTGAGACAAGATTATTACTAGCTTTCATCATTTTGCATAGCTTGTGTTAATTTTGAGTTGACATACAAATAGATCCGAGTTAGGGAGGAGGGAGTGGGCACGGGTAGTGCCATCGAGTAGTTGAAGCCGAGCGGGTACACCGCCCCGTCCAATTCGGGTACTTTGATCGGGTAACAAATTCGGCTTGTGATCCCGAGAGTGGGAGGTGATAAACTTTGAAAAAATGACCGTTTGGGATAAACCGAACGGCTAGTAAAAAAAAAAAAAAAAAAAAAAAAAAAAAATCTTTTAAACCAAACATTTTCAACTCATTTTTCAAAATTAAAACACACTAATCTTTCAAAAACACAAAGCGGAGATGAAGTTTTTGGAGCCGCATGATCACATTCGCGATCCCGCTATGTTGAAATTAGTTCTTACCAAAAACGTGAACTTCATGCCAAACACGGATGAGCTTGCAATTTTAAATTGTAGTTACAATTTTTAATTTCAACTTATGTAATGTTTTTTTTTTTTTTTTTTTTTTTTTTAGTTGTAGTTTTTTAAGTATTATGTAATGTTTTTATTTTTAATGAAATGGTATGTTTTTATTTTAAATATTGTATGTGATTTTATGTATTAGAAAAAAAAATTAAAAAATAAAAATCGGGTACTAGGGTACCACTCCCTCCAAATCGGGTAGTTTTAGGGTAGAATTAGGTAGTTTTGAGTTGGAGGGTTTTTACTGGTTAGAGGTGATGTGACACCTAGGTTATTAGGGTACCACGCCCTCCTCCCTTATTGTTTACGAGGAACAAAAGATGATAACACGAAGGGTGTCAAAATGTGAATTATGCATCTTATATTCAAATCGTAAATAACGATGTTTCCGTTCAAAATGTTACTTCCTCCGTCTCAAATTTATTGTCCCTATTGACTTTTTCGATCTTTTTTTCTCAACTTTGACTATAAATATTTTTATTTGTGCTATACAATTTTTGATAAAAATTAAACCAAATGAAAATAAATTTAAAACTCAATCCATTCATATGTTTTGTATCATGTATTATGCAATATAAACAAAAGTACTGAAGGTCAAAGTTGAAAAGTAAAGAAAAAAAATCAAAAGAGAACAATAATTTTGGGACGGAGGGAGTAATAAATACTTCATGTTTACATTTAAAGCTAATATAGTTAGTTGTAATTCACTAGTGAATACTTGTTTTGAATGAAACCAAAATACAACGATAAAAAATCTAATTTGAGAAAACATGCAATATATTAACGAGCAAGAATCAAATTGTATAAAAACAGTAACAAGGGCTACTGAGAATTGAACTTAGGACCTTTTGTATACCAGCGAACCAAGTTACTTACCAACCAACATTATGTTTCCAAACCTTATTTGGGTAAACATGGACCCAAAACGTTCATTTAAGTGGAGTTAATTCTTATGTTTATTTTATTATATTATTTTTGTTGGGATGAAACCACGCTTAACCCTCATTTATACCCATTTGGATTTGAGGAAACTGTTTCAACATATAATGTTTTTTATATGTTAAAATTATGGTTAATAGACAAAGATATCACTCAACTTTTTACAAAAATGCGTCTAAATTATTGAACTTTTATTTTGTTCACTTGAGTTACTGAACTTACACGAAGCATACTCTTCTATAACTTTAGTGTTAATAGGAGGCAATTGAACGTATATTTTTTGATAAGCTTAAGTAGCATAAATTTGTGTTTTTATAAGTTTAGTAATGTTTACGTATATTTATATAAGTTCACCACAAAATGTGTTATCTTTCGTTGTCAATACTCAATAGACATTGTAAGAATATTCAGATAAATATAACACTTTCGTAAAAAGTAGTATAAGTATCATAAAATCCAATGAGTCAACAACAAAGGCACCAGTGGTCAAGTGGTAGAAACTCGGTCACTTAGCATTGGTTGGGTCCATTGCACTACATCTCTTAAATGAGATGAAATCAAGGCAATTATGAGCTTCATTTTTTGCCAATGATTATACATGCAATCGCGAATTTGCGTATGACTTCAGTTCCAAGGTTCGTTTTCTTTGCTCTCAACTTATTCCAAACATGTAGCATTGCCTAGGTGACGCAAGTATGTATTGAAAAATCTGAACGCGCTACAAAAAACTAGTTAAATTCTTCACATTTTAAGGGTCAAATGCCCACAGTTAAAAATGTGTAAAATTATTGATTTCTCATTTTCTTATGTGTTGTAATAATGGGTGTGACAAATTTTTGTACACATATAAGTGTGGAGATATTATCCAAATTTCTATTAAAAGTGTGGAAATTTTTTTTGAGTGTCCACACCTAAAAGTGTGGCAAAATTGCAAAAAATGCTTATAATAAAAAGTGTGGAAACATTTGCTACATATATAAGTGTAGCTTTATCGTAATTGTACACACTTATATATGTGGATTAATTTTTAAAATATTTGTGACACATACACTACAAAAAAATAGTTGAATTCTCCACATTTTAAAGGCCAAATGACCACAATTAAGAATGTGTAAAATTATCGATTCCACACTTTCCCATGTGTGGTAATAATGGGTGTGACAAATTTTTCTACACATATAACTGTAGAGATATTAACCAAATCTCTATAGTTTAAAGTGTGGAAAATATTTTTGAATGTCCACATCTAAAAGTGTGGTAAAATTGCAAAAAATGTTTATAATAAAAAGTGTGGAAACATTTGCTACACATACAAGTGTAGCTTTATTTTAATTTTACACAATTATATATGTGGATTAATTTTTAAAATATTTGTGACACATATTAATGTAGCAAAATTATTATCTAATATAAAAAAAAAGAGTCCACACTTGATCACACCGTAGCAAAATAAGTGTGGAGAATATAGGTATTTTTGTAGTGATACTAATGTAGCAAAATTATTATCTATATAAAAAAACACTTGACCATACCGTAGCAAAATAAGTATTGAGAATAAAGGTATTTTTTGTAGTGACGTATTAGGGTGCTATACAATGTTAGTGGGTTACACACAAGAATAAGTGATCCATCAAGTATTTATGAACTTGAAGTGAAGCTGATTGAATGACGGAACAAATTTAACTACAACTTATATATAGAAAAGTTACGAGGGTGAGGAATGTTGTGTGCACTATGTATATCTTGTGTTTGGTCCTGAACATACTAACTAGTATTAAAAAATACAAGGGGTCGTTTGATTAGCTTTTTAAAAGACAATAACAATAACAATAACGTTATCATGGTGGAGCGGTGTATGATAGAGGTAGAATGTAGATTAAATGATACTTTTACTTTAGGAAAAACTCAAACAATGTATGAGAGAGGTAGTTTATTAGAAGAGTTTGTGCTTATCTACTTATTAGTTTAAAAGCTATTGGGTCATGCACAAAAACTTATTTGACACAAATGAGCTAGTTATACATAGGCTGATTGTAAAACCAAATAACTTATTGCGTTAAACTTATTCAATGACACTTCCTAAAGTACCACAATTCACTATGCTTATTCAACAAGTGTTGAAGATTAGAAGATACATCACTCGTTGCAAATTGGAATAAACGCTTATGTATTGTAAAGAAGAGTAACATATCTATACTAGTTAGATAAACATATGGACAATGTCGTTGAATAGATAAAAGAATTTGGAGCAAGAATTCTTTTCGAATGATAAATTTTTTTCAAAAATTTAGAATTTATATTAAATTTCAAATGATTAGTCATAATGACGTTTTTGTCATTTTGTGTTACAACCAACGTCTGAATGTCTGATTATTAGAGTGGAAGGTGTGTCATAACGAAGTGAAACTTCGTCGTCGCGTCACCTCAGCGCCACATCAGCATCCCATTTTCCCACAACTAACCACAACAAACCCCCTCCTCACTCACAACAAACCTCAACTTCTTCATTTGGGGCCCACCACTACCACTTTATTTTTTTTATTCAATTTTCACTTCCAAATAAAAACTAAATAAATTCATTTCATTCAAATTAAAAATACAATACATAACACAATAATAAAAACCAACACGATACGGAAAAAAAAACAACACGATACGGGAAAAAAAAACAACACGATTAAAAAAAAACAACACATACTACTGGATTTAATCTTCGACATCCCAATTTGGGCAATTTTTCAAAATCTCCCAAACGTGAACATATTTGAACTCCTTTCTACCAAATTGTTGCTGGAAGCTTAGTTTCGCATTTTCGAGATGAGTGTGGTCATTTTGAGCACTTCGACGCTGCAACTGTTTGTAAATTGCGTTGAACCTTTTGCAATCGACGTTAATCCTCGTCCATTTACCCGTGATTGAATTTTTTGTACGATGGTCATCGGTTGTCTGATTATTGAACATATGCATAACGTCGTTCCAAAAAATATTTTCGGAACGGTTATTTTGCATATCCATAGCTTGCGAAATTTCTATCCAAACTTGCGCAAGCAAGATTTCTTCGAGACTTTTCCACTTCAAATTTTGAGACATTTGTGTGTGTGTTTTTGAATTGATGTAGATGTGAAATAAAATGGTGGTTTTATAGATGTTATTTATAGCGGGTAATTCAAATTCAAATTTTAAATTCAAAACCGCATCTTGTTAGGCGGTTAATTCAAATTTAAACGTTAAGTGAGGCTTCCTCCGGCACTTGAACAAGATGAAGAAAACGTCGGGGAGATATCGCAAGAGCGAGCCGCGTGAAGAGGTCGCTCACGTGAGCAAGAAGCACGGGAGGCTCGGTACTCCAAGACAACTATTTTGACATAATGGAGAGTCGATACATGAATGGGGAGTTTTATTCTCCACCAACAAGTGATGATGGTTTGGACTCGGATGACTCGTTTTTTTAAGTGTTTAGTAGTTTTGTTATCTATTTCATGTTTTTAGTTAATCTTTCAAGTTTCAGTTTTTTTTGTTTAACCACGAGAAGCTCAAGACCTACACGAACCTTCAAATCAATAACACTTCACCTTCACCTTATTATATAAAACTTTACAAATCTTAAAAAAAAAAAAAAAAAAAAAAAAAAAAATGTTGCTTTGTCGAAACTTACCTTCGTCGTCCCCACGATTTCAATCTTCACGGCGAGCCACAACGAGCAACCCGGTGTGGCGGCGAGCCACGGCGGGCTCCACGCTGCCCACACCGGCTGCTCTTACCCGTTTGAAAACATAACACTATTCTTCCAACGTATGGTCTCCATCGTGGTTCTAAAAGGCTTGCAAAGGCTCTGCATAAGCTTCGTAAAAACGTGAGGCTTGGTTATGTCGTCACGCTGCCTTATGTCATGTCTTTTGTATACTCATTATATATGAAATATAATATAAAGGCAAGAGCGTAAGACTTGATTATGTCGTCACGCCACGCCTCGCGTTATTTATAATTTTAGTTTCCATACACTCTAGTATATATCCAAGAAAGATTTTACTTCTTTGGCCAATGTGGGAATGTGGAATACAAGGGTTAAGTTCAAAAAATAACATACTTTTAAAAATTTCTACATCTGTGTTACTTACTCGGAGTAAATTACCTAGACGATTAAAAATTTGAAATTACATAATATGGTGTACTACTCAAGCTTTTAAAATGTTATTTTAGAATTAAACATTACCCATTCTCAAGTTTTAAGGAAAAAATATTTATTTAGTTAGATAAACATATGGACAATCTTCTTAAAACAAATAAAAGAATTCGGAGATGAATTCTTTCCGAATGATAACATATTTTAAAATTTAAAAAGTTAAGAATTTATATTAATTTCAAATGGGTAGTCACATTGAAGTTTTTTTTGTTTTATAATAAACAAAAGATGACTACCCATACGAAAACATAATACTTTTCTTACGATGTATGGTCCCGTTACACTCTAGTATATATCCAAGGAAGATTTCACTTCTTTGGCCTATGTGGGAATATCTGCTTTTGACTGATAGAAAGCATCCCTCTTTTGTCCCTTCTGACCGAACCCGCCAAAAACAAAAATATAAATAGAGAAAGTTTTGATTGCCGGAGAGTTGCGTCGGAGACATCTTTATCTGAGGAGGAGGCTTTGTCGTCCGGCTCCTCATAAATGATGTTAGGATGGGCGGCCCATCCTCGAATCCTAAAAAAAAGAGAGGGAATCACTTTCTTTCGATGACATATCTAATCAGACTGAATAGGATTTTTCTGCGCTGACATTTGAGTTGTCTCTCTTCTTTCTTTCAATCGACACACTCGACGCAGATAACTCCGGTGGCCCCCGCTTCTTGGAATACAAGGTTGAACTGATTTTAACAAAATTATAATAATCTATACGAGTTATTGGTTTATTATATATAAAGTTTAATATTTTTAAAGTTTAGTGTCGTTTAGGTTCGTGAGCTCAATCGTGCTTTGGGCCCGAGCTCGAATAAATTAGCTGCAATTTAAGCTTGAACTCGTTTAAGCTCGAATCATTCACAATGCAAGTTTGTAACGAAGTCTAGTATATCAAACTCCCGTACAGACTTGTGATTGAAAGCATAGTAATATTCTAAACATGTATACATATTGTTGTCAATAGCATATAAACAAGAAAGATTTAGCTTCTTTACCTACATGTTCACTCACGCATTTCTAGTATTCTAATCTATACTAGTTATCTATATGTGTTCATTTTAGATCGTTAGTATTTTGAAGCCATTCTTGTAATTTAAGCCAAAGTTTAAATACGGTGCTTATTAAGAGACGGTGCAATTTGAGTGATTTCAGACGGGTTTTCGCTTAATATTTTCGTTCTTTATTGTTTGGTTGTGATCGAGGAAAAAGGTTGATGATCAATTTGCCGTGTGTTTCTTATATTACATGCCATGAAGTTAATTAAATGTCGTTGTTGGTAATGTAGAGTAACTTTTTGTGTCTAAGGTCGAGAAACTCACTTGGTCTCTCTAGTTAATTTTTGTTGTAGTTTGTGAAAGTTGTGTATCATTATGTATCATAAGTTAAGTACAACATAGTAATATTCATAAAGTAATCTAGTACAAATTTTTTCATGTTCGTGTATAATGAGTTGATATTGCAGCCTTACAGAATCCACAACAATTCATTTGTGGTGTATATGAAATCCAGGATCGAAATCGCGACGAGATATATATTGTGGTATCGTGCGAGTGAATATACTTAGACTTCTTTGTTTTTGTGACAACTGAAGCTAGTGTTCAGTTCTGCAAGAGCTTAACCAAAATTATAAGTGCTCGATCAATAGATACATTACGTGGAGGGTCATGCATTGATTCATTTTTGTATCCTTCACGGCAGAATCAATATGGCATTGTATGGTAGGGAATAGATAAGTTTAGCTCGAATGTTGCTACGTTTAGAGATTGAAATGGACACTAACGCCGAGGCGTTTCTTTTAGAAAATACAGTGTCCTAAGAAATGGACAATCTTTGTAAATAAACAGTTTGGAGTAACTGTGAGAACAAAAACCAAAAATGTCAAGCATATTATATTTGTTCTCCGATGACTGGCTTATTAATGAAGTTGAAATTTTACTAGCTTCATAATTAACTTCATTAACAACCAAGTCCTTGGAAAACATGGCAATATTCAAGACATGTGTAAGATCGTTTACTATAGTATATAAACAAGAAGGATCTCACATCTTTAACCTATGTGGGATATAGATGTTGACTCCTACATTCCTATTACCATTTATGTGTTCATTATACGATGTTGTTTGTTGAAGCTTCTTTGATAACAGTGTGAAAGTTTTAATAAGTTTATTATGTGATGGTGCAATTAAATTCGGAGATCCTCGTGAGGGTTTACTCTCACATTTTGTTCTTTTTTGCTTGGTTGTAGTCGATGAGAAAAATGGCGGTAATGCAACATGTTTTGTGTTTTTTGGAATAACATGTGTGAAGTTAACAAGGAACGAATACAATGGGTCAAATCATTATTACCCAAAGTAATGTTTTTCATGCATACAACCTTCTAATTATATTTAATTTAAGATTTAGACTATAATTGTTATTCATTGCTAGTGCGATAATTTTATGTAAACAAAAATTAGAAATTGGACAAAAATAGGTGTTCAAGTCAAGACATTCCAACCTGACATGAACTAAAATATGACCCGTTTCCATCTAATTAAACCAGTGTTGACCTATTGCGTGTTCTAGTTATGTTGAAATGCCCGAGGAAGAAAATAAACAAGATTTCTCAACGTGGAAGAGCTCTAGACTTGTATTGGTAACATCCCACTTTGTTGAGGCTGCTTATGTACTCGAAACCTAAGAACTGATTGTCTCTATTGGCGCATAACGCTCTACATTCTTATTGTATTTTTAAACAATATACTCTAGATGAGAGTTTGTGGTATCCACTTTGTATTTTGGGTTCAAAACCTGATCGTTGCAAATACAGGGTCGTACTTCCTTTCTTTCTGTGACACAATTGCAATGTTCTGCTATGCAAGTAGCTTAATACAAGCACTATGTCTGTTAAATATACTTATTTAGCATTATAAAAAAATTACATAGAAACTAGTTGGCGTAGCACCAATAGGTAATTGTTATATGGCTGATCAAGTAACCCTATGGAAACGTCATTAGTTTGTATTAGGCGAACCAAACTCAAACTCAGTGTCATTTGGTGAGTGCGACATCTTTATCCATATATTTTGGATAATTTTGGTGACTCGCGTTCGTTAGTGCCTTGTGGTTGATTGCATTGTACATTCGTAGGACAAAGTAGTGACTTTGTCTCTTCATAACTTCACTAGAAATATAGGCAAGAAAGGTCGCTCAAATCACCAATATTGTACCATAGTTGCCCTCATATCTTTAGTCACATGAATGTCAAATCGGCAATGGTAAGAGCTTAAAGGACCAAACTATGTGCTCACGAGAGACGTTACATGCATGGATCGCGAAACCTTAATTCATTTCGTAACTTTTCACAGCAATAATTAAAAAAAAAAAAAAAAAAAAAAAGCATTTGTGAAGTTACAACAATTATTAAAAAAATTCAAGACTTCTATATTAGAAAAAGTCAAGACTTCTATATCAATACTCAGCCACATGATGAAGTTAGAGTTTTTATTTTTTTCCTAATTTAATAAACTCCAATTGCATCATGTAATCGAGAACATGATAGCATTCTCAACACAAATTGTTCTCTTACAATCTAGTATATAACCACATGAGATTTCACTTCTTTCCCCTATGTGGGATATTTATAAGGTTGAGCTACTGTAATTCTTATCAACTGCTAATAATCTACACTAGTTATATGTTCATTATAAAGTGTTTGTAGTTCGAAGCTACTCTTAGTGCCAAAGTTTGAATACAATTATTAAGTGACAAGGCAATTGGATTTGGAGATCTTCTATGAAATACGAATTATGCAGTTTCATATTGTATTTTTTTAGATTACATGCCATGAAGTTCGTTAGGTATTCTACGCTGCAATCGTTTCACCGACCCAAGTGAACTAACGTGACTACAACCATACAACACGGGTAAGTTTAGTCCCTCTTTGTTGCCTACATTTCCTACCAATGTTCAATGTATGTTAGTGCATGTTTCACCGACCCAAGTGAACTAATAAACTCCAACTTGCATGTTAGTGCATGTTTTTTTATCTTTGTTCGTATCTTTTACGTTAGGTAAACTCCAACTTGCCATGAAGTTGAGTCCCTCTTTGTTACCAATGTATGTTAGTGCATGTTTTTTTATCTTTTACGCTCTTACATACATTGAAAATCTGCAAATAACAATTGCTATCAGTCAATTGAAATCTAGGAAGATGATAAAACAGCGGTTTTATTTTGTCATATAGATAGAATATTACTAAATACTTGGCAGACAACCTTTGTAAATTAGAAGTTTGGAGTACACATTTTCCAAAAGTGAAAATAATATTAAAAATTAAGAATTTATACTAATGTTTCAGGTAAAGATAAATGTGAAGTTTTTATTATTTTTGCAGTATAAATAAACTTCACTAAACCTTTATCTCAAAACTTAGTGACAATCTTTGACATGTAAGTACCTGATACGCTACACTATATAAACAAGGAAGATTAAAGTTATATAACCTATGTGGGATGTATGTTGAAATGGTATTTGTCAAATCTACACTATTTATTTGTTCATTATAGAGCGCTGGTATTTCGAAGCTACTTCAATAATGAATGCCAAAGTTCAAATACGGTTACTAAGTAACGACGCAATTGGATTCAGAGATCCTCATACAGTAGTCATACACTTTACTCTCATATTCTTGTTCTTTTTATTTGGTCGTGATCAAGAAAAATATTGGCAATAGTGAATGATACACCCGTGGTTTATGAGGGACGGCTATCCCGATATGGCGTGTTGGATAACTATCGTAGTTTATTTATTATGTTTATTAGGATAAGTGTTGGAGTCATTGTTTAGGATATGTTTTGAGTCATGTTAGGATAAGTCTTATGTTTGTGAGAGTTATCTCATAAATTAGTATTTAAGGTGTCATAATGTTATTAATGAATCAATCAAAGTTTAAGATAAACAAATCTCTAGTTCTTTTCTCTATTTTCTTAAGGAGCTCGCACACGCTAAAAGTGGTGCCTTATCCCGATACAACCCCTAACCGGGTCGTATCAATTGGTGCTCTCGTTGAGAGTTTCATTAGGAGCCGAACGATTCTAGTGATACACCCGTGGTTTATGAGGGACGGCTATCCCGACATGGCGTGTTGGATAACTATCGTAGTTTATTTATTATGTTTATTAGGATAAGTGTTGGAGTCATTGTTTAGGATATGTTTTGAGTCATGTTAGGATAAGTCTTATGTTTGTGAGAGTTATCTCATAAATTAGTATTTAAGGTGTCATAATGTTATTAATGAATCAATCAAAGTTTAAGATAAATAAATCTCTAGTTCTTCTCTATTTTCTTAAGGAGCTCGCACACGCTAAAAGTGGTGCCTTATCCGATACAACCCTAACCGGTCGATCAATTGGTGCTCGTTGAGAGTTTCATTAGGAGCCGAACGATTCTAGAGTTAAAAAAAAAAAAAAAAAAAAAAACTATTCTTGCTGTTCACCCGACCTTGTTCATAGTAATCGCTTACAGACACTATTCATCATACTATTCACCGATCTTATTCATTCAAGTACTATTCATCAGACTTTATTCATCACGGGGTACTATTCATATTTTATTTATTTATTTATTTATTTTTGGAATCGCTTGAGTATTATTCATGGCATCAGGCGGCAGCGATCAGAACGCGAAATATGCACTCTCTAAGCTCTTGCAAATGGGTACGGTGACCGAATATGAGAGTGAGTTTGTGGTACTTGCAAATCGAGTAGCATGGATCTCTGAATCTTTACTTACATCGTTTTATATCTCCGGACTTAAACTGACGTTACAAATAGAACTGTTGAGGGCAAGGCCTACAACTTTAGGAGAAGCATTTTCCTTAGCCCATATAGTCGAGGCTCGTTTTGAGGCAATTGAAGAGAAGGAGAAAGAGAATATAATTGGAAAGAAATCAGATACCATTCCATCGTTACAAAGTGAATTTGCTTCACCTATGATTAAAGGGTCCTTAAATGTTGATGAAGATATTGGTGTTGATGAGGTTAGAAGCGCGATAGAGGGTGTTTTTTATATTGGTGAGAGTTTGGTTGTTATTTTAAAGTGGGTACAGACCAGCACATCAAGGACATTGCTATTATTGATAACTTTTGAAAACATGGATGTTTCCTTGGGAATGGAGGCTAAAATTCAAAGAAGAACATGTGATCCTGGAATTAAGATTTATTTTAAACAACACCTTGAAGGCAAGGTGATTTTGAAGGAGTGGGGAGTGATACACCCGTGGTTTATGAGGGACGGCTATCCCGACATGGCGTGTTGGATAACTATCGTAGTTTATTTATTATGTTTATTAGGATAAGTGTTGGAGTCATTGTTTAGGATATGTTTTGAGTCATGTTAGGATAAGTCTTATGTTTGTGAGAGTTATCTCATAAATTAGTATTTAAGGTGTCATAATGTTATTAATGAATCAATCAAAGTTTAAGATAAATAAATCTCTAGTTCTTCTCTCTATTTTCTTAAGGAGCTCGCACACGCTAAAAGTGGTGCCTTATCTCGATACAACCCCTAACCGGGTCGTATCAGTGAACCTCAATTTATGTTTCTTAAATTACATGCCATGAAGTTAATTAAGTGTGGCGTTGGTAATGTAAAGTAGAAACAGACTTTTGGTCCAAATTGATTGAGGTCACTCAATTGGTCTAACTTCGTTGAAATTTCAAACTTACATTATCTAAAAACTCAAATACAAGAGTTAATTTAGAGGGAAAACAATGTACAAAATTAAATAACAATGTACAACAAGCATGGCCGGATTTAAGTATGTGCGGAGTGGCAGCACATGCCTCCACTTTTTGAGGAGCTCCACGATTTTAGGCATAGGGACTGATGTTTTTTTTAGTATATAACTAATATATGTCTATATATAAGGTCCCAAAAGAGTTTTGAGATCTATGGAAGCAATTCGAAGCAGATTCTTCAATGGAGCAGACTCTTCGGATAAGAAGATTACGTGGGTCGCCTGGGATAAAGTTTTGGCGTCTAAAAAGAATGGAGGCCTAGGTGTTTCGAGTTTTCATGCGCTTAACCGCGCCCTTCTTCTTAAATGGGTATGGCGTTTTGTTTCTCAAGATGGTTCTCTTTTGGTGTAGGGTTATTCAAGCTATTTATGGTCCTTCGATTGAGTCTCATCCATCTAACCTGACGTCTAATTGGTGTTCTATTGTGCGTGAGTTGAACTTACTCAAAAACAAAGGGTTCAACTTCCTTTCTCATTGCTTAAAGCGTATTGGAGATGGCTTTCGTACTCGCTTTTGGCAGGATCGTTGGCTAGCTGGCATGGTTCTTCGAGATAGATTCCCACGTCTTTTCGCGTTAGAGACGGACAAAGAAATTTTAGTTGCTGATGGTTGATTCTTTTCGCAGGAATATTCGGGATGGTGTGGAGCGTCATCAGTTTTTAGAGTTGAATTCTATGCTTGAAGTTGTGTCTTTGTCGCCGGTTCAAGATAGATGGTGTTGTGATTTATCTGGCGATACGTAATATTATTGACGACTTATTTCTTCCGTCGTTTCCGGATTCTACCAGATGGGTGAAATACATTCCCATCAAAATCAATGTGTTTGCTTGGCGTGTTTATCGTGATTGTTTGCCGACTAGATCCAACCTCAATCATCGTGGTGTTATATTGGATTCGGTTTCTTGTCCTTTATGTCAGTCTTCTGAGGAAACCATACATCATATTCTGTTTCGTTGTGATTTGGCCAAGATTGTCTTGCGTAAGATTTGCCGTTGGTGGGATTTGTCTTGGCAAGAGTTGACGTCGGTATCGGATTGGGTTTCCTGGTTTTCTTCTATTCGCCTCTCCCAAAAAGTTAAGGCTATGTTGGAAGGTGTTTTTTATATTGCTTGGTGGTGTATTTGGGTGTTCCGCAATCGCTTTATTTTTGATGATTCGCCTCCAAGACGATCGGTGATCTTTGATGATTTGTTTCTTTCTCTTTTAATTGGTGTTCTAGTTGATGTAATAGGGTTTTCTCGTGGGAGAATTAACCTTTATTTGATTTCTTTGTAATGTTTTTCTAGCGTCTTGCTAGTTTCTATAAAATTTTGCCATTCAAAAAAAAAAACTAATATATGTACGATCTTCGTAAATAAAAAGTTTGGATTACCATTGTTTAAGTGTGAACAAATACTAAAAAAGTCAAGCATTTTATATCTGTTTTTTGAAGTACAAGTTTGCCAACGAAGTTTGAAATTTTTTAATATAACCAACTTCATTAACAACCAAGTGCTTGAAAAACATGGTAATACTCTTGACATGTTTGACACTCATTTTTTAGAGTATACAAACAACAACGATCTCACTTCTTTAGCCAATGTGGGATGGAAATCTGGGAATGCTTTTTATCAAATAATGTACATACGTACATGTTGACTCTTGCATTTCCATATACCATATATATGTTCGCTATATACTTATATAGTGTCATTGTTTAATACTCTTATTAAGTGACAGCACAATTGTATTCAGTTATCCTCATATGTGTCGATTAGTTTTTTTTTTTCTAATTTATTTATTTATTTAATTAAAGACTCGCAAGGATGATACATATATACATGTTGGATAATTCTGGCGACTCATGTTTGTTAGTATCTTGTGAGTGATTGCATTGTACACTAGTAGGACATAGTTGGGCCTTTTGTTCTTGATACTTTCACTAGAAGTGTAGACACCAAACAGGGCTCAAATCACCAACGTTTCACCATAGTAATCCGAATTCCGGATCAGTTGAATGGTACTTTGTGCATGATTGAACTGTACGATCGTAAGAGCTTAAAGGGCCAAACTCATATGTTCTCAACAAAGGCGTTACATTAAGGGCCATGCCTTGATAAATGTTCATAACATGTTACGTACATCAGAATCAATATGGCTAGGTAAGTTTGGTGAATCGGTCAAAACATTTATGGACAATGTATGTAAATAACAAGGGAATTCCATGATGTCTTTGAAAAACTTGAAAATAAATAAAAAAGTTTAGACTTTGGAGTAGGAATATTTTTTAAGTGAAAAAAAGATATACCACTTAAAAAATCAATAATTTATATTAAAATTTTCAAGACAATGATGCTAAGAAGTTTGAATTTTTTAGTTTTATAATCTACTTCATCAACACAATGTGTATGAAAACATAGTGATATTCTAGACATGTGTTATTCTCATTCTCTATAGTATATAAACAAAATAGATTTCACTTCTTTAACGTATATGGGATATAAATATGAAATGGTTTTCAAACACATAATATTGCACATGCTTACTTGCCCACACGTGCATTGCTAGTGATCACGTATGATCCCCCGACACTTAGAAGGGTGACACGAACCAAGAACGCAACCCATTAGACCGGACTCACTCAAGCATTGTCCATGCCCACATGGCACCACCTGGACGGGGATGACAAATCCGCGGATAAGATACACTTCCTGAGGAAGCCCCAACCGCGCCCCACACAAGGGGTAAGGAATCTCACCTAGGATGGAGGTACTATAACCTGCAGTACCTAAAAAGGGAAAGCGGGGTAAGTTCCCGCCCAAAACCATCGTTTTTACTGGTCCACGGATTTGTATTAACAAGTTGGCGCCAATCGCGCCCCAACCGCTAGTATTCTGATGTATTATACATTCATCAGATGATAAGAATACAAGATGTATGGAAACATAAAAAATATATATATATATATATATATATATATATATATATTTCTCGTTATGGAAGAACTCTTGCACTCGTTTAAAAACTTATTGTTGCAAATACATGATGGTGCAAAAGCCAACAGTATGTGATTAAATGTTTGACACTTTGCCACTTTGGCTATGTACTACCCTAAATGAGACATAACAAGATAAACCAATTAAAATTGATGGAAAATGACAATATTGTGTGAGTTCGTTCATCCATATTACAATATATTGGTGTCCTTTCTTTATTTCTATGGCAGTTGTAGTGTTCTGCTATGCAAGTAACATAATACAAGCCTTTTATTTGCTAGTATATTTCATTTAGCCTTTAAGAGAACATGTGTGAATAATATTAATAGACTATTGTTATGCGACGGATCAAGGTATCCTTTGGGAAACTTCATTAGTTTGGTTTAGCGTCTAAGTGAACCGTAGTCAAACTCTGGCATTTGGTGGGTACTTTGGTAAGACTCGCACCAGATTTATTCATTTTGGATAGCTATGGCGACACGTGTTCGTTGGTACCTTGTGATCGATTGAGTAGTACATTGGTATGATGAAGTCATCTGTCTCTTGATGCTTTCGCTAGAAATGTAGGCAACAAAGAGGACTCAAATCACCAATGTTGTGCCTTTCATATCTTATTTACATGGATGGCAATGGACATCTGGATCAGTTTGAATGACGCCTTTTGCATGATTGAGTTGTGCAATCGTGAGCTTAAAAGACCAAACTTATATGTGCTCAACAAGTCGTTGCATGCATGGATGGCCAAGCCTTAATTCATTCTTGTTACATGTCACACTGAATCAATATGGCTAGGTAAGTTCGGTGAATCAGTCAAACATTTAGAGATTGAAATGAACACCAAACAGCTATTGGATATACATAAAAGATTACTAAATATTTAGTTGCGTAAACATGTGGACAATCTTTGTGAATAAAAAGTTTTGAGTACCACTTTTTTAAACTGATAACAAGTAATAGAAAAACTATTTGTTAAGTTAGAACAGATATTTAAAAAAAGGTGAAAGCTAAAGATACGCAACATAGTTTTTCAAAACAGACGATCTATGTAATTAACTTTGAGAATTACCATTGTACGCAAAATACTTTCAAATTTGGAATGATGTACGTAATATGACCGACAACTAGTAGGTTACCAGGTCACAAAGTTTAAAAATTAGCAGAAATGGTCCATGTGGCTAGCGTTGACTTTCACCGGTCATCTCATAACTTTTTTTCAGTTAAAAAAGTTACAGTAATAGTCCTTATAGTTATTGACATTCGGATTTAGTCCGCTTTTATACTTTTTCACCCGTTCTCTTACGGTTTTATCTGTTTTCATCCGTTATTTTACGTTTTCATCCGTTTTTCTTACGTTTTTATCGGTTTTCATCCGTTTTTGTCCGTTTTTATACATTTTTCTTACGTTCTGTCTATTTGTATTCGTTTTTGCCCGTTTTTATCCATTTTTTACATTTTTGTCAGTTTTTCTTACATTTTGTCTATTTTTCTTCCGTTTTTTTTTGTTTTTGTACTATTTAAACATATTGAAAAAAAATTTCAAATAGAAAAAAAAAAATCAAAAAAAAACTGGAATTTTTTCACAAATTTGAAAAAAAAAATTCAAAAAAACTTTTGAAAAAAAAAAATGGAAAAAAAAACATTCCGAAAAAAAATTTTGAAAACAAGAATTCCAATTTTCTAATTTCTTTTAACAAAAAAGAAATCGTAATTTTTTTTTCTAAATTGTTATTTTCGAAATTCTTTTCACAAAAATAATTTTTCGAAATTTGGACATATTGAAAAAAAAAATTGAAACAAAAAAAGTATTTCGACATATTGAAAATTTTGGAAAAAAAATTTCAAAAAAGATTTTTTAAGATTTTTTTTCTAAATTAAAAAAATTTTTAAGAAATTTTTTATTCAAATTTTTTCAATTTAAAAAAATTAAATATTCAAAAAAAAATTTATTTTTTTTTCAAATATTTCTATATGTCGAAATACTTTTTTTTCAAGTTTTTATTTCAAAATTTTTTGGAATTTTTTTTCAAATATGGAAAAAAAATCAATTTTTGTTTGGAAAAAAATTTTTCAAATTTTTTTTTTCTTTTTGAATTTTTTTTTTCAATATGCTGAAATAGTACAAAAACGAACAAAAACTTAAGAAAAACATACAAAATGTAAGATAAACAGACAAGAATATAAAAAAAATGCACAAAAACGAATAAAAAAGACAAAACGTAATAAAAACGGATACAAATGGACAAAAATCTAAGAAAAACGGACAAAAACGGATGAAAACCAATAAAAACGTAAGAATAACGGACAAAACGGATGAAAACGGACAAAAACGGTTGACAAAGAATAAAAACGAACGAAAACGTATAAAAACAGATGAAAACGTATAAAAACCGGATAAAAATGTAAGAAACCATACTAAAACATATAAAATAGGACGAAAACGTAAAATAACGAATAAAAACGTAAGAGAACGGATTAAAAAGTATGAAACCGGACTAAACCTGAAGGTCAATAACCATAAGTACTATTATTGTAACTTTTTTAACAGAAAAAAAGTTAAGGATGACCGTTGAAAGTCAACGCTAGCCACAGGGACTATTTCTGCCAATTTTCAAACTTGTGACCTGGTAATCTACTAGTTGCCGGTCATATTACGTGCATCGTTCTAAATTTGAAAGCATTTTGCTTACAATGGTAATTTTCAAAGTTCATTGCGTACATCGTCTTTTTGAAAAACTATGTTACGTATTTTTAGCCATTTTAAAAAAAAGTAAAGACTTTTATATTAATTTCAGTTACAAGATGCCTTAGGTTTATTTTTTCGCTAATATAATAAGTCCAATTCGAGTAACCAAAAACATGATACCATTCTTGCCAAAAATTGTTGTCTACAAATATAATATAACCATAGAACATTTCACTTCTTTCACCGATGTGGGTTATGTATAAAGTTGAATTGTGTATAGCAAAGATCTACTAAATACAAATTATATGTTCATTATATTTTAAAGCTAATCTGACAATTAATGCCAAAGTTTGATTTCAGTTAGAGCACTCGCAACGATCAACACGCTCCCCCTCCCCCGCGCGCGAGCGTTATCCGGCGTTATTTCGCTTTAACCGGCGTTAGCCGTTGCCCAACGTGCGTTAAATCGGCGTTATTTGGGCAATGTTACCCCCCCCCCCCACCCACGGGTGTTAACCGTGTATTAAAAAAAATCAAATTACCCCTCTAACGGCTAGTTACCGTTGGGGTTTAAAAAAAAAATCATTTTACCCCCTAACGGCTAGTTTTGTTACAAAAAATCAAAAACATTTTCTTACCACTATAAATACCCAACTAAAACAACATTTTTTTCACACTTTCACTACTCAATCCTTTAAATTTAATACTTCCAATTACTAAAAAAAAATGTCGGGAGGCAACAACGATGATACATTCTTGAATCTTCTCGGTGGTGGGTGGAATACCTCAAACCCGGGTTCATCTTCAAACCCGAACGCGGGTTTATCTTCAAACTCCAACGTCTCTTTTCTTAATCCACTAGGCTTGTCAAGCCAAGAAATGTACCTACAACATCAACAATATATGTATTGGCAACAAAGTCAACAAACCACCTTAAACACCAACTTTCAAATTCTACATTCTCACAACACTCACAACATTCACAAACTGAAACACATGATGTTCCTGAAACACCCACGTCTCCTCCAAAAAAATCCAAAGGTCGTGTTAAACGAAAGTCCAAAAAATCCAAAGACCCCGAGCCCGAACCAATCGATGATTATGAAGAAGAATTCGCTACTGGGCGATGGCAACCAGCATAGAAAGAATTACTTGCCAGGTGTAATGTAGCTGTTACGGAGGATCCGATAGTCGGGCGTGCACAACCCAAAGATACGTTTAGGTATCGGGTCACAAATGAGTTCAATAGACTCAATTTTCAACGACGCAACAAGGATATGATGTCAAGCAAATGGAAAACGTTGAGCCACTGTTGCACAAAGTTCAACGGTTTTTTAAAACATGCGCAACAAGAACAGAGAAGCGGGGAAAGTGAGATGGATGTCATGAAACGGGCGAAGCATATGTATCGTGAGGAGCACAAATCAACACCGTTTGCCACTACTACAAAAGAGCACATAAACATCCCCTAATAGAAACCGGTTATATAAAAACCAGTTCCTATTGTAAAAAATAAGGGGTACGAAAAATTTTAAAAACCGGTTGTCATAGAATAACCGGTCTCTTTATTATAAAATGAAGAAGAGCTGGTTCTACAAAGAAAACCGGTCTTAGAATAGTAGTAAAGACACCGGGTTTTTAAAAAAAGCAGGTTTTAGTTGTATTTCACTTATAGACACCGGTTATTTACGAAAAAACCGGTCTTAATGGATCTTATGCATTTTTGGAAATTTCTAACCAATTACTCTTTAAAAGGATTGAGATGCCCACTAATGCTTTAAAAAAACATTAAACACACCATAAATGCTTTCAAAAAGAGCTAGAGAAATTCAAGATTTTATACTATTCATCTATGTTAAGGTAACAATTCATCATTATATTGTAACTGATTATATAAAAATAGGTGTATATCTTTTTTGTCACATATTTGAATGTGCTTGAATCATTGCTTTGACAATTTATGTTCTTTTTTTAATATCTATAAACAGGCACGTTAAAGATTTTGCTTTATATCGATCATACGAAATACGTAGTACATTGGTAGCTAAACCCATATTCATCCATTGAAGTAAGGTATTTCGTTAAAAGCATTCTATTACAATAGAAAATTTTACATTGTTTAACATCCATATAAATTAATAATCCATAAAATAAGCTTATAATCCACAAAATAAGATTCTAATCCACAAAATAACCTTCTGGAATTCTTTGATCTTCAATACTAAAAGTTTTCATCTTCATTGAAATCTCTTTTAAAGTTGTACCCTCATCTTCACTCGAATCTACATGAAAGTGCATAGTTAGCTAAGGCTAGTACTCAACTCATGGTCAGCTTTGTCTCTTCTCCTCCAAAGTTCCTAAACAGCGTCTTCAAGGTCCCTAACCTTGTAGCATTCTCCACAGCATGTGACACATCTGTACTGCAGGTTATTATTTTTCATCGCTAATTCCATCACAGTGACAATGCACCCAACGCTGACAGACATCACAACAGAGCATGGGTGTTGATTCAAAGTCTCTATAGACCTTTAGACAAACAGGACAATAATTTCCTTTAACAAACAATCTCCCAACAACACTACAGCAAGTATACCCTGACACTTAAACCATTGCCCGAACTGTATCACAAGTGTATCACAAGCTTCGGTCCTATGGTGTTTATGGACTTATCAGCACTTTTACCCGTTCGCTCCATGGCGTCAACTCCATGTGACCGTCTATTGTTCATCTTGTCTCTTGATAGTCTATCTGTTTTAACAAGCGAGTTCTTATGATGCCTTGCCTGATTACTTGACCACACCACGTCATTCAAACTTCCAGCAATTTCAAACTTTGTACTTCTAGAAGACTGTATGTCTATACCTTGAATTTATCATCCGCGATGAATACAGCTGATTGAGAATCAGTATGACTTTTGATTATATCCCTTTTTCTTAACACTTATCAGTGGTTCGGTTCTACCAAATGAAAGTGCATTATATCCCTTTACCCAAAAAAAAAGTGCATAGTTAGCTGCAACTGACACGGTGCATAAACATTTATTACCAAGCTGACGATAACAAAAACACATTAGGGGCAGATATGTCATTACACATTGAGAATAAAAAGTTCGTGGAGAAGTTTTACATATTTCATTTTTTTCGAGGACGATGTTGATTTAAAACATTGAAAATATAGACAAGATGCACACTTGGTTAATTTTGGAGGATAAACATCATAATCATAAAATAAAAATAACTTACACGTAGAAAGTCAAGTTTCATCTTTGCTTTAACCCTTTAAGTCGGTATCCGTATACAACACAAAACATGACAATATGTTAAGCCTGTTCACAACACCAAACATAACATCTGTTAGCTATCTAAGGAAATAAAACTAGCAAATACAACAAATATATGATGGGTACTTATGTACTACATAAGTACATCATATTTATTTATTGATAGTGTAACCTAACCACAAACCGATGCTTAAGGATATCATAGGGAAATTACAGGGTCTTGGATCCCTTAGAGCATTAATCATGGTCTAAGTTATGTGCCCATAATAAAGTTGTTAAATCTTAAGTCATGTCAAATACATATTCAATTGAAAGGGGGACAGGCTAAATGGGTCAAATGGGTAACAAACTGAAATCCCCCGTAACTTATTTTGAACGATCACTACCTCGCCATATCATTTTATCCAAGATTCATGTTAGTAATGTAAAAACAATATTTCTTCTGTAACCATATATAAAACATTGTTTGATTATCTAAAATTTTAGAAAATGGACAAAAAGTGATTACAGGACAACCCAACTTAACTAATACCCATACTGACTTGTATCAATCCTATCCATTTTGGCTTGTTACCCAACCCACCCATGTTGCCAGTTTGCCACCTCAACATGAGACTAGCCAACTTCAACCTGTCTTAATGAGTTCCCCAAAATTATTAGACAGAATGTATTTCACCATATGACATTATCCTCAAGATATCTAATCCTTTATTTACAATAGGTCAATAAACTGTTTTTGCCATATGAAAGTGTTGGATCAATATACTCTAACTGTAACACCCCAACCCGACAAGGGTAAAGGTGTCACATTCTGGTGTCATATCAGAACATACAAATAAAATTTTACAAGCGAAAGCATTATAAAATAAATTGCCAAGTCATATAACGGATGACTTACAAAGAAAATACAAAATCCAATATGTCCAAAACGGAAGTAAAATCTGAAAACAATAACTCTTCAAATTAAATCCAAAATGATAAAGTAGCTAAGGTCGGTCTACTCGACTAATCCAACTCTCAGCCCAACAAGCCCATCTTCAAACCTAAAAACCTGCCGCAGGAAAAGAAATGCGGCTGAGCTTAAAAAGCCCAGTGAACAGATATAACCAAACGAAAGCTAAACGAAATCAGAGATACAAATGAAATGAGGCAACAGATAACAAGGTCGCAAAGAAATGAGAACAATGAATCAATGAGGATCCTGCAGAAACACAATTACACAAATATCCAAAAGAAACAGATAACAGAGGAGGACCAGCACATAGCTCCTTGATGACATATACGCAGGCACATCTAAATAACCAGGCATACAATAAATCAGAGTACAAATAAGCCAAACGGAAGTCGATAAGCTAGCGGCAACAATTAACGAGAAAGTAAGCATGGCAATAAATTATTTAACCAGTATCATAACAGCGGAAGTACTAACAGTAGTCGAAATACAGTAGCCACATGTATCAGGTAGGAGTACAGAATGAACATTATAACTGAATAAATTATCTAAACAAGTCCTAGTACAACAACTAAACAAGTCAACAAGCCAGACCACATACGATGAACAATTTACCAAATCAGACAGAAGTATAAGCAGAAATGTAACATAACGGGTCAATAATCAGCAGACAAGAATACTAACGGATAATCATAGCCCATGAACATAACAGAACAAAGATACACATGATAACAGATACCCTAACTGCTTTCACACAAGCATGATCACCAGACAAATCAAAGAGTCACATTACAGTATGATAAACCGTTAGTCAGTTATTAGCATGTCAATAGGTGAATCAGACAATCACGATAGTCACGTAAAACATGTAAAAGCATAATCAAATTCAATAACCATAATAATAATAACCCGGTACGTGAATGAAATGGTAGAAGAATAAGTCACATAAGGGTACTGGGTAACGGGCAGTCAATACAGAATATGGTGCGTTGGGGTAAACAGATGATACAATATAAGTATATCAACGATTGTAAGGGTTGTCGAAATTCATCCCGAGCCAACGATGCAAAGACTGATGTATCGTGAAGGGCAATAGCGCCCGATAATCAATAGTAACCATCGATTCGGACGGGTGACCTCGAATACGCACAATAGGAGGAGACCTCGGTAACGATGGAGTAGCTAGCTCCCGAGCCGTGAGGGGTGTATTGCACACACGCACCACATCACTAGAACGGTATATATATCAAGATATGATGCATTACGATCTAGGATGCATCCATACGCCCTAAAACTTGAGAGTGGCCATAACAATAATGATGAAGCGCGCATAATCGATCACATTATAGGGACGGTGTGTAACATCACTCGTACACACTCGGAGTCATGCCATTGGTGCATCAATGACACGGTCATGGAACCATCATGACTAGTTAACGATGTTGGCTCGGGTATCAATCGAAGGGTCGACAAGGTCCACAGGTGTAGCAATATATCGATCATAATCGGAGGTTCAATATCGGTGTTCACCATTCAAAGGTTCATAGCAGTTCAATATCAAAGTTCGATGGCAGCGAGTTCAATATCAAAATTGGTATCAAAGGTTTAGTAACATTGGTTCAATAACGAGGTCCAATAACGAGAGGTCAATAGCAATGGTTCGATGTGAGAGGTTCAATAACGAGGATCGATATCAAAGGGTCATAGCATAAGGAACCATAGAAAATGGAGTATTATAAACGAAGCAAAGTAAAAGGGAAGCCCTAATAAGAAGGCTCAGTGTAAAATATAATGGTTCAAAGCTAATATCGAAAGATGTAAACGAATCATGAGAAACCCCTACTGAAAAGGGATAGAATATATGTACCTTAGCTAATGAAATGAGAGCAAATGGAAGGAACGCAAGAGAAACAACGTCACGCCTTCTTCAACGAATCTACACGGATTACGTTTTGTATAATACTTATTAGCTCATTTAAGTCATAACAGATTTGTGGCTTATATGAATCGTATTAATATTTGTTAGAGTTATTAAGCGTATTCTCAGTTTTAGTAATGGACGGAATTAAAATACTTTAGGGTAAAAATCATTAATTAGCCAAACTTAAGGGTTATAAATTATAAATGGTAACTTAAAGGTTTAATAAGACAATTTTCCTATTTTATGGCTTTATTAGATCATAATTTAAACTATAGGGTTTGCATGGTAAATATTTCAAAGTGTAGGGTTATAAGTGTAATTAACTTAAATCTTATGCTCCTTTTAAATTCATGCACGTTTAATATCAATGAAAGAATCATGTTTTAACATTTTTATCGACCATCTTTAAGCTCGCTCACGGTCCATATAACTAACATTTACGACCAAGTAAATACGTAACATGATTAAGCCCGACTCATCTATCCCGCATGCTTTGTAACACCAAACGACCCAAACAATAATCCCACGATCACGCTCAAACTCGCCCTACAAGACCATTATATATATATATATATATATACCAAAATCACTTATCCATTTTACTGGTTTTAATACACACGCCTAACATACCATGTTGATGCAACCTATCCAAAACTTAAACATGAAATCACACTTAAATTCAGTACTTGGTTCCTCGTATAAGACATATATACTATACTACCCAATATCCACTCACACACCCATGCAAAGTAAGCAGCCTCAACTCGACACACATACGCATTTACACAAGTTAATACTCTCGACATACACATACCACAGGACTTGTACATAAACCATACCACTTATTACGCATGTTCGATTTATCATGCACTACTCGACATCACACAAGCACCACTCTTTAGCATTTTACTAACGAGAACACATTCAAATAAGCTCACATTCGACCAAGCCATGAATAGCCATGCATGCATTCAAATACTCGACTCCCACCCATAAAATCATACGCACACCATAAGATACACCATAGCCAAACCATTGTCTTTATAAAACAATTTTACACATAAACCTTTTTTATCCATTTGACCCACACAAACGACCTACACTGACACTCACATGCATGATATAATCACTCCTTTCAAATAAATATACATTCAATACATAATATCATGCATACTCTACCATGCCCGATTCTACATGCATATTCAGTTCCAACTTTGACCCAAGACTTAAATTAAAATCCAATTCTTTTACTCATGTATGCAATCAGACGCCAACATACATATATCTCAGTTTGTAGATTTGATTTAAGTAGGCATATATTAAAGTCGATATATAACACTTATCGTTTATGTGAGACTTTAAGTTCAATAACCATTCGAAAGGACCATTCAATCATTCATACTACGGTAATCAAGGGAAACCAGGAATGAAACTAGACGAGATAGCTATTACCTTTGTGCGTGTACAAGATGAGACAAGAAAGCAAGGAACCAGGGAAAAGGAACCCACGACTAAAACAATACTCACAGCCTCCCTTGGCTTAAAAATCCCACGATAGCACCACTCCAGCAGCTCCTTCGATTTACACGAATCACGACCAAATATCACGTCTACAGCAGCCTCGAAACACCTTGCGAAATTTCCTTTTTGTTGCTTGAATTCGGATGGGATTGAGAAAGTATATGAGTTTGCCGTCACTTTTGAGTTGGAAGGATTAGGGTTTTATGAGTGAGTGAAAGTGTGAAATAATAGACTAAATAAATGAGATGTACGTGATATATATGATGTACTGCTATCGAAAACTATGGAGGCCCAAAACAGCTTGATAGCTTCCAAATTACCATGATACATGGGCTTGTGATCTTTAGTTATAATGGTTTGTCATTTTTGTGCATAAATTGGCCCATGCGCTTCATGAGCGTGGCATGCATTTTAGTTGTAGTAAATGTCGATTTTTATCTTGTACTCAACTCTTACGATAAGTTCAAATATTATCCCTTTGTGGCCTTGTGGATTAAAGTTCGATAATTACTCGCAAGTTAGGGTAAAACATTGAATGAGATTGACATACTTTACGTATTTTATAAATATTAAATTGAGGGGCAAAATAGTCATTTAACGCGGTTATGATTTCTAGGGTTTTACAACTCTTCCCCTCTAAAAGAAAAATTTTCGTCCTCGAAAATTGAAGTCGCAGGGGTATACAGAGACGTACGAGTTTAAAACAGACGTAGAAATCCATAGTTTCACACAGATCATAACAATTTCAGTTCCAAAGCGTACCAAAACTTACATGTAACAGATATCGGTGAGAATCTCGCAAAGAGGCACATAATTCCAAATGAACATGAGGAGTGACAACAACGGGTATAAGTCCTAGTCCATTCACGTACCAACCTCAGGCATTTCCCAAGATGTCGTATGATTTCAATAAGTTCGAATTATATGATCTCGGTATTATCACGTTGATCAGGCGTCATAATACTTGCATCACATAATAAGTTCTTATTGTCATCATATTCATCCGGTCATGACAAACCACATAACCAATATCACAAAAACATATCACATAACGATATCAAGTAACATACAAAGCCAGATTCACATATACAACATAAACTACATCAAACAACTTACCATATCACAATGAAAGAAGGCCACCAACTTGCATAAACGACTCTCATGACTCATTCGACTATCCAAAATAAAGTGAGATATCACCAAATGCTACATCATAAAACTTCACGATTCAAACCGATTTCTGAACAAATCAAAGAAAAGTAATGCCGACCAAAATCACATAGCAAAATATCCAACCGCCTCAAAACGCGTGACAAACAAATCGGAGTAACACAAGTCGCGCCCAATCATATGAAGTAGATGAACCTTCTCACCACCGATTGAATCTTGTCTCGTCTTTGCGCCTTTGGTTGATCCGTCCGGCTCTTCAAGACATCCTAACGTCTGGCGGCATCACAATCGGTTGCGACTTTTGCTTCCGAACCGCTCCATTTCGAGAGATTGTTGCGACAACACGGTTTAAGACCATCATCTTGGCTCCACGGTTAGTCTCCATCTAACGATCGACAAACGGATGTGCGAAGACAAAATAATAAAATGGAATGTGAAGAAGAAGACCAAAAGCGGTGAAGACAAAAATTATCAAGTCAAATCGAGCGACAATCAAAAGGAATCGAATATATCATAGAGGGCGAAGCCTAGTGTCTACCCAGTCCTCGCAGAGTCAATCCTAAGGTCAACAAGATGAAACCTTGTCTACGATACCATAATTGTAACACCCAACCCGACAAGGGTAAAGGTGTCACGATACGGTGTCATATCAGGCTATACAAATAAAATTTTACAAGCGAAAGCATTATAAAATAAATTGCCAAGTCATATAACGGATGACTTACAAAGAAAATACAAAATCAAATATGTCCAAAGCGGAGTAAAATAAAACAATAACTCTTCAAATTAAATCCAAAATGATAAAGTAGCTAAGGTCGGTCTACTACGACTAATCGAACTCTCGACCAACAAGCCCATCTTGAACCTAAAACCCGCCGCAGAAAGAAATGCGGTGAGCTTAAAAGCCAGTGAGCGGATATAACCAAGCGAAAGCTAAGCGAAATCGAGATACAAATGAAATGAGGCAGCAGATAACAAGGTCGCAAAGAAATGAGAACAATGAATCAATGAGGATCTGCGAAACACAATTACACAAATATCGAAAAGAAACAGATATGAGGAGGACCAAGACATAGCTCCTTGATGACATATCTGTGAGCACATCTAAATAACCGGGCATACAATAAATCGAGTACAAATAAGCCAAACGGAAGTCGATAAGCTAGCGCAACAATTAACGAGAAAGTAAGCATGGCAATAAATTATTTAACCAAGATCATAATAATGAAGTACTAACGATGAGTAAAATCTGAGCTGGCATGTATCGGTAGGAGTCTGAGCGAACATTATAATCGAATAAATTATCTAAACAAGTCCTAGTACAACAACTAAACAAGTCAACAAGCTGGACCACATACGATGAACAATTTACCAAATCGAGACGAAGTATAAGCGAAATGTAACATAACGGGTCAATAATCGGTGACAAGAATACTAACGGATAATCATAGCCCATGAACATAACAGAACAAAGATACACATGATATGATACCTAGCGCTTTCGCACAAGCATGATCACCGAAGACAAATCAAAGAGTCACATTACGATTATGATAAGCGTTAGTGGGTTATTAGCATGTCAATAGGTGAATCGGACAATCACGATAGTCGCGTAAAACATGTAAAAGCATAATCAAATTCAATAACCATAATAATAATAACCCAGATGCGTGAATGAAATGGTAGAAGAATAAGTCGCATAAGGTCTTGGGTAACAGGCGGTCAATACGAAATATGGTGCGTTGGGGTAAACAGATGATACAATATAAGTATATCAACGATTAAGGGTTGTCGAAATTCATCCAGGAGCCAGCGATGCAGTCTGAATATCGTGAGTGGCAATAGCGTGATAATCAATAGTAACCATCGTATTCGGAGGGTGACCTCGGAATACGCAGACAATAGGAGGAGACCTCGGTAACGGTGGAGTAGCTAGCTCCCGGGCCGTGAGGGGTGTATTGCACACACGCACCACATCACTAGAACGGTATATATCGATAACGATTACATTACGGATCTAGGATGCATCCATCGCCCTGCGAAACAATAGTGGCCATAATAATAATAAAGAAGCGCGCCTGTCGATCAGACATGATAGGGACGGTGTGTAACATCACTGTCATTGCACCGGAGTCATGCCATTGGTGCATCAATGACACGGTCATGGAACCATCATGACTAGTTAACGATGTTGGCTCGGTATCAATCGAAGGGTCGACAAGGTCCATGGTGTAGCAATATATCGATCATAATAATCGGAGGTTCAATATCGTTGGTTCACCATTCAAAGGTTCATAGCAGTTCAATATCAAAGTTCGATGAGCGGTTCAATATCAAAATTCAAGATCAAAGGTTTAGTAACATTAGTTCAATAACGAGAGGTCCAATAATGTAGAGGTCAATAGCAATGGTTCGATGTGAGGTTCAATAACGGAGGATCGATATCAAGGGTCATAGCATAGAACCATAGAAAATGGAGTATTATAAACGAAGCAAAGTAAAGGGAAGCCCTAATAAGAAGGCCGATGTAAAATATAACGGTTCAAAGCTAATATCGAAAGATGTAAACGAATCATGAGAAACCCCTCACGAAAAGGATAGAATATCATGCACAGCTAATGAAATGAGAGCAAATGGAAGGAGCATAGAAAAAACAACGTCACGCCTTCTTGCGAATCTACGGATTACGTTTTGTATAATACTTATTAGCTCATTTAAGTCATATGATTTGTGGCTTATATGAATCGATTAATATTTGTTAGAGTTATTAGCGTATTCTCATTTTTAGTAATGGACGGAATTAAAATACTTTAGGGTAAAATCATTAATTAGCCAAACTTAAGGGTTATAAATTATAAATGGTAACTTAAAGGTTTAATAAGACAATTTTCCTATTTTATGGCTTTATTAGATCATAATTTAAACTATAGGGTTTGCATGGTAAATATTTCAAAGTGTAGGGTTATAAGTGTAATTAACTTAAATCTTATGCTCCTTTTAAATTCATGCACGTTTAATATCAATGAAAGAACCATGTTTTAACATTTTGATCGACCATCTTTAAGCTCGCTCACGGTCCATATGACTAACATTTACGACCAAGTAAATACGTAACATGATTAAGCCCCGACTCATCTATCCCGACATGCTTTCAGAACACCAAACGACCCAAACAATAATCCCACGATCACGCTCAAACTCGCCCCTACAAGACCATTATATATATATATATATATATACCAAAATCACTTATCCATTTTACTGGTTTTAATACACACGCCTAACATACCATGTTGATGCAACCTATCCAAAACTTAAACATGAAATCACACTTAAATTCAGTACTTGGTTCCTCGTATAAGACATATATACTATACTACCCAATATCCACTCACACACCCATGCAAAGTAAGCAGCCTCAACTCGACACACATACGCATTTACACAAGTTAATACTCTCGACATACATACCACAGGACTTGTACATAAACCATACCACTTATTACGCATGTTCGATTTATCATGCACTACTCGACATCACACAAGCACCACTCTTTAGCATTTTACTAACGAGAACACATTCAAATAAGCTCACATTCGACCAAGCCATGAATAGCCATGCATGCATTCAAATACTCGACTCCACCCATAAAATCATACGCACACCATAAGATACACCATAGCCAAACCATTGTCTTTATAAAACAATTTTACATAAACCTTTTTATCCATTTGACCCACACAAACGAGGTACACTGACACTCACATGCATGATATAATCACTCCTTTCAAATAAATATACATTCAATACATAATATCATGCATACTCTACCATGCCCGATTCTACATGCATACTCAGTTCCAACTTTGACCCAAGACTTAAATTAAAATCCAATTCTTTTACTCATGTATGCAATCAGACGCCAACATACATATATCTCAGTTTGTAGATTTGATTTAAGTAGGCACATATTAAAGTCGATATATAACACTTATCGTTTATGTGAGACTTTAAGTTCAAAAAAACATTCGAAAGGGCCATTCACACTACGGTAATCAAGGGAAACCAGGAAAGAAACTAGACGAGATAGCGGTATTACCTTTGTGCTTGTACAAGATGAGACAAGAAGCAAGGAACCAAGGAAAAGGAACCCACGACTAAAACAATACTCACAGCCTCCCTTGGCTTAAAAATCCCACGATAGCACCACTCCAGCAGCTCCTTCGATTTACACGAATCACGACCAAATATCACGTCTACAGCAGCCTCGAAACACCTTGCGAAATTTCCTTTTTGTTGCTTGAATTCGGATGGGATTGAGAAAGTATATGAGTTTGCCGTCACTTTTGAGTTGGAAGGATTAGGGTTTTATGAGTGAGTGAAAGTGTGAAATAATAGGCTAAATAAATGAGATGTACGTGATATATATGATGTACTGTTATCGAAAATTATGGAGGCCCAAAACAGCTTGATAGCTTCCAAATTACCATGATACATGGGCTTGTGATCTTTAGTTATAATGGTTTGTCATTTTTGTGCATAAATTGGCCCATGCGCTTCATGAGCGTGGCATGCATTTTAGTTGTAGTAAATGTCGATTTTTATCTTGTACTCAACTCTTACGATAAGTTCAAATATTATCCCTTTGTGGCCTTGTGGATTAAAGTTCAATAATTACTCGCAAGTTAGGGTAAAACATTGAATGAGATTGACATACTTTACGTATTTTATAAATATTAAATTGAGGGGCAAAATAGTCATTTAACGCAGTTATGATTTCTAGGGTTTTACACTAACCAAACTAACTTGAATAGCTTGTTTAAGGTTTAACAACCTCGGATAAATCCTAAGTTATTAACAACGAAAACACTGAACACTCTTTATTAAGTACGCGGAATTTACTCAATAAATCTAAGAAGAATAACTTGTATTAATAACTCTAAATCTGCTTATTATGCAGATACCTTTACAACTCTAAGTAATAGCGAACTTTGCTAAAACACTAAACTTGTGAAATCGTAAACTCTAAGAACTCGTACCTCTAATGCCAATCTAGGGGTCCTTTTATAGGCTCAAGGATAACCCTAGTCGGTTTACAATATGTATCCTTGTACGACAAGTAATCTAATACAGAACATTCTAGATTACAAGACTTTCTATAAATGAATAAAACAATTCTTTCAATCTTGGAGTACTTTGACCTTCATGTGCAGTACTTTGACTTTCTATTTAGCAGTACTTTGACTCTTTGACTTTTTCCAGTTCTTTGTCGTTTACGGTACTTTGTCTCTGCAGTACTTTGTCAGTCTTCAGTACTTTAACTATTTAGCACCTTCATATCCCAACAATCCTCCCCTAACTTGAATTCTACTTGTTTGACTTCAAGTTCCTTTGTGAATTTGTTCTTTATCAGCTTCATCTTTAAGGACAGATTGTATCTTGATCTTTTGATAGTATCTTTGTAGTTTGTGCTTTATCAAAGTATCTCTAGAATCATTCTTTTCTGTGACATCCAAAGAATCTCCATCTTTTGATAACACGAGCAACATATGACAATTTGTACATTAATTCGGTTTAAGTTGCATACTATTCTCACTTCCGGTGTGTTAACTCACAGTGAGAGGTGAATCTTGAAATTTAATGGTTTTAGTCTCTTAACCAAAGCCATTAACTCCGGGTAGCCAAATGTTTTGGTGTGTAAGACCATGGTACATTGATAACCATATGATTTTAGCAAATCACCGACTATCATGATTTGTTTTGTCTTTACCAAAAGGTACCTTACGGACTAGTTAGTTCTTCTTATCAATGGTGAACTAATTACCAATAATGGTTTTCCGGACCTTTACCACAAGCCATTTTCTTGTGGGCTAGCCAACTCTTCGCATTAAGCGATATGGTGAGTTGATTACCATACAACTTATTAGCAAGTTGTCAATTAAAAGCAGTTTGAGATATCTTTACGAGCCGTTTGCTCATGGATTAACCAATCATTTTGTAACCATGGTGGATTGATAACCTATTGATGTTACCATCTCAAAACCATTTATTCATCCTTTGTTTCAAAATACTTAACAAAAGATTTCTTCTAAAACTTTTAACTGGTTTAAAAAGCTGCAAGCAGTACTTTGATGAAATCTTGTTTGATCGTGATACTTTGAATAAAATCGATATTTCAAAAATAATATATTCAAATAAGATTCATACCAGTTATTCATCCTCTTCAGCAATAATAGTCCATTCAATTATCAAATTGATGACCATGCAAGCAATTTCATTATCCTCTTCAACCTCCATTCCATGTTCTAGCATCCTTCTCATAAGTTCTGTTGTAAGTGGATATCTTCTATCTGCAAACATGTGTATCATTGGTCCACTTTCTAGCTCTAGAACATGTACTCCAGATTTTTCAAAAAATCTCCAGCTAACAATCTCCCAGTTCTCTTAATTCTTCCAAATTTCATCATTACTCTGTTCTTCAGTTTCCCATGAAATTGTGAGATCTCCAAGTAAGATTAAACCAATCCCTTCTAATGGATGTTGTTCAAAATAACTTTGCACCAAATGATATAAATAGAATAAATCTACTCTATCTATGATGTGCAGTAAGTCCCATAGTCTGTTGAAAACTCTGAAACTTCCATCTTCTTTATGAAACATCATATAACTTCCATCTTTGGATTTCACAACTTCAAAATCAATTATCCGAGATCCGTTCATCTTCATATCGACATCTTCTTTGGAGTATTCAAAATCTATTACTCTGAGATAATTTCTAAGTGCATCTCTAGTCTCAGTTCTTAGCTCAACTTTTTCTTTCTTTGAAAACTGTATATCTTCAACTTCAGTTTTCCTTTTTCTTTTTCTATCCTTTTCTTTCCAAGCATCAGCATCTCTAAAATCTTTCATGCTTGCAACATTTTTCTTATATACTTCTCTAGTAGCATCATACAAATTTTTCATCTCATAATAGTTAAACCTCTGCAGTCCTTTATATCATTGCTTCTTCAGATAAGCCATCATTTGATTCCTTTCTTTAGCTTTATTAATTGTTCTTGGTAAGAATGAAACAGGAATAGGTGACTGTAATGGTTCAGTAGCTTCATCATTTAACTCCTCTTGCACTTTCTGAGCTATTTCTCTATTCTGAGCTTCTTCAATCTCCCTAGCTTCTCTATCTTGAGCATTTAAATCTTCTTGTACTTTTCTAGCAGCAGCCTTATTCCTAGATACTTCAATTGCTCTAAGATCAGCTAAAGTTAACTTCTTCTTAGTTTCTACCAAGATCCCTTTTCCTTTATCTTTAGGATCAATTTCAGGTTGAGATGCTATTGTTTGTTCCTCTGCAACTTCAGAAATAGTAACACCCTTTGGCCTTGATAAATCATGAAGTATGGTTGCAATCAGTTGATCATCACTTTCAGTTCTTTCAGTGACAGTTGTTGAAGCACCAGTTTGTTCTTTATGAAGAACAGTTGAAGGACCAGCTTCTTCTTCAAAATCTAATATTCTTGGAGTTATTACTTCTTGTCTAAAGATTCCATGAACATCAGTACTTTGTTCTTCAGTACCTTGTACAGCAGTACCTTGAACTTCAGTCCTTTCTTCCTCAGTACTTTCAATAACAACATGTTCTTCAGACTTTTCATGTTCTTCAATACCTTATGGTTCATTTGCCTTAACCAAATCTTCTTTCAAATTCATTTCTTCTAAATTCCTCCCTAATTGGACAGAAGATGGTTTATGAACCTTTTTGCCTTCGGATTTCTTCTTAAACTGCCTTCGGCGCTTGTGTTCTTCCTTAACCCATAAGCGATAACGTTTAATAAAAGGTGCAACATAATTCTTTAACCTTCTAAACTTGAGCTTCAATTTCTTAATCTGTTTAGCTTGAGCCTCAGTAGTCTTTTTCAATTTAACTAACTCCCTTGTCAAAACATAATTATCCAATGTGATTTCGTTAGGGGATATAGAATGTGACGCATCTCCTTGAATTGGTGAATGTTCCTCTGGTTGAAAATCAGGAACAGTTGTTGTGGAGATGGAGAAGGTGAAGCTATGATATCTGTTTGAACTTGATTGCTTGGGAAGCGATGCCTTGTGAAAATGCATTACATACGGATTAGCGTACTTGCGTCATGCGTGCTTGCGGTGCGATACCATCACTTTCTTCACTAGCTTGAAGATCGACTCTAAGAGCTTGAACAACTTCCATCGTAGAAGTAGTTAAAGGAGTGTCTTGACCTCTGAATAAGGCACTTTTTCTTTCCATAAAGGTAAAAATCTTGGCTTGTTGTACTATAACAGGTAGTAAATCTGTAGGCTTTGGTACATCAGCAAGTTGTTTATTGAGGAACACTTGAAAAATTATGGTAGCTCTTTGGTAAGAGCGACTTTTGGTGGTTTAGGTTGTCCTTGACTTCTATTGGTTGGAACAACTTCATTACCATTGACAATTACATTCCATAAAGCATAGTGCATAATGGCAATGTACTCCTAATCTTCATACACCATAAGTCATATTAGCACTTCTTAATGATTGGAATCCTAAGTGAGGTGATTGATGGTGGTGGAGCGACTTCGATGAACATCTTTAAGTTTATTGTTGTGGGGTTTCTTCAGTCGGAGTTTCCACAAGCTCGATACCACTTGTTGGATCGATATACTCAACCAAACTAACTTGAATAGCTTGTTTAAGGTTTAACAACCTCGGATAAATCCTAAGTTATTAACAAGAAAACCTTGAACACTCTTTATTAAGTCGTGGAATTTACTCAATAAATCTAAGAAGAATAACTTGTATTAATAACTCTAAATCTGCTTATTATGCAGATACCTTTACAACTCTAAATAATATCGAACTTTGCTAAAACACTAAACTTGTGAAATCGTAAACTCTAAGAACTCGTACCTCTAATGCCAATCTAGGGGTCCTTTTATAGGCTCAAGGATAACCCTAGTCGGTTTACAATATGTATCCTTGTACAACAAGTAATCTAATACAGAACATTCTAGATTACAAGACTTTCTATAAATGAATAAAATAGTTCTTTCAATCTTGCGGTACTTTGACCTTCATATGCGTGCTTTGACTTTCTATTTAAGCGATACTTTGACTCTTTTGGCGTTTCCATTTCTTTGTCATTCGATACTTTGTCTACGATTACTTTGTGGGTCTTGATACTTTAACTATGTAGCACCTTCATATCCCAGAAAGTGATTGGTGTACTAGTTTGATAACTTTTCACAATTATCATAATTTTTACGTGGACCCAACAACAAGATAGAGCTTATTAACGCTAGTATCTAAACCTGACACGAAAAAAAAAAAAAAAAAAAAAAAAAAACTGAATTACCTCATGTATGCATCACCATGCTTCCTTAGCTTCCACTTACCGGCATCCTCTCTTCTTCTTCCACGTCTAGTTCATCTTGTTCTTCTTATTCATGTCTCATTACCCACTGATCCATTTCATCAACACCTAATCTTTTTGCTCCATCCTAATCTTCTCCATTAAAGTGCTTCTTGACCCTCCTTAACAACGTCAAAATAATTTCCCATCATACATCAACTTATCCATGAATGCGCTGCGATTCTTAACTTCTTGATCTAAACTTGGATCCTCGAATGTTGGATTAATCACACTCTGTAGATGACTTAGATGTCAATTGATTTCATAATCATCACTAACATATCAAATTCTTTAAGCTCGTCCAATGTTGGTAGTGACGTGGCGCTGGGATTGGATGATTGACATATATCAATGCAAGATAATAACGGTTTGCGCGCAGGTCAATTAACAAAAACTAACATACTTTCAAGCCCATACGGTAAAAGGTCATTCATGAAGCTTAGTATATCGTATCACCTTCATAATCGGAACGAACTTGAGCCAAAATGCGACTCGGATGAGTCTTTGAACAAAGACAACGCTTTCAACATCTTTTCGACCAGCGGTTGTGATTGTAGCGACCTATGGATGATACGGTTCCATTCTCACGGGCGTTTTACGGTGACAATAACGCCATTTTCATCATTAGAATTCACGGTAAACAAATTCTCACCATTGATCGAATTTTCGCACCGGTTACCTATAAACCCGCTCTTAACTTGTTCAAAAATTGGTAATTCATAGGATGAATAACGGTATCGATGCAAAAGATGCTAACATCGATCGGTGCGGAAGGCTAGTACACCATCCGGCATAAGTATCAAAATTCATAAGCTACGAAAACTATTAAATGGATCCTCGCCCTTGCGAAACCATCCATAGACCTTTGAGTTATCCATCCGAGCTCGTGGTGGCGCTTGGTAGCTATCGGCTTATCTTTTGGTGGGAAGGATATCCCATTTAGAGATTTTTCCCCAATTACAACATCAATATTTTTTTACCTCAATCTCACCAAGCCCAAATCACGTATGGAAACTCAATATCAAATGCTAATATGCACACAAACTAGATAGCAATAACAATTGCTTACAAATCCCAACAAACAAAACTGACTCCACTTTTATTTATTTTTGGTATAAACCGTAACATAAATAATTTAATCTTACCATAAAGCCCTAATCTATTGACGATAAAAATAAACTTAATACTAATTTGGGAACACGATGAAGTAACAAAATCAAGCACTAGTGCGTGTGTAAACTAAATAACAACTACAACGATAAATAACAAATTGTCATTAATCACCAATTAACTAGACTTCCTTCCTGTTTATTTCATTTTGTATCAATTACAAAATTAAATTACCTATCTCAATGCACCAATACCTAATATGTGTCCTAAACTTAAACTCATATTAATTTATGCATAAACTTACATTACTCGCCATAATTGTTTAGTCCTACAAACAAGTCAATCAACGACTTCACACATTCACCTCATACAACCTATGCCAAATCATTCATATATTATGCTAGAGAATTTAGATTTTCACATAGATTTGTACAACCGATTTCATAATCGTCACTAAACATATCAAATTCTATAAGCTCGTTCTATGTTAGTAGTGAACCGTAGCACTCTGGATTGGATGATTAACATATATCAATGCAAGATAATAACAGCTTTTACAAAACTAACAAACTTTCAAGCACGAACAAAACCAAGCCCACATCAATTTATAAAACTAACAAACTTTCAATAAAACCAAGCCAAATGACTAATACTCCAACACTTGTTTTAATAACTTGGAAGTTAAAATTCTAAATTTTGATGTAAACATTAAATAATGTTACCTTTGGAAAGTGCGAGTACATTCGGAAAATTGATTAGGAGGAGTATCATGAGAGAAAGTAACACTACAGAGAGGAATTCAAAGTTTTCATTTGAATGTTAGAAT
This sequence comes from Chrysanthemum lavandulifolium, assembly GCA_022545495.1. NCBI lineage: Eukaryota > Viridiplantae > Streptophyta > Magnoliopsida > Asterales > Asteraceae > Chrysanthemum > Chrysanthemum lavandulifolium. Next base: position 10,431,334 of record CM040240.1, on the reverse strand, counting down.
GAAAAATGGCGCTCAATTTTAGGATGGGGAGTTTTTGGCGGGTTAAAGACTTGCTTTCTAATTTATACAAAAAACATGTTGTTTAAAGTCTAAACAATTTGAAAGACTACCAATTTTAAAGTGTTGTTTTCATTAGGCTTATTTTGTTGACCCCAATTCACCCTATTCGGCTCGGTTTACTTGGGTCAATTCTGGTCAACCCGTCTAACCCATGTCTTAAATAAGGTCGGGTTAAGGTATTTGCCTCAACTCGAATTGACCCGAACCCAACCGAGTCAACCCAACTAACATTCCTAGTAGAGACATGTAATAAAATACCTAAATTAATTTAATAGACGCTACTTTTTGTTGATCATACCTTTGATTGAATCAATGTCATCAACTAGGCACAATTTATAACACTCGTAACCGTATCTATGCAAAACTAATCTTAGAATATAACTTTTTTTCTTTATATATTTCAGATGGATCGTAGTACATGGATGCACAAGATAGGACGTTTTACCCCTGAATACATGAAAGGACTGTCTGAATTTATTAAAGGCGCTAAGGATCATCGAGAAAGACAGGAGAGACAAAAATTTCTTGTCCTTGTAAAGAGTGTAGAAATAATGTGTCCACTACCGATCTTAAGATTATTAGACGTCATCTCATACAACAAGGGTTTGACAAAGAGTATACTTCTTGGACTTTTCACGGTGAATCACAAGTTGAGAGTCACACATTTGTTTTAGACATTGATCACGATGAGAATCATAATCCTAACGATGACCATCATGTTAATATAGATGAGATGTTACGTGATGTGGAACGTGATGTTGCTGAAAAGGATATTAAAAAATTGCAGCAATTGTTTGTCGATACAGAAAAACCATTGTATAGCGGATGTAAGAAGTTCACCATACTTTCTTTAGTGGTGAAACTGTTGGACATAAAAGAGAAAAATGGTTGGAGCGACAAAAGCTTCACCACCCGATTAAAGTTGTTACACGAAGCGTTCCCTGAAGATAATGAGTTTCCTGTTTCAACGTATCAAGCGAAAAAACTAACGTGTCCCATGGGATTAGAAGTGGAACGAATACATGCATGTCCAAACGATTGTATATTGTACAGAAAAGGGTACAAAGACCTACACGAATGTCCTATATGTAATGAATCGAGGTATAAGGAAAAGAATTTAACGGAACTAAATAGCGATGTGACAAAGAATGGCCCCCTGATAAATTTTTGTTCTATCTTCCCATCATACCTAGATCGAGAAAGTTATATTCAAACCCCAAGGATGCCAAATTGTTGCGTTGGCATGTTGAAGAGCGCAAAAAGATGAAAAAATGAGACATGTGGCTAATTCTCTTCAATGGAAAAATATTGATAAAAAGTTTGATAAATTTGGATCTAAGATTAGAAATATACATTTTAGACTTAGTTCAGATGGACTTAACCCGTTTAGAAGCCTGAGTACTCGTCATAGCACTTGGCTGGTTCTTCTATGCATGTATAATCTCCCACCTTGGTTGTGCATGAAACGGAAATACATCATGATGTCATTATTAATTCAAGGTCTGAAACAACCTGGGAACGATATTGATGTGTATTTGGATCCGTTAATAGACGACATGAAAAAATTGTGGGATTCGAGCGTTGAAGTTTGTGATGCGTAAAAGAAAGAGAGTTTCACATTGTTTGCCATGATTTATTGTACTATAAGTGATTTTCCAGCATACGGTAACTTGTCATGTTATGGTACGATAGGGGAGAAGGCATGTCCTGTTTGTGAAAAGGACACTTAATCTCAATGGTTGACTAATTGTAGGAAAACAATATATATGGGACATCGAAGATTGCTTGAAGAAGATCACCCGTACTGAAAAAAAAATTGTTTGATGGTATTATAGAACGTAGAGTGATGGCAGAACCATTGGATGGATACGATTTACTTTCCCAAGTTGTGGATTTAAATATTGTTTTTGGAAAAAAAGTTAAGGCACCTCAAAAAAATATTTGGAAAAAAAAGTCAATATTTTGGGATTTGAAGTACTGGAAACATTTGCAAGTCCGACATTGTCTTGATGTTATGCATATCGAGAAAAATGTTTTTGAAAGCTTGTTAGGCTTATTATTAAACATTCCAGGAAAAACTAAACACGGAATTAATGCTCGAAAAGACATGGTAAAAATGGGAATTAGAGACGAGCTCGCACCACAAGAGACGAATAGTAAGAAAATGTATTTGGCGGCGGCTTGTTATACCATGTTGAAGGCTAAGAAAACCATATTTTGTGAATTCTTACACGGTGTTAAGGTCCCATCTGGCTATTCTGCTAACATTAAGAAGTTGGTTTCGATGAAAGACTTGAAGTTGATTGGCATGAAGTCCCATGATTGTCATATTTTAATGACGCAGATGATTCCGGTCGCTATTCGCGGAGTACTGCCACCTCGAGTACGACACACAGTCACAAAGCTTTGTCTCTTTTTTAACATGATTCATTCCAAAGTTATTGATCCGGAAAAGTTGGATGAATGGCAGAGTTATATTATTCTTACTCTTTGTGAACTCGAGATGTACTTTCCACCTTCCTTTTTTGATGTCATGGTTCACCTCGTATCTCATATTGTTAGAGAAATAAAGGCTTGAGGTCCTGTATTCTTGCGATACATGTATCCATTCGAGAGGTATATGGGTTTCTTAAAAGGGTATGTAAGGAACCGATCTCGACCAGAAGGTAGTATTATTGAAGGGTATGCTTCCGAAGAAGTAGTTCAGTTCTGTACAAACTATATGGAAGGTGTCCCAAATATTGGCATTCCGCGATCTCGACACGCGGGTAGACTTGATGGGAAAGGGACAATTGGGCGCAAAGATGTCACACCGAACAACAATGATTTAGAGCAAGTGCATTTTACCGTATTGCAAAATATGACATGTGTTGACCCATACATACACGAGCACATGTCATATTTAAAACAAAATAACAGCCATCGAGGTCAGCTTTGGTTGGAAGCTGAGCATACAAGAACATTTTCAAAGTGGTTTGCAGATAAAGTTAGTCGTATATTTCCAAATCTTGATCCAGAATTGGCACAATTAGGGTACCGACCACGTCGTGTTTTTCAATATCAAGGATACGACATTAACGGATACATGTTCTACACCAAACAACAAGATGACAAAAGTACAATGCAAAATAGTGGAGTGACACTTATAGCAACAATGACAGATTCATTGAGGATGACAAGCTCAAAAAAGTCGTATTATGGTGTCATTGAGAAATATGGGAATTGGATTACAATTTGTTTGTTATACCCATATTCAAGTGTAAATGGGTCAATAACAGGGGAGGTGTTAAAGTTGATAAGGATGGTTTCACGTGTGTCAATCTTTCCACAAACAACTACATATCTGACCCATTCATTCTAGCAAACCAAGCCACCCAAGTATTTTTTGTTGAGGACTCAAAAGACAAGAGATGGCACATTGTCATGCATGGTAAACGACATATAGTTGGTGTTGATGATGTTGCAGACAAGGACGACTATAATCAGTTTGACGAGCTACCTCTATTTTCTAGTGGCATTCAATCTTTAGATGAAATTCTTGATGATAATGTTTATTAAAGATCGGATCATCAAGAAGGACACGAAGAATGACGAGTCAGGTAATAAAGTAAGGGCTTTACTAAAGTTATAACTAAATTTAAGCTAATATACTTATTTTATTTATACATTTATTATTTTTGCAGGCGCAACAAACCGAAAACATAACCGAATAAATCAAATAAATAGCGTATATTATATGCAATAATATCTTTTCTCCAACTAAATAAGTCACTAAATAATTTGATCGTTTATATATAAAAAAAAAAAAAAAAAGATAGATCTGTACAGGACTACAACCCACGATCCATACGTCTCCCCCAAACTTTCCCCCCAATTTTTACCGCTATCACAACACCACGATCCTCCACCTTCACAGCTTCGCTCTCAATTGATTTCCCGCCAATCGACCCCTAACCACCACCCTCTTATATATGATGTTGTTTACATCATTTGACAAGATATTAAACGCAATCTTTTTTATCATATCGTATCCCAAACCAGAATTCTTATGTCTTTTCTGTGGGAATTAGCCTTTGGAATACATGAAGGAAAGGTACTCCCATTTGCTTATAGCTTTTTGAATTGTCATCGTCATATCGCCAACACTTATAGTTTTCAGGTTTTTGTTGTTTTACTCAATATTCATTATTCAGATTTTCATGTTTCATCAAGTAGAGTATGAAGAGCATCACTGTATTACCTTTTTATCTTAAGTTTCTATAACTAGTAGTTACCATATGAAGAATACTTTTCTAAAGTTAGATTAAGGAGGAAGGTTATTAGGCTTTAGCACAACTGATATAGAATATTAATTATATGGAGTTGATGAGGAGTCTGTTAACTAGCATGTTTGTTTGGTGGTTTGGCCTTTGGGTCATATATGATGTGTATGGTAGACTAGACTGCGAGTAGGTGGTGTTTGTTTTAGCTTATTTTGTTAGGCATGTCACTTTTCCTAAATTCGCATAAGATTAATGCAGATAGAGTTTGGTGGTGCCTTTGCTGACCACTTAAACGAGAAAGGGAAAGGATCAGGTGATAATGAGATGGGATATGTTGAAAGAACTCTTGGCTTTTGCACTCGAGATTTGGATGATAGAGATCTCAGAGTGGTAACATTTCCTACTGAATCTCATATATTTTTACGTTATACTTTAACTATTAAAATTTAGTCTTTCCGTTGAAATATTTATGTTAACTCAAATGTGCATCAATTCTTGAAAGGTTAAGCATTTTTAAGATGTTGAAAGTATCATTCTAATTTCATGTAATTTTTTGTTTTCACATTAAATCCTTTCTATTTTATGTGGCTCGTTAAATCTATTTGGAATATAGGTAACATATATTGTTGGAGGTACGATAAGGTTTAGCAGAATGGAATTATTATCTTATAAATATATTATCTGTTATTGAGCTTGTTTTCAAGTTATAAGTCGTAATAATCACTTAAGCTTGAAAAAAATGTGATTGTGAAAAGTAAGCCTGCTTGATGAAGACACTAAACTTTTCATCAAAGATGCAATTAATTGGTTATGTGGCCATGTTTTGAAGTATTTTTTCTGGGCCTTTGTATGATCTGTACTTTGTTTTTGTTTGACCTCGGTATATGTACGTGGATTGTATTTGAGTTTGTTAGTGTTCTTTGAATCCAATGTGGCATAATCACCGTCTGCTAAGCTGTTTGGAATTTCTTATTTTATATAGTAGTATCATAGTCAATCTGCATTCCAGGTGTATCTGTAATTATTAGTTACATATTACTTATTCATGTGATTGACAGACGAGAGCTGGCTAAGGATGTAGTGGAGCTTTTGACTGCTGCTGCAGATGGAGCAAAATCTATGATTGATGCAAGTGATAGACTGATATTGTACATTGAGATAGCCCTTTTATATGGAACTGTTGGTTACGAGAGGAAAGCTGCCTTTTTCTCCAGACAGGTGGCTCAGCTATATTTGCAACAAGAGAACAGTTTGGCTGCTATTAGTGCCGTGCAAGTGTTGGCGCTGACTACAAAAGCTTATCGTGTTCAGAGTAGAGCTTCCATTCCCAAGCATGCTATTTCTAATGTAAGCATTAATACTGATTTTTCATCATATGAAGCATTGTTAACATAATATCAAAATCAGTCAATAACTGTCTGCCATTTACTAGTTAGTTTGAGCATCCCTTAGGATTATGTTCTAATTACATTTATAGGCCATCATACTTGATTTCTAAGCACGTGGGTTGTGGAATTTTCAGTCATGTGTACCCAATGTAGCCACCTCTGTTACTTCTTTTAGCAACCATATGTTTAGAAGATTATAGTGTAAGGTATATGCTTAGGGAGAAATAGGTATAGTTGGTTGGTTTAGCATAGAACAACATGAAAATGGTACGGTAAATGATAAATAGCAAGATAATTTATTCGAACGATTGGCACGAACAATATAAGTTCATAATTCTGGAAAATAAGATAATACAAATAGATTGGTTAAATTATTTTTTTAAATATCACTTCATGTTCAGCTTATCGTTTTATTTTCGCAATACACATTTGGTCATCAGTCAGGAACTAACTTTGATTGTCGAAGAGTACGTTATACTAATATTGACTTTTGGTTTCAAAACTAACTTTGCATATTCAGACTCTGAAATTGGTTTCAAAACTAACTTGACACCCCTAGCTGTATAATATGCTTGCTTGCTTGTTGTGCTGCTGTAATCTAGTTTCAGGGTCTGTTTGGTATGGCTTATTATAACTTGGGTATCGGCTATATTTATACTACTATATAAAACATTTAAGTTGTGGGCTCCACAAAAAATTAAGATAAGGAGCTCCAATCATTGAGTGACATATGTCACTTCTCTAACTAAAAAATAACAAAAAGAGAGGAGCTCTAACAAAATAAAATAAAGAGCTCCAATAATGAGGTGACACGTGTCACTTCTTAACTAATTAATCACCTTTATTTTTAAATTTAAATATATTTTAACTCGTTTAATTTTGTTATGATCTAATTTCACCATATTTTTTAAAATTTTGTGCTCTTTAATTCAACATCCATTTTGATATATTTTTATGAGTTTTTAGTTTTTACATTTTTAGTAGGTTTATTTTATTTTGATTCAAAATTTTATAACTTTAACCTTTATTTCAATCAATACAAGCGTTATCTATCAAAATCATTTACTTTTGGGAAAGTGTTTGATGGGAAAGAGATTATGAAGGTCTTTTTATATGCGGGAATAATGATGTTACGGGAAAGATACGGAAAACCCAAACAAACACATACAACTAACACATATACATTTGGAGTGTTGTGAAATGAATTCACTAAGCGGGTAGGGAATTGCGAGGAGAGTTGGGTTAGCAATTCATTTACTATATTTATTATATAATTATATTTATCGCCGCCGCTGTGCGCGGGTATCCAACTAGTATATTTTAATGAAGTGATGCATGTTGTATTGCAGGTTCGCACACTTTGTTGATCTAATTGAAAACTACATTAAAAGAGAAAAGCTCGGGTGCAAAGTACATGTGATATTGCAAAGAAAGATGTATAACTTGTATTGGAGAGAAGCAGCCTAAAAATGAAATATGCTTCTAGCTAGATACCGTAATAAATTGTATGCTAGATTTTAAGTTTGTATAAATAGAATAAGTTCAATGATAGAAAATCTGATTTTAGGTTGTTATATTGGCATGTATCAAGACTTGTGCACTTTAATTTAGTTGTACATTATGGAATTATGAAATTTTATATTTTTCGCAAAAATAAAAATTATTTTTTAAAGAATGAAATTCTCACCAAAATTGGTTCTTATATAAAAATTGGTCTCTTTTCTCCATGCTAGTGGCATGTAGACACCAGCTAGTGGCATGTAGACACCAGTTGTAGACACTGGTTCTTACGAGCAAAACCGGTTTTGATGTTCATATTAGACACCGGTTGTCGAACCGGTTTCTATATGTTTTGGTTATAGAGATACCCCCTCGCCTAGAGTGGTTCCTAAAGCACTCTCCATGAGCCATTCTAACCAATCTTTATGAGATTTTTTGTATGCTTGGGAGGTTTTGCGTAAGCATAAGAAATGGGACACGCCGGATCCGGTTGATTTAACCGGCGATGTCCCAAGCCAAACAAACAAGGCTTTGTTTGGTCATGATGAACAACCACGCCCCATGGGAAACTATGGCAAACGAGTATCGTATCAAACGTGAAACCGCCCAAGCGGCGTATCGGTCCTAACAAGTCAAAGATGAAACAATACCAAGGTTGGAAGAGATAAAGTTTTTGATGGTTGACACTGAAGGCAAAGATCCAAATGTCGTGGCTTAGATCAATGACGAAAAAGACCGAATCATCAAAAAATATAACTTGCAACCTCGTCAGTGGATTGTATTCTCGTCATTTCCTTTATGTTGTAACGTTTAATTTTCAGTATCTTTTTTTATTTCGTTGTAACTTTTTTTTTTTTTTTTTTTTTTTTTATTATACTATGTTTTCAAATTAATGATATGTTTTTTAATAAATGAAGTTTTTTTTTAGTTTAGGGTTGAAATTGAAAATATCAAATGTTAAAGTTTAACTTGGGATGTTTTTTGGGTGAGTTAAGGTGAAATGTTAAAGCTGATGTGGCACGATGTTAAAGTTTAACTTGTGTTATGATTGCTAGTGCTCTTAGTAAGTGATGAGAATGATGGTATAATTACGGTCTTGTTTTATTATATAGATAAATACACTACTAAATAATTAGTTACATGAGCATATATGTGGACAAATTTTGTAAATAAAAAGCTTAGATTACTTATGTTGGAGCAGATTAAAAAAGTCAAGAATTTATATTCATTTTCGAATGATGATGCAAATGAAGTTTGAAATATTTAATTTTATAATCAACTTCACCAACATATGTATCCGAAAACATAGTAATATTCAAGACATGTGTGATTGTCATTCTTTATACAATTTAAACAAGAAAGATTTCACTTCTTTAACCTATGTGGGATTTAAAGTTGGAATGGTTTTGATCAAATAATGTACACATCCCTACATGTTGACTCTTGCATATCTATATAACATTTATTTGTTCGTTATATACTCATATAGTGTTCGTACTTTGAAGCGACTTTGATAATAGGGTGCCATTGTTTAATACGGTTATTAAGTGACAACGCTATTGCATTAAGCGATCCGCAGGAGGTTCACCTCATCTTTTCGTTCTTTTTGTTCGGTGTGGCCGAGGAGAAAATTGGCTATACGCCTATACTGCAACTCGCTTTCTGCTTTCTTGATTCCGGACGAATACAATGGGTCAAATTATACCGTACTTCTAAACAAGATACCACATTCGGTCTCGGTCTCGGTCCCGGTTTACCTAGTCGGTCTTGGTCTTGTCGTAGCTTGGAGTTTTTAGTTGTGTTTTCTCAATTTACAATTCGTTAAATCCTGAATACAATGGGTCAAATAATATGGCTAGGCAAGTTAGGTGAATCGGTCGAAACATTTAGTTGCATAAACATATGAACAATCTTTGTAAATAAAAGGTAACTAAGTTAGTACATTACCACGTACAAGTGACAACAAATAATATAATATATTTGTTAAGTTAAAAGGTTAGAATTTTATGTCAATTTTTCAGTTAGACGGTTTGAAGTATATTTTTTAAGAAATATAATATACTCCAATACACCATCTAACCGAATACATGACATCATTCTCAACACGAGTTACCCGTTACGAAGTACTATATAATCAAGGAGAATTCACTTTTCTAACCTATATGAGATATAAGGTTGAATTGGTTTTATAAAAAATAATAATCGCACTATTTCTTATGTTCATTATAGTGTTACCTTAAAATACGTGCGAATGCGTAAAATTTTGTAAAAATACGAATTAAATTATAACAAAAATATATTAAAATTTGTATTGGGCCTCGAAACTTGTTAGACTTTATATCACCTCGTGACCCAACCCAACTCGTAAATGGGCCTCATGGCCGGGTCAAGCCCATGCTATATTTTTATTTGGGCCACGTTAACCACTCTAGCCCAACATAGTGCTATTCTCTTTCGGGTTTAGTCATCTCACTCGAGCCCACAACCAAGCCCAAACGAGCCTTTTTGTTTTCCAGCTTGGCCCTTCCAATTTGAAATACAAAGCCACAAGCACATTTTTGAGCATAACATGAAAATGTAGTACTCTCTCCGTCCCAAAATTATTGTCCCCTATTGATTTTTTTAGTCTTTCTTCTTCAACTTTGACCATAATTATTTTTGTTTGTGTTATATAATACTTGATGAAAAATATATGAATTTATTGGGTTTTAAATGTATTTTTATTGGTATAATTTTCATCAAGTATTATATAACACAAATAAATATATTAATGGTCAAAGTTGAACAAGAAAGACTGGTCAAAGTAAAAGTGGACAATAAAAATGAGACGGAAGGAGTAATATAATTTTGATACCACTCCTTCCTGTGACTAAACCGGTCGAGCAAACAAGGTCAAAACCAAACCAAATTCAAAACTAGAAAACCACCTTTGGATCCTAAGTGTGTGTCGTGTGTATGTAGTCAAAGAGGGACAAAGTCACCACTTTAGCCACCCTAAACATTATATAATAACCTAAACCATCACCTAAACCAAGCTTTGACCCAATTGACTTTAAGATATTGTTTATAACTTGTTGAGTATTGATGGGACTTGGCAAAGCATGCCACCATACTCGGCTCCAACAATGCATGACCAAAACCAAATACATTGTAACACATGCCTAATAAGAATAGAAATAGATAATCTAGGAGATTAAAAAAAATAGGAAGACCATGCTCATGTTTACTTTATAAACCTTCCAAAACTTAGAAGGAATATCAAACACACACTCTTTTACTATCTCACTCACACTCACTTTGAAACTCAAATCGTCCACTGTGGAAGACGAACAAGAAAAGGGAAGCAAGGTGTGCTAAAGCAAAGGTTAGAGGAAACATAAGGAAAAATATTAGTCGAGTAGCGAGCAAGGGGATTCTCGTGTTTATTTCTACTCGTTTGTCACACTCACGTATCATCTCCACTCCAAGAGAGTGTTGTAAGCTCTTCTAAACCCACGTCAATTTCTTTCGTTATGATAGATATCACACGTATATATAAGTTGTGTGCCTCATAATAGATCAAAGATATAAAAATGATGGCGAATTAACGAGACACCAACAACTCCTTTAGCTAAGTCACGCACACATGCTACCACTAAACTTACGTCCTAACAAGTTATACGTTTTTCTAAATACTTAATCTCGATATCACTTATTTTTATGAGCATATGTCGTATATATATCAAATCTTTTATAGTCACACGACAATTTCCTTATTAAATAAAGTCTATAAGACATGAGAGATCACATTTCGACACTCGTAATCAACCTAAGAAACTCCCTAAACCCCCACCTCGTTCCATTTTAAAAATCAAACAAAACACTAATGGGCCTGCATCCCAATAAATAAGCCCGTTAAGCCCAAACAAAGCCTAACGAAAGTCCAACCCGGCCCAATAAGTTAAAAATAAGTCAATAAGCACTAATGTAAAGTTGGAAATAAGTTGAGATCATTTTTACAAAGTTTCGTTTTATACAAATGATTTCGGATGTGTTTTGCAAAATGTGTTAAATTGGGGGTTAAAACCGTAACTTTTAAAGAGTAAAGGGTCATTTATACGTGAAATAAGTACTTTATGAAAAGTCTAGGGTCTGAAATTGATGTTTCCGAAAGTATAAGGGCAACTTTTACCTATGCATGTGCGCATGAAAAACCACAAGGACCAATCCTATAATTAACGAAAACTTGTATTAATAAACTTTTGGGTTAAATGTGACAAGTGTGAAAAGTAAAGGTTTTAAATATATAAAGCTAACTAAAGGGACTATTTTCGTAAATTCAGTTTTACCAATATTGCATTTCAATATAGTTAGTATATACCATTTATCTGTTTATAATAGATCATTGTTCTTTGTAGCTACTTTAAATAGTGTGAAAATTTAAATACGGTTATTGAGTGACGACGCAATTTGATTCGGAGATCGTCTTATGCAACTCATCTACTGTAGTAAACCAATGGACATTGCAAGCGTGATGGCGATAATATATAGTTATAAATGAAATAAAGGTTAAAGTTGTAAAATTTGAATTAAAATAAAATAAACCCATTAAAAATATAAAACTAAAAGCATAAAAATGTATTAAAATGGATGTTGAATTAAAGAGTATAAAATTTTAGAAAATATGGTGAAATTAGATTATAAAAAAATAAGTAGATAAAAGATATTTTAATTTGAAAATAAAGATGAATTTTTAATTGAAGAAAGTACATATCGTTTTATAATTGGGCTCCTTATCTTAATTTTTAGTGGTTAGGAGTTAGTTGGGGTTTGTTAGAAGTTAGAGCTGGGTTTGTTAAGTGACACGTGTCATCTCATGATTGTAGCCCTTATCTTAATTTTGGTTAGGAGTTAGGCTTGGAATTCTTTCCATAATAAGCAAGCTTAATTTTAAGCATTTTAATTTTAGAAGGCTAAATACATTATAAAGTAGTATAGATAAGTATTGTACGTTGTAGGTAGTTTAGTTCAAGCGTATAAGAGAATGAACAAATACAAAAAATGTGTTGTACATTGCAAGTAGTTTAGTTCAAGCGTATAAGAGAACAAATACAAAAAATGTCAAGCGTATTATAGTTGTTTTCCAACGTAATGTTCATCAACGAAGTTTGACTATATCAGTTTCATAATCAACTTTTTTGATAATAGTACGAAAGTTTTAATACGTTTATTAAGTGACGGTGCAATTGAATTCGGAGATCCTCATGAGGGTTTACTCTTACATTTTCGTTCTTTAATGGGTCGATTTGGGATGACAATATCTCAAACAGGTACAGTGGGTTGAATCAGTATTCCCTAAATGGAAACGGGTCGATCTGGTCACTCAATTTATAGGTGGCCAAAGTCTTTTATTAATGCATACAACCTTCTAATAATACTAATTGAAGATTTGGACTATTGTTGTATGTAAGAAAATTTGGAGACTGGACAAAAAGTGTTTTCATGTCAACCCATTCTGACCAGACGTATATCAAAATATGTCCCGTGTCCACCTAAACACATGTTAACCTGTTACTTAATGCACTCATCTTGCCATCTATAATATCCAATTTAGATACTCATACTGGCATAAATCTCAAAAATATCAGACCAAAAAAGTATTATATCGTGTTATAGATATGCTGAAATGCCCAGTGACGAAAATAGAAGATGGAAATGGTCAACTAATTGGATGGCATTATTTCTTGTTCTAAATAGCATTCATGTTCCTTTATTACAGAATAGTGAGAAAGACTATACTGTGTGGAAATGCAATGATGGGAGAACTATACATTTTGTTACTCAGCAAGTTTGGCAAGATTGTATGGAACAATTGCCAACTGATCCATGGTGTTCTTGTTCTAAATAGCATTCAGTTCAGCCTTTTTGTTTTTTAAGCGGTAAAAATATTCAAAACAACTACTAGTAAAACATTGCAAAAATACAAAGAATTGCAATATAAAGAACAGTTCGAGATCAAAAGAACAATATAATCATATAACTTCATGGGTCAAGTAGTTTCCTGCATTTCTCTAAAACAAGTATGCTCTAAACCATGTACTCTCTAAAACAATCTTAAACTCTAAAAAACATTAAGAAAAATGTTCCACAATGTATGCTTCATTACTGTCATGCTCAAATGATTATAGTTACATCCTTCTCAGCAAATAGTACCTGCTTGCAAATAGCTAGCTTGTGTTAAATCGTTGATGGGTAAACTGATAATAATATAACTTCATGAGTCAAGTGGGTAACGGGTCAAACAGGTCATTGGTCTAATGGGTCATGCTTAGAAAATACGTCGGACGGGTCACCACTTTGTTGATACATCCACATATCAGATAATGGGCAATCTAAAAATTGTTTAACTGATCTGCAGGTAAACATAAAATATTTACAGTTAGAGCAATGGACTTACCGTCTCAAATCATAGAAGTTTCGCCAAACGGTTCTGTTTGCAGCATCCTCAATGATACCTAGCTTAACTGATTTGCCAAACTCATTCCAGAACTTGGTATATTGGGCTATTGGCCTCTCTTCTCATCATTAACCTTTGATTCTTCGATCTTTGCAACAAGTAAATTAAATATCAAAGTCAATAAATATGCATATATGTTAAGAGAGTTCTGTAATAATGGCTTAAGATCCATAATTCAAATATTTGCAATGATTATTGGTCAGCTAGAGGTGAGAGCAACAAATGTTTAGGATGCAGCATGTGTACCTTTCTTTTCTTTGTCGTGAACCTCATCAGGGGTCCTCTTCAGCAAGTTTTTAAGTTTCTTTATTATCAAGGACCTTCCCGATAAGTTTCTTTATTGTTTTTAAGTTGTTGTGTTGTTCAAGCATGTCACGAGAAACATTTAGTGGTAGGTTGTGAGAATCAACAAAACCCTGATGGAACAATAAATGTTAGCAACCATGTCCAAAGACAATTATCAATTATGATGTATTCCTTATACAGCCAAACACATTATAAACAATAAGGATAAAGAGTTACCCATAAGAGCGATAGATAAATACTCTTCTAACGTAGAGCTTGAGGTTAGATTTGTTGGCATTGTAGTAGCTCTCGTATAGATCGGTAGGAGCCTTGGGAGGCACAAATAGAAAGGCCTTGAACTCAACATCACCTTCAGCGTTGAAGTGGCTCCACGCCATTGGCTTCTAACATAAAGCTTGAGGCAACTACTGTCACAACTGCATGGCTCAAATTTCATCTTATTTACTTATGTATGACCTGTGATTTCAGCTATAATTTATCTTTAACAGTTCACACGGGTTTAAGCTTTTAGACTTTAGAATACATGGAGTCGGCCCAGCGTAAATTGTTCCAAAATGGACCTTTTGACCAAAACCCATTTTGCACATTAATTAACCCACCCCAACCCAATTTTGAGCATCAAGTAGAAATTATCAGTATTCACCTTAGCAAGAGTGTGATAGAACTTTGTGTACTCTTCTTCGGCTACCTCTGGATTTCTTAACCAGATAGCTTTAACATCGTTCAAGCGTTCCCATTCGTATGTTTTTTCCTTGATGGTTTTGGTCTTCAAATTTTCTTCAAATTCCTCCTTGTCAGAACTTCCTCTTCTTTCTCTTCACCCTCGGTGGCTTCGGCTGTTCAAACCATTCAAAGGAATTACAAGTTATTAGAGTAAAGAAGCAACATATATCATAAGTTCAACAAGGCTTTCCGACATACGTTTTTCATCACTGGAGTCATCCAGGCACCTCAACATCAAAAAGTTGTAAATTCGTGCATCTACGAATATGCAAGAGAAGACAATCGTATATAGCTACAAATGATGGAGAAAACATAGCAACATCAAGCAGCCTCATGATTGCACCACCTAAACAACCATTCTGCACCAACAAAAAATAAAATCACAACGCATATCTCATACTTTTTACAACGCTTCCCACTTGTTCAGCAGATGCCCCCATTTTCTTGTTACATTTGAATTGGTTACTGTGACAAATGCGAACCATAACTGCTGTTTGGGCACGTTCATACCTCTCTCAAACTCCTCTGGAACAACAGAATGTACAGGATCTGCTTGTCTTAAACCAACTTTTATGCCCATACTTCCCAAGAATTCAGGCATAGCATTATGAAGACTGTAGAATTCTGAACTTCCTGCGAAAGCACACATTTTGTAAATATGAGAGACAAAAAAAGATAACCGTCAGGAAGAAATTACGAAACCTAATTTTGGTTCATGACGATACTAAAATTTGGGGGAAATTACTATAGTTCAAAGTCATATTGCCCACGTAATTATAACTCAAGTAAAATTACAATTTGACCTCTATCATCAATTACTGTGACATTGTCATAAACTTATACCTTTAAATATGTATCTAACATTTCAAGTCTAATAATATAACTGAAATATTTCAAAGATAAGGAAGTTGACTGTTCTTTTTTATGTTGATATCTTGTTACTCACACCTTGATTCACTAGTTTACTACGGAGTATAATCAAGTTAGTAGATAAGGTTGGTACAGAACATTCCCTAATATATGATGCTAAAGCAGTTGCTAACTACACAGTTTCTTTGCTGTTAGTCAACTTAATTTGTGAAGGCACACTTTTCCACCCTTTACCAAATTGTGATATCTAATGATCAAAACAAGATTTTACAATTACTACATTCAAACACATGTGTAAATAAGTTGTAGCTTTATGAACAATACCAAAAGTGCTCCAACCAACTAAAAACATTGCAATTACCGCATCATTACTCTTTAACTTCTCTTATCAAGACACATTACGCATCATTTTATTAGAACATGAATCTAATAAAATTCATTATCCAAATTAAACTATATAAAACTAGATGCGGCAATTTGAGACCCATTGGTTTAAGATGGGTCTAGTTGGGTCTCTCTAATATTATAAATGGGTCTATTTGGGTATTTGATATAAAGTGCAATGGCAATTTGGGTATTTGATCTAGCAGGTCATTTTTTTTTTTTAATTTTGTTTTTTACTTTTTCATCTTTTACTCAAAAAATAAATAAAATAAAAAATAAAAAATATTGTCGACTGGACCAAAACCCATTTAGACCCTGTTTCTAGATGAACCATCCAGACCTACCTATTTTGCCACCTTTAATAAAAACATTCAGGTAACACCAATTAATCTATAACATAAACCCTAAATTAATAAATTCAAATAAAAATTCCTAATTACCTTTAATCCTATATAAATTGAGTTTATTATTCAAATACAAACAAAACCTGAACAGCTTGCCTGAAAACAGATCACGTGTTTGAGAGAACATCATCCGTAGCAGTAGCAGTTGGCCTGAGATCCTGATTCTGCCGGAGTACACCTATTAATCTAATACACACCAATTAACATAGACCCTAAATTAATTAACTTCAAATTCATATAAATTGAGTTCATTATGCAGATACGAACATTAACTGAACAACTTGCCTGAATGCAGATCACATGTTTCAGTGATTCGTTGGTTTCAAAAATGAAGGAACTGTGAAGGATAAGAACAATAACTTTTACACATTCAGTCCCTCTTTCTTATGGTAACACATATTTTCACCTTTTACTCTTCGATAAAGTCTTTTATAACAGAGTTCAGCCTGTTGTGTATATTATACTTCCTACCCCATATACTAATTGCATATAGCTTTGGAGCACACAAATCTCCCTTGGTGAAAACCGTCATTTCTGGACACCATCTAATTTCCAAGGTATCCAATGATGGAAATTTAAAAGCTTCCTTTCCTAACCAAAATCCCTCGAGACTATCAAGAAATCCAAGTTTCAAGGACTTTAGACGAGGAAACTCCACCGTAGCATTCACTATGGCATCACATTCTTCTTCTTCTCCCTTCACAATTACCTTCATACTTCCACACCCCTTTATATGTAGTTCCTGGAGTTGCAATAGACTACCAACCATGGGACATGTAAATACATATTCTAAACTATCACATCGATCAATAGACAGTCGTGTTAGGTTTAGAAACTTTAATACTGTCCCCTGCTTGCTCTTCCATATATACTTGAGACTATATAACTGATCCAAGTCCACTTGTCTCAAGTTTGGAATTTCAGCAACAGTTTGTGAATCAAATATCTCCTCAATGTCCCAACATCCCCTACAATTGACAGTTTCAAGCTTTTGCAGTTGTAACAACTTATCGGATGAGAAAAGAGTCTGTCCACCACCACTGGTGTTAACCATATCCACTTTGATCAAATTATGATAAGACCAAGGCAACCGTTCCATAGTAGTAGTGGGGTATGAGCTTGTACTTTCATAGCTTGGTAATTGGGCCTACAAGGTAAAAAAGAAAAAAGCACAAGCTTATGTTAGAGATAAGTGTACATCTAGGTTGGTTCAAAGATTAAAAAAAAAAAAATGTGAAAAATTCCACAACTAGATGCTAGTAAAATAAGCCAAAAGGCTCTACATCATTGTACAACCGTTGGGTTTTGGGGATCACATACATAACTAAACCGTTGATATTTGCTAATCATATATTACTTTTGATCCAGTAATTACGCTGTAATTTTGATGAAGAATACAATTAATTTATGCACTGTTTAAAATATTAAGTTATACACACAAGGCCTGAGTCTAGAAAAGAACCTGACATGGGAAGGTTTTTTCTTTTTTGTTTAAAATAAAAATAATACCTTATGCGAGGTGGTCGTCACATGAAAGTTAAGGCCGCATTCAACACTATGTTTGCCTAAGGTTGTATTTATGAAGTTAAGCTTCGGAGCAGTAGATTGACCATAAGTGAACAACGTTATTTGTGGGCATTCACCGATTACAACCTTTTCCAATGCTGGCCATATGAATTCATTCTTCCCCAAGAAGAAACCCACAAAGTTTGGTAGATCTACTAGTGAAAGGGATTTTAAATGACGAAAGACCACCGCATCAGATGCCGTTGTTAGCGCTCCACTTTCTTTCTTAACAATGACTTCCATTGCCTTGCAGTCCTTTACCTCTAATTCTTCGAGTTGCGTGAGGCTTTGAAGAGTGGAAAATGTGAATATATGTTCCAAAAGGCTGCACCCTTCAATTTTCAAGATCTTTAGTTTTGGAAGTTTGAGCATCGTAATATATTATAGCCTTGGAAGTGACTTTCGAGTATCATTACTACTCTTGTTGTTGATCTCTTGAGTTTCAAACACCTCTGTCATTGATTTGCAATATTTTATTTTCAGCACATGAAGCTTTTGCATTTGTCCTACAGCATACCATGGAACCACACTTGACAATGCACACCATCTTATGTTTATCTCTCTAGCATATTGGCATAAGGACCAAGAAGATAACTGAAAAGAATGAGAATGTAATTATAAAATTAACAGAGCTAATAATATTAACAAAATTAACCAACCTTTATTTTAGTCACTAAATATATAGGAAACATACCTTAAGCTGGTCATGAATTTCAGTAGATATACCATTGGTACTACCACCAATACACTTGAGCTTTTTGAGGGTAGACAGGTCAAGAATGTCTAAATGAGGGAAGAGACGGGTGTTTTTGAGGCTATCAGTAGAGTGGTCTCTGTTTGAAACAACCTCTTCAATACCATCACAATAGTCTATATCAATTTTCTTTAGGTTGGAAAGAAGTTTCGCCATGAGAGGCGAAAACATGTACTTGATGCTATGGCATTTCTCCATTGTTATGGTTGTGAGGTTATGGAATGAGGACTGTGACTGTGGTTTTTGAAGAATTAAGAATTCATTCCAATCGCACTTCCACACATGACTCATCCTCCCCATATCCTCTAACAGTAATTTTTCAAGATAGGGGAGTATTTGAGTATTGTGAGGTGATTCTCTACTACTTGGAGTCGTTATCTCAAAGACCACCTCCACATCTTTATTGTCCAACAACCAAAGTTCATGAATGTGATGAAAAGTGGGTAATAGAGAGGATGAAAGTGCAACTTTAGAAACATCATCATTCACTTCCTCCCTCGATGTGGGTATAACATTAATCTGCATATTACAACCATAAATGTTATAATTTTTAGAAAAAATAAAAAAATAAAAAAACAATCTAAGGAATATTTGAATGTGCGACAAATGATCCCGGATGAATGTTCGTCATTTGTATTATTCTTTTGAGACCATAGGTGTCTTTTCGGTAGTAATATTATATTATTCAAAATGTATGAAAACCTTTACTTCTAATATTATATTATTTTTTTATATTAAAAAATAATAAATAACATTCAAGTCATTTATGTTAGTTTTAAGTACCTCTTGATCTTGGTTACTCTCAACGAATTCATTCTTTCTCTCACTTTCTCTGCCGCACCTAATAATTTTAACTTCTTTGAGTGCTCTCATATCAAAATTGGTTGTGGCAGGTGTGATTATATTTTCAAACCTCCTCTCACAATCAAAAATATGTATGCTTTCAACAGCTTCAAATCCATGAATCAAGTTATTTCCAGCATCTTTTATCCTCCACACCTCTCTAAGCTTCCCTAATCCCCTCAAGTCAATGCTTCTCAACCTGCTGCTGCTAACTTTATCCGTTTCACCAACACATCGCATGTCGATGTTGAATATCACTTCAATGGAAGCACATTCTCTAACTTCAAGCTCTTCTAGATTATTGAATAATGGCATTGGATTGCTTGGGAGAAGATTCACAAGACAATCACATCCGAACACTTTAATGCTTCTCAACCTGCTGCTGCTAACTTTATCCGTTTCGCCAACACATATGTCGATGTCGAATATCACTTCAGCAGAAACACACCTTTCAACTTTAAGCTCTTGTAAATTATTGAAGAAAGGAAACGGATTGCATGAAAAAAGCTTCACAAGACTATCACAACTCTTCACTTCCATGCTTAGCAAGCTGCTGGTAGGTTGTTCAGTTTCACCAAAATCCATGTTGAACAAGACTTCAATGGAAGCACAACCCTCGACCGTAAGCTCTCTCAATTGGCAAAGATTACTAATACTAAACTGAGGAGGCCATATCTCCTTCAAATTCTCCATATCAGAAACAACCAGTTTCTCCAGCTTGGGAGTCGCATCCTGCAAAGTAAAAAAATATTTGTTCATTCATCAGATACTCACCACTTTTTGAACCGTTAGCATAAAAGATTGTTAAAATAAAACACAGACTTACCTCTTCATGAAAGAAAGATTGCACGTGGGAAATATTACTCGACACAGAAGATGATGCATTGCTCGGATAAATGCTTGTAAAATTCTGAAGGCCTTCAAGTCGCAACTCAACAAGATGTGGTGGCTGGAATTTATTGGAGAAACACAACAGATTTGGTAGCCTAACCAACCTCAGATACTTTAAGTTGGAAAACATGATTATCTCGGATCGATTATTCTCAGTATGTATGACTGCTTCCATAATAGGGCATCCAGAAATATCCAGACACTCAAGCTTTGACAACTTTGTTGCAACACTCGGTGTGAAAAGGTATTTCAACTCTGCACATTGTGAAACCACAAGGATTCTCAAATTGTAAAACGAAGAGTTTCGAGGAGGATGTGGTATTTCAACATCTTCAAGAGAATTCATATCATTCACTTGTAGATAAAGTGCATTTGTGTACTTAAACAGCTCGTTGATTTTAGAATTCAGTAGTTCTTCTCTGTTGGTGACCAGCTTCAAGCTGTTTTCATATGGGCGCGTTTCACCTTGATAATTGTGCAGCCAGTGAAGGACTTCTATAAAATAACATCCCAACGAGAGCTTGAATCTTTTAAGTTTCTCATAAGACATGTTCTTCATATGAGCATTGTTACCAATAAATTCAAATTCTAATGCACAAAGGTTCTTTGAACGCTCTGCAAGTTCACTACAGTTGTTGTCTGTGAAGCAGCATGCTTTTTTATCATAAGGTATCATGTAAAGCTCTTCAAGTTTCACTAAGCCTCCCAAGACACCGTCATCTATAACAAGATTGTAACAACCTGTTACATCCAGTAGCCTTAGCTCCTTCAAATTCCCGAACGTGGAAGGTAGGATTGTAATGCCAGAGTTAGCAATGCTAAGCACTTCCAGATTCGAAAGATTTCCAATACAAGTTAAATCAAATATCAACGAGCATTCATCGAGACAAAGAGTTCGAAGGTTGGCGCACTGAAAGGATGTGGGAACTGGTAGATACTCCAATTTCTCAAAAGCTATAACTTGAAGCTTTTGCTTTCCTTCGTAAAAGTCTTGAGGGAACCTTAGCAACTCATCTCCGTGCATAAGTTTCAAAAGTGAAAGGTTTGGAAACCTAAATTCACTAGGAAACTCAGACATGCCCTTGCATGTTAACGAAAGTTTCATGCAAGACTGGCTCATATTATTAGCTTCACTCAACTTTGAGAAATCATCTTCATGGTGAATGATCCAGCATCCATCCTCACCACCTTTAGAAACAGTACCCACAACAAATGCAAGCACAAGATCATGCATTTTCACACACTCGTAGTCATCACTATCACCATCCATCAACAAATATACATTTTTGAGATTGCTAACACTCTTTTTTGTGCTGTCTCTAGCATCTTCAATGGTATAAACTTTGTTTAAAAGTTTTAATCCCCATGCATATCTTGCGAGATCTTCTATCGGGATGTTAGAGTCCTCGGGGAACAAGCCACAAAGCAGGAAAATCTCTTTATCCTCTTGTTTTAAATTATTGTAGCTCATCTCAATAATTTCTTGTACTTTCTTATCAAGATCATTATTCTTCAGACACTTGAGTGTATGTCTCCATACACCCCTGTCCTTTTGACATTTAAGATTTCCGGCAATGAGTTTGATTGCAAGCGGCAAACAACCACATTTATTGACAATTTCACACCCTATTTCACAGAGATCACGATCATGTTCGGCTGAAATCCATGCGATTTGACAAAAGAAATCCTGTGCTTCATTTTCCTTCAAGACACCAACCTTAACTTCTTCAAGAGCAGAATTAGCATCATCTGCAATCTGTCGGCAAACTTGTACATCCCGCGATGTGAGCAACAACTTAACCCCATTTGGCAAAGGACTCGCTAATCCGATATCTTCGAGGTTAATCGTCTCCCACACATCGTCGAATATTACCAGACTCTTTTCTTTACGCTTTGAAAACTCTCCAAATCTTTTAGAAAGACGAGTTGCCCTTAGTGTTTCATCGGTTTCGGTTAGAGATTCGCCTGTGTGCGCTGCTATGACCTCCTGAATTTTAAACAAGTTGGGACTTTTCCCAACAGCTACAACCATGATCCAGTTAAACATCTTTTTATCTTTTGCAGCCTCTTTCAGTTGTTTCATCAGCGTGGTTTTCCCCACACCACCCATTCCACACAAGGCTATCACTCGAGGCTTATCATCATCTTGTTGAAGGAACTTCAATGCATCATCGAATATCTTATCTCTTGACTTGAACACAATTTGAGCATTTCCAGCTGATGTTGATGTTGATGTTAATGGCGGGCTTTCGGAATCGACTCTTCCAAGAGGTATATCAGCATCTGTCCAAATGATTTCTTCTGTACTAAGACGGTCGATATCCTTGATAAACGCCAATGCATTTTTTCCTGCTAGATACTTCTTTTTGACATTAAAGCATCCAATGTCGTTACTTGGAATATTTTCAACTTCTTTCTTGATGTTTTCTACTTCTTCCAACCACCCCGGTAAACGAGCAGGTATCTGTTTATTGTTTTCACGATTTCTTCTCAAATGCTCGTCGTTATCAACTCTTTGACCGTCCAAAACCTTCATTTTGTCTTTCATTTCCTTCACACGATCGGCGTAGGAAGTGAGGTTTCTCAACTTTTGCGTAATATGATTCGTCAAAATATTTACAACAGGACCAAGGATTGCAGATACAACTTCCATTTTCCTGAGACAGAGAAATTATATAAACAAAATTAGGGGTGGAAATTCCATAAACAAACTATAGGAAAATAAACATGTTAAGCTTGGGTCTAAACAGGGTTAGTTCACATGGTTGGTTTGTTATGATCAAAACAAGACTGAACTACCAACAAAAGGGATGAGAATCTTATTACATTATTCATACTTTTGGATTGCGCTTATTATTTTCTGCTTATAAACAAGTACTTATAATTAAGCTACTTAAAAATAAGCACTCGGGTTATGAAAATAACAATTTGTTTCAAAAGTTCATTCAAATCAATCTATCAAATAGATAAGGACAAATATGAAAGAAAAAAACCTGGCTAATATTAATTTTACCTCAAATATAAAAGCATGCATACCAAAAACTTGTTTATTTTAACTAAAAAATTTTTTTGAACGAATATTTAACTAAAAATAAATACTAATGTTTACCGAACAAAAACAAGTTGGTTGAAAATTTCAGAAGTGTGAAATGAAGCAATCATGTTATTAAATTGTGTGTTTTGTCTTTAAACAATTATTTTTAAATGAAGGACTAATACTTTGTATAATAACACATATACATTTGCTAAACATGTTACACACATCTCAGACATAATTGATCGTTATATTATTACCAATAATAATAACGGTTTTTCTAACTTACGCCTTTTGAAGACAAGTTAAGATACTAAAAGAACTCATACAATACACAAAAGTATATTTTGCCGTTCTTTTTTGTGTGTGAGTCCCCAGTTCCTTTTCGGGGTCCATGAGCTTTTTAGTGTGCTTAAATCACATTTCTAAAGCAAGTTAAATAAAAATCCTAATAATAATAATTCCAATGAAAATTTTGATATTAACAAATCTCTCGAAAGCTTTAAATTAGCGGGAAAGTCTTAATATCGTACAATTTTTTTGTGGCGACTAACTTCTTCCTCAATACTCTACCCCAAAACAATAAATACATGTTTTATTGATCTTTAACTAGAAGTTGAAATTCAACACGTCACCTATTTCCTCAAAACTCCCATTAACAATTTATTGAACTTTTGCGATGTTAAATGATGAATACATCGATAACAGTTAAACCAGTTTGTGAATGATTTTGCAGATTCTTGGATGTGTTAGACAAGAAGGGAGATCGAGAATGTTATTAATAAGAGCATGGTATTAGATAAATCTTATGGTATGGGATTTTATACCATCAAGTAGTTTAACTAATCTTTCGATGAGTTGATGCTTACTCAATTTCACTCTATTGTGTATTGAGTTTTGATACCCAAAGACACATGTTAAATCAGTTTCAAATTGCTTATATAAAGTGCTTATTTCAGTATATTCACACAACACAATTCAACCTAGTGTTTAGACTTGAGTACGTGTATGAAGGACACAAATTGAACAAAATATTGAGAAGATTCATCAAATTATCCTGGCCTCATATGCGCTTAGCATGGGTTATTCGAAACACTCTAAGTCTAAACTCAACTTCATGATTCTTTGTTTATTACTATCCATCACATTAGTATTATATCCGTAATACTAACAAATAATACAATGAAAGTAAGTCTTATACCAAGCGGGTGATGCAACTAGTTCTATATGCTAACACTAACAAGAGTTCGTGTTTTAAACAACGAAACTTTTATTCTTTTATCTTTTTTACAATAAATGAAACACAAAATTGAAAATGGATGTTTGATGAAAACCAAATTGAACCAATACAAAAGCCCAATTTCGCTTCAGTCAAAATTGATAATTTCGTGTACGAAATCAGATGTGAATAAAAAAAAAAAAAAATAAAAAAAATTTTTTTTTTTTCTTTTAGACTTAAGTGAAAAATAACATTGTATTATGATTTCAATGGAATCTATATTTAAGTCCAAAACTTATAAAAGACTAGTCAAACTTATATTTAACATTACGAATTGAAGTGTAAAATTATTAGTTTTCATAATTTTATAACTTCAAAATTTTCACATATTTCCTTAAAATTCAAAAATTTGATATTAAAAACCTTTATATTTATTAAATTAAATTAAACTAAATTAAACTTTTAATACCAAAACATTGTATACGTACAGAATTATAAATATCGAAATGAAAGCACGGGTTTTAAACTCATTTGAATACCAAAACCCCATGTACCATGTGATTCTCACGGGTTTATAATAGCAACCTTAATTATTATTTTTTTAAGTAATACTAGAAAACATCATGTACGCATGAATTTATAATTCAACGACTCATGGTGAGTATTTATTGTATTGAACTTTGAAGTTTAAGTAAGATTAGCATGGTACTCAAGTTAAAACGAGTTTGGAGACGAATGTTGTTTAACAACTTTTGATTTTACATTTATTTTGAGAATTTTGCTTAACGATTTTCGATAAAGGATGATAGTTAGTTAGATTACTATTATTATTAATAACTAAAATAAATTTAAATATACACTAGTTGCACATTAAATTACGACATTAAATTTGAAGGCAGATACAAGTCTACACATTTAAGATATTTAATTTTCTAATGTAACTTCATTTCCATTATTAATAAGTGTGTTGTCTGACTTTTTTTGCTTTCTATTTTAGAAATGTCACAAATACATTATATTGTAGCATAGATTATCTTAATGTACAACCTACATCCAAAACCATCATATGCACAAAGTTATAAACATAAATATCAAAATAAATGAACAATTTAAATTAAATTGATCCTGATATCGAAACCTTGTTTGGAATAATAAATGAATGTAATAATATTTTATTTAGTTTATTGGTTGTTTACAAGATATATAAAAGTTTAGGGATCACATATGCAATGAGCCATAAGTCATCAATGATTGAGAGAGTAAATACCAATCATTGTCTGATGTGACATGTGTGTAGAAAATGTAAGGCTACCCCCAATGAATTGAATCTTCTGTCGATCGAGTGGTGATTCGATCGATTTGTATCGATCGTCCTTGCTGTGGAAAAATCGATCGAGGGGCAAATAGATCGTGTATACGATCGAATTCAAACCTTATTTCAAATTAAACCGTTTGTTTGCAACGGTTAAAAAAAATCCTACCCTATAAATACACAATACAAACACACTTCAATCCACAAATTTATTTCACACAATTCAAACTCAAAATACTTCTCAACACAAGATATTCAAACTCAATGGCTTGCCGCCCCCCATTCCGCTGAAGATATGCAAGTATATTCAAAATCAATGCAATATCGACGATGAGGCTCGAAAACCGATATTATAAGCGCCATCGAATTGTTTGATCAGCGAAGGCGGAGAAGGAACAAATGAGACAAAACTACCAGAGTTGCAACGACATTACTCCGAAAGAAAAGTCGGATCGAAAATTTTTAAAGATCAAGCCCGCAAAGATCGCGAGGTTGGCGACAAGTTGTGGAAAGTCGCTTCGATGATAACGAACAACATCAAGACCAAAATCAATTGAGCTATCGGGAGAACAAAGACGATGGTGTAGACGAGGAAGATTTGGCTCGCTTGAGGGATTTGCTCGCTCGACTCGTATGACTCTACACGGAGAGCATTCGATTAGATTTATGATTCATGTATTTCAGATCGCTTTTATTTATGTAACGCTTTAATATGATTAATGAAATTTTATTTTGTGTTGAAAATGTTTTTTTTTTTAAATATGAACTTGGTCGCCTTTCATCGGGACACCTAATCACCGGCGTCACCAAGAGAGAAAGTTGATGTGGTTGGGAAAATGAAGGGCATTGGGGTTCCTTATCGGGCTAGCCTAAGGAAATATTATCCCGATTTCCAATGTTAGATATCTAATCAAGATTCTTCAATCTTTGTTCCTCATACATAAGGTTGTAAACGAATTGAACGATCAAGAATATTTCACAAATCGCTCGATAGAAAGTTCATTTATGTTCGCTTATTTATTAAATGAACGAACATGAATAATATTTACGCTCATTTAGTTAAATGAACGAATATTAGTAAAAGTCACATTTGTTCATTTATGTTGCGAACGTCCGATTA